>CM071943.1:33452500-33475000 GCA_036784905.1 Acrossocheilus fasciatus | reverse complement strand
CTCTCACACACAGACACACACAGACACACACACACATACATACACCCATATATATATTTATATAAATGCTGACCCCTGCTGGCCGTTGTTGATCACTGCACATTCTCATGTTTCCTCAGTGAACTGGTGTCATTGCATAGAATTGTATTGTTTTCGTAAAAAACACTTCCAGTCAAAAGTTTTTGAACAGTACAATTTTTATTGTTTATTATAGAAGTCTCTTCTGCTCACCAAGCCTGCATTTATTTGATCCAGAAAACAGCAAAAGCAGTAATATTGTGAAATATTTTTACTATTTAAAATAACTGCTTTCTATTTGAATATATTTTAAAATGTAATTTATTCCTGCGATTTCAAAGTTGAATTTTCAGCATTCACTTCTGGGAACAAATTTGTCCTCAAAATATGGCACACACAGACACACTGACACCTGCTGGCTGTTCACACACACACACACACACACACACACACACACACACACACACACACACACACACACACACACACACACACACACACACACACACGCCTCCTGCTGGAGTTTCATAAACACATCAACAAACAAAAACTACTCCGTTTCCAATGAATGAAATCATTTGGTTTATGAAGCAGTCTTAAACTGGTCTGTTCTGTGGTGATTACGTCGCTCTCATCGACTCCTCAGTAGTTCTCACACTCGTCTCTTCTCTTTGTGTGCAGGAAAGTGGTGCGGAGAGCCAGTCTGTCCGACAGACACAATCTCTGCAGGAAAGAGTATCAGACCGAAGCCATCGTGTGGAGAGGAGGACGAGAAAAAGAGGAGCGAGAGCGAGAGTCTGAGCAGGAAAACAGCCATTCGGTGAATAAAACCCTCACTTCACTCACAAACACACAAAATCTCATAAAATGGCATTTCAGCTTTTAAACCATTTTTATGAAAAGGGTCTTAATTGTTTAGATTTTCAGCAGGCACATTATCATCTTTCACATTTACAACTCTGTTTGCTGCATAAAAACATGGGTCGATATTCACATTGATCTGAACATGAGATGCACACTGGAAATGCACATCCACTCTCTGCCACGAGGTGGCGCTGTAGGAGCAAATATAGCAGCTTCTCCAGTAACGGCTGGACACAAAGCAGCACCGCGCTCATATACGCTGCTTTATCAGCCATTTTATAGGCAAGATGAAATGAAAATGCCAACGATGTGAAGTGGAATTGGCCAGATATATCAATATCGAAGGGCAGTCTTCTGTATTAGGAACACACCTGAGAGCAACAGAACACCAGTTGAGTTACAAGAATGATGACAAGCACTTCATTCGGAACATACCGTTTTGTCACAGTGTCCATATCCACACACTTTACTGCTGCGGTGCTGCACACACGCCGGACACCTGAAGCAGCTGAATAAGAACTCGTGGCAGAAGTCACAGCAAGCTAATTTAAAGAATGTTTTACGTACCTGTGAAAGCAAGGTTGTGCCATTTAAGAGTGATGCTGATTTGGTGATTTGCAAGTTCATGTTATTAATATAGAATACTATTCAAAAGTAAAAAAACAAATAAAATAAGAAAATGCCACCGACATGTTTCTGAGGACAGACGCTTCCCTTCAGAGACACATTCACATAAAGACATCCGCGCCGTGTTTTGACTCGGAGACGTGCAGTGCTCATATTTATTCAATGACATCATTGGCTCTTGAAGTTTAATCCAGCTGTATCACGGTTCTTGTCTTTCCGTCCCCAACTGTAAGACCTCTTGAAATTGTAATTAAGACTTTTCTTATATCATTTAACGTATTTAAACTTTTTATGGCCTTAAATTTAATACAAGTAAATAGCGGGGGCCCTGTATTTAAGCCCGACTGGAAAACACAATAGATGTCAGGCTAGCAATTTTGCGAGCCATGGTATATATTTTGAAAATATTTCCATGTTTATATGTATATTCATATGATATTATATATTTTAAATGTATAAACATATCTTTCTTAAATATATACATGCATGTGTGCACATTTATATATACATGAGAAATATACACAGAACACACACATATATTGTGTAAACAAAAACTTTTATTTTGGATGCAAATAATCACGATTAATCGTTTGACAGCACTAATTATTATTATTATTATTATTATTATTATTATTATTAGGGCTGGGCGATATGGTCAAAAAAAATAATCACAATAATTTTTTTCATATCAGTCGATATTGATAATTATCATGATAAATGTCACATTTTTCATTTCATTTTAAGTTTAAAAGCAGAATTTTGCTCCAGTGTGAAAGTTGTAAAAACCAGGCAGTTAATTGTGGTTTTAAACTATTCTTTACGGTCAGAACATGACAAACACTTATCTTAACAATATAAATATCTTAATAGAAAACATAATTTCTTAGTTCTGCATGTTGTGCAGTGATATTGTTTCAAATCAAGAAACAGGTTTGTGTTGCCTGATAATATTAATAATTTAAATGCTTTAAATGCTAATGAGCTCTGCTGACCACGCCCCTCTCTTCCGTGATGTGACGAGCCGTTCTCATGAGACTGTGTACTTTAGGATGTGTACACGCACTGCCAACACACATTAATGTTCAAACAACATGGAAAAGTGAATTTTGCATCCGTTGACCCCTTTAAAGGAATAGTTCAAACTAAAAATGATCATTCTCTCATCGTTTACTCACCCTTGTGTCATTCCAAGCCTATAAGGCTTTGTTTCATCTTCAAAACACAAATGAATATATTTTAATAGAACCTGAGAAGTTTCTGTCCTGTTATTGAAACTCCAGGTAATCACAACTTAGAAGATCCAAAAAGGTCATAAATGCATCTTAAAATGAATCCATATGAATCAAGCGGTTTAATTCAAGTCGGCGCGATGCAGAAATCAGAACTCCAGCCGTGTGTTTTTCCGTTCTGATGTTTTGATCTCTTTGTTTGCGCAGACGCAGCCGGACGACGCTCCTCAAGCGCCGGGGATCCTGAAGGACGGCAGCCAACAGAACGGCTGCATCTCCAGCACTCCAGCGCCGCCCGCGTCTAACGGTGACCCCGTGACCCCTGACCCCTGTGACCCTGACCCGGCGCCCTCCGCCGAGGAGCTCAAGCCCAAAGAGCGCGCGCAGACGCTGTCCGAACTCAAGAAGCAGCGCGCCGCCGCCAAACTCCTCGCCCTGCCCGTCCTCAACGGCCACCTGGGAAACGGCTCGACCAAACCCAGCCCCGAAGATCCACGCATGCCGCTGGTCTCGTCCAATGGCAGCGCGGTCTACTTCACGCCGGCCAGCGGAGACCCGCCCCTGCTGAGGCTCAAGCAGCCAATAGAAGACGAGGATCCCAAGAATGACAGCTGCTGCTGCATCTCATAAGACGCTTTCTAGGAACTTAAAGGATAAGTTCACTTCCAGAATGCACCTTTTTCACATTTGCGTGTTTCTCAGCAGCGTAAGTCGTCATAGTTGGGTTAACTTAAAGAGCAGTGAATGGGAGAGTACCACAAATATGTTTTTTGCATTCCCATTTGATCTAATAGCAAATGATGTTAGTGTTTTCATGACTTTCAATAAAATAAAAAAATTGAGAGAGACTGATAACGACAGTCAGAAGAGAGAACGATGTCAAATTTACCGTCTCTCCCATAAACATTCGCCCTTGCATTACCCTTAACTAGTTTTTTTTGTAATTTGATGCAAAGGTAATATAATGCAAAGTATAGTGTTATAAATGCACATACATTTTAAAAAAACTAAATACGTAAAAAACTTTTAAGGATTTACGATGCTGATGAACGTTAAATGCATCATTACAAATTTACTCAACCCTGTGTCGTCCAAAGTGTTCATGCCTTTCTTTCTTCGGTCGCAAAGAAATACATTTTTTTGAGGAAAACATTCCAGGATTTTTCTCCATATAGTGGACTTCAATGATTTGAACGTCCAAAATGCAGCTTCAAAAGGAATCCCAGCTGAGGAATAAGGGTCTTATCTAGTGAAACAATCGGTTATTTCCTTTAAAAAAAAATTATATTTATCCACTTTTCAGCCACTAATGCTCAGCTTGCTCCAGCTCTGCGATGCACGTCTTTATTAGCTGATGTTGGAAAGGTCCCAGTGTTTACAAAGCAAACAGAAAGTCAAAGGCCTTTACAAAAAAGGTAAAACAACGATGTCTGATGATTTTTAAAGTTGGAGGAGAAAATGAGATGGAGTTTTTAAACGAAGTACAAAGACGAAGAACTAACCGTGTGTGACCTTTCCAACAGGATTGTGTTATGTGTGAAGACGTGCGTCACAGAGCAAGAGCTAGCTGAGCATTTGTGGTGAAAAAGTGGATAAATATTACATTTTTAAAGAAAAAGAAGGCTGGGATTCCTCTTTGAAGCTGCATTTTGGACGTTCAAATCACTGGCCACCATCAAAGTCCACTATGTGGAGAAAAATCCTGGAATGTTTTTTCCTCAAAAAACGTAATTTCTTTGCGACTGAAGAAAGACAGACATCTTGGAAGATACGGGGATGAGTAAATTATCAGGGAATTTTTATTCTGGAAGTGGACTTATCCTTTAAGGTGCTTTTGCATCCGAGGAACCTTTCCATAGTTCCTAGAACTTCCTCAAAAAGCGTAATCTTCCGCCGGTAGATCTGGGAACTATGGAAAGCTTCCTTCGGTGCGAAAGCGCCACCTATTGAGCCAATCACAGGATCCCGAGCATCTGATTGGCTGAAGCACGTCAGTGCTTTTATTTGTCATTCCAAACCTGGAGGTCTGAAGAGGCGTTTGGGACGAACCCTCTCTGAAACCTGCGTGGGAACTACTCAAAGCGGAAGGAATTAATCTCGTTCAGGGTTCCCAGGTTAAATGTGTGACTTGTGCTTCTCTATTTCACTTCCAGCAGCAGATCGAACGACAGACGATTCATTCCACCTGTGTAACGTGTGATTGTGGTGGTGCACAGACAGACAGCCGCCGCTCTCCTGTATAGTATTTATTTGTATATGTGCATAGAGCCACTCTTCTATAAGATTATTTATTGTATTCCAGAGAGATGAAGTGACGGACGGAGCAAAAACGAGTCAGTATTTTTCTAAGACAGTGTTATAACGACCAGATGAAGTATTTGAACTCACATTTCACACTCAAATCACGTCTCATTTTTTGCATCGTGACATTATTTTCATGACAGTTCGGCATCAAAAGCTGCAGGAAAAATGACTGTAATTTCACTTAAATCAGCAGCACAGTAAATACTAACATGATGCATAAATGCTAAATAATTTAAATAACAAATCAAATTAAATGTATCATTATTTTTTAAATTATAGTTATTTTACAGACATTTTTTGTGAGATTTTGTGAAACGCTCACTGTTATGAAAATGTCACGGTGCAAAAAAAAAAAAAAAATCATATGTGACCCTGCAGCACAGCAGCAGTCATAAGCAGCACAGCTGTATCTGTAGCAATAGACAACAATACACTGTATGGGTCAAAATTATACATTTCTCTTTTATGCCAAAAATCATTAGGATATTAAGATCATGTTCCATGAAGATATTTAGTAAATTTCCTACCGTAAATATATCAAAACTTCATTTTTGATTAGTAATATGCATTGCTAAGAACTTCATTTGAACAACTTTAAAGGTGATTTTCTCAATATTTAGATTATTTTGCTCCCTCAGATTCCAGATTTTCAAATAGTTGTATCTCAGACAAATATTGTCCAACAAACCATACATCAATGGAAAGATTATTTATTTAGATGATGTATAAATCTCAATTTCAGAAAATTGACCCTTATGACTGGTTTTGTGCTCCAGGGTCACATTTTTTAGTTCTTTTGATGTGAAATATGACCCAGATGTGTTTATATGAAGGAAGTGTTGATCAGAACCCTTCATATACTGCTCCCTATGAAGGGTTTATTTATTTCTTTGGATCCGCTCGATTGTGACGCTCTGCTCTCGGGTGCCAAAGTCTTCCAGAGTGATGGACATCAGAAACAGCCAATGAGGATCCAGTGCCACTCCCGTAGCCCCACCCACTCCTGTAGCCCCGCCCACTCCTCAAAACTCGCTGCATTCATGCGTCAGAGGCGGGAAAGAATGTAAATAATGCTTGGAATGCGTTTCCTTCAGATGATGGAAAGGGTGTTAGTGAAAGGAGTGATTATAGACGTGCACACACAGTGTTCTGTAGCCTGTGATTCTGAAACTGAAATATGAATAGAGTTCACATGCAAGGAGTTCGGCTTCTATTTCTACTGAGGAACATGAAGGGAAAAGAGCATCACAACTACTGATTTTATAATTTACTGGAATATACTGATCACTGTATTAACATATTTTCAATAAATTGTATATTTTGATCAGTTTCTAAACCTTTTCTGTCATCAGTGCCTAACGACGTCTGTGTGATCAATCCATCGCTGCACGGACCGATGTTAAAGGAAGTGATTATTGAGTCATCAGCATGTTTACAATCCGCTGGCAAACGATCAGCCACAGTGAGTCAGCAGTAAACCACCAACGAGGAAGAAAACACAGAGACACGTGCTCTCTAGATACTGATTCAGTCCATTTCCATCAGCTCCTGCTCTTACATTTACATTTACATTTATTTATATATATATATATATATATATATATATATATATATATATATATATATATATATATATATATATATATATATAATATGAAAATTAACTTTACTTTTTTAAAAGGCTAAAATATGACACATGATCCAGACATGTTCCTTATAGAATAAAACATAATTGCATTTAGAGAATTAATTATCATGAAAATAATGTGACACACATACATATATACATATACATATATATATATATATAATGTGTATATGTAGATTGTTTGTTGTTCCATCAGCTGGAGTGTCTTTATTCCTGCTCTGTGATCCTGGTTTTAAATTCTAAATTTAATTTATATTTAATAAATATATAATGCTAAAATATGACATGACATCTTACTTGCAGAATAAAACTAAATTGCATTGCATGAAGGGGATTAATTATTATGAAAACGTGTTATGTTTTTTCTGCTCATGGAATGATTTTAATACAAAAATACAGAAAAAAAATATTGTGAAATATTTTTGCAATTTAAAGTAACAGTTTTCAATTTTAATGTTAAAATTGTAATTTATCAAAGCTGTATTTTCAGCATCATTACTGCAGTCTTCAGTGTCACATGATCTTCAGAAATCATAACAATATACTGATTTGCTGCTCAACAAACATTTATTATTATTATTATTATTATCAATGTTGAAAACAGTTGTGCTGCTTATTTCAATAAAAAGTTTAAAAGAACAGCATTTATTCAAAACAGAAATCTTAAGTGCTGTGCACCCCGTCCAAGGGTTTGGGGTCATTAATTCTTTTCTTTCTTTCTTTTTTGAAAGAAATCAATTCTTTTATTTAGCAAAGGTGTGTTAAATTGATAAAAAGTGATAGTAAAGATTGTTGTTGGTAGTAAAAATATATTGTTCGAAAAAGATTTCTGCTTTGAATAAATGCTGTTCTTTTGAACTTTTTACTGATCCAGACTTTTGAATTGCAGTTTATAGAATTTTACATCTTATAATATTGGTTTATTGGTTCATTTTCTGTTCTCTTGGCGTGTTTCTGTGACTGTAGGCGATGCAGGTCAAGCACAGGCTCAAACTTTCAGTGAAGCGTTTTCTTTTTGGGTTTTAATGAACTGCTTGTCTTGTAGATTCAAATAGCAGAGGAAAGAAAATGACTCTCAGTAGGAAACATTAGTTACTCAACAGATAAACAAAGGCACAGCGTGAGTGAATGTGGAGGAGAAGAGTGTCTCTCACACACACACACACACACACACACACACACACACACACACACACACACACACACTCTCTTCTGGCAGTCACTGTGGTTTTTTCCTCTCAGATAGTGAATAAAGTGCAGCGACAGGCCTTTCTAAAGCTCCTCTATCTCATGAAGCAGCTCTGAGTCGAGGGTGTGACTCCATCCGGCCGTTTCCAATCATTGATTCTAGTCTTTTGTTGAACCTCGGTGGTGGAATAATCTTCTGAACTCCACCCGAGCAGACGAGTCCCTCACAATGTTCAAGAAACGCCTAAAACTGTGTGCATTCATTCATTCATTGAGTCTGAGCTCTTGTTTATTCTGTGGTTAAAGCTTCTGCTAAATGCATGAAAACAGATGATAACAATACTTCACAAAGAGGAACATCAGTCGTCACGCTCTGACATCTCAACTAATGCTTCAACATCAGTGTTTGATGGTGTTTTGAATAAATCAAAGAGAATGTGAAGCGGCAGAAGTATTAGCTCAGATATTAATACATTAATATTTATGTATCTTATTGTAAAGAAGCTCCTATAATCTTTGATTTACACCGATCTTCTCGTGAAACTTGATGATTGTGGTTTTTATTGCTCAACAAGTGTAAGAGTTTAGGTTTGTTTGATTTCCCAACAGAGCTTTATATCCAAGTTATGCAAGACATTCATAACAATACAGGAAGGATTTTCAGCTTATCGTTTTTTATTAAAAGACACATTTTGAATCATTATCTGTCAGCATTGCTCCATCAAACACAGGTTGTTTCCAGCTGAGAGAGAACTAAAAAATCAGCAGTAAAGACATTTATAATGTTACAGTAGATTTCGAATAAATGCTGTTTTTATGAACTTTCTGTTCATCTGTGAATCCTGAAAAATAAGATGTTTCACAGTTTCCACAAAAATATTGTGCAGCACGACTGTTTTCAACATTGATAATAATCAGAGATGTTTGTTGAGCAGTAAATCAGTATATTATTATGATTTCTGAAGATCATGTGACACTGAAGACTGCAGTAATGATGCTGAAAATACAGCTGCGCATCACAGAAATAAATTACAGTTTAACACATATTCACACAGAAACAAAGCTGTTTTAAATTTCACTATTTTACTGTATTTTTTATCAAATAAATGCAGCCTTGTGTCACGTTACTGTGTAGAAAGAACTTGCATGAAGATGAAAATAATGCTGCATTCACATGCGATCGGAATTATTGTGAATATGAGCTTCCTAGTCGGAAATTGAACATGAACGGCCTTAGATACACCTTATATGGCCAATTTCTGACTAGGAAACTCATATTTACCATAATTCAGATGGCAGGTGAATGCAGCATAAGTCTTTAATATAATCCACAACAGGAAGGCTTGAGATACACGTAGACACTGACAGGACCGGACAAAGAAACACTGACTCCAACTTATACGGGAGAGTAAACGAGGATAATTGACAAGACACACCTGACAGACAGGAAACTAGGTCACAGAGCACATGAAGGAGAAACCACTGCAAAACAGGTCCATGAGGTGTGTGTGTGTAAAGGTTAGTAGCTGCAGAGATGCCAAAATAAACATTCTTTAATTCAAACTCAGGAGAATAACCAGAAGAACACATCTACTCAAACTAACATAATACAGGACAAACGAGCTCAGGAGAACACAGGGCTTACATAATAAGAGACAAATGAGATAATTAACAAGGCACAGGTGAACAGAACGACATAATCAGGCAACAAAGGAAAAACTAGGTCAGAGAAGAAACACCTGACAGTGTGACGCCTTAGTGAGTAGAAGAAAATCTTACTGACCCCAAACTTTTGAAGAGTAGTATTTATATTATTAGTATATATTATACTGACAGATAATGAAGAAGTTTGGAAGAATAATACATTAACACCCATTTAAAAAAAAAAGCAAGAAGTGCAAGTGTATCATTTCATATCAAAGCGCGAAATAAACTACGTCCATGCAGTGTCGTGGTCAGTTAAGTCATGATGTTACCAAAAAGGCGATTAAAGCTGCATGCCTTAAAACTGTGCGTGCATGTAATATATTTTATGAGAGTCACATTTAAGAACATGTCTCTGAAATGGTTTTCAAAACTGCCCTGGAGCATCCCAGCGCTCAGTAATAGAGACTTTATGACCCGAAGTGTGTCAGAAATGGTAAAAAGAGTTGAGAGAAAATATGATGCGTGTCAGATCCGGGTCAAGTTCAGCAGCGGCAGCTCTTAAAGAAATAACAGCCAGAATAACCTAATGACCAGCTGCTGTGATGTCTATTAATCAAATGACAAAAAAAAAAAAAAAGAGGAATTTATAAAGAAATCAGTATTGGCATCAGTGCTGGCCTTCAGTCATTAAAAAAGATGCCATTAAACAAATATTAAAAAATATGCTGTCTTTATGTTGTTTATGTTGTACATTAATTTGAAGATTGAATGTGAAATTATTGCAATATAAAAATATATTTAAAAACTTTAATGTTAGGTGGAATTAATCACGATGAATCGTGATTAATTTCAGAAAAATGTGCGATTTAATTAGTAATTTTTTTTTAATTGATTGACAACACACACACACACACATACATACACACACACACACACACACACATATATATATATATATATATATATATATATATATATATATATATTTTTTTTTTTTTTTTTTAAAAATGGCCAAAAATATATATTTTTTAATATATTTCAAAATATATTTATGTACATATAATTTCTAAAAATTAAAAAAAAAAAATTCGACATATTTTGGCCATATTTGCTAAAATATACCCAGTGATGGGAATAACGGCGTTATAAATAAACGGCGTTACTAACGGCATTATTTTTTTCAGTAACGAGTAATCAAACGAATTACTGTTCCCCCCGTTACAACGCCGTTACCGTTACTGACAATAAAATGTGGCGTTACTATATTATATTATTAGAATTTAATTTTTCAGTTCATCTGAATGGATGCGCAGTGCAGCTGTATTTGACGTGCCGTAAACTCTAGTGTGAAGCGCACGACTCGCCGTCGCTTTCTCTCACACACACGCACGCAAAGAAAGATACAGAGCGAGAGAGTCTTTCATAACATGCAGAATTGACGCGCTACATGTAAACGATATTCTTTGTTGTATTTTCCTTTGGAAGTCTTCAGCTTTTAAGAACCGCCGGGTTCTCTGGTAGTGGGCGGAACTAATGCGCAAACGACAATCTCATTGGCTGGCGCTCACCTATTATCGTCCCTGTTTTGATTTCAGCAAATCAATTCAAGCCAACGCAGACAACGTGATTAATATTCATGAACCCAGCAGCTCATTAATCCTTAGTGCGTTTTATATTGATGACAAATATGCATTCATACTTGGTTATTCTAATTACTAAAGTTCTATCATCATATAATATTAAATTATCATAATATTATATTATAATGCTTGACTGACTGATACTAAGTGTCAGTAGATAAATAGTGTAGGTTAATGCACAATGTTTTCTAATAATAATTTATTATTTTTAGTGTCCATTTCATTCATTTAACATATTTAATATTGGAGGCATCCAAAGTTATTTGACATTTGATTTTTTTTTTTTTTTAAAGTAACGCAATAGTTACTTTCCCTGGTAATTAGTTACTTTTATAATGATGTAACTCAGTTACTAACTCAGTTACTATTTGTGAGAAGTAACTAGTAACTATAACTAATTACTTTTTTAAAGTAACGTGCCCAGCACTGAATATACCAAAACATTTTGGGCCATTATGGAAATACATATTTTTAAAAGGATTTAAAATGTTTTTTTTTTTTGTCCCAGAAATGCATTTAGAAATATATTTTGGTATATGCAGGTTGAAACTAAATATATTTCCTCTATATTTCAAAAATATATTTCAAAGAGCTTCCCTGTTCGCAACATATATTTAGCATATACAAATACATTTTGGCCACAAAAAAAAAAAAAAAAAAAAAAAATCCCATTTGGGCAACAACAACAATAGTAATAATAATTATTATTGTTATTATACCTTTAACCAGGCAGGTATAGGCTAATTTAAAAACAAGATTTTTAAGAGGATTTTTACTTTCGAAGGAAGGAAATAAATTCAAACACACCCAGACACGATGATGATTTGAAACAAATTAATTTGAATCGGGAACAAATGTCACACTATTTGGGAGTGAAGCATGATTATATGTGTATTACGCACTGATGATGCACTGAATCAGTTCCTGCTCTGAGCCGCTGCGAGCAAACACTAGCTGTGTCAGAGATCATCAGTGTGATGCATGCATGATCAGGTGTGTGTGTGTGTGTGTGTGTGCTGCACGAGTGACTCTCTCTTCTGTCCTTCAGCTTCAGTCAGTGGGTGAAGTGTCACAGATGTGGAAACCTTACTATTTAAATGAGGGAGGAAAGTTTCACCACATCCTGTGGACGCAAGTATGATGCTGAAAAGCATCACAAGCAGCAAATTACTGCACTGCACTGCTCTTAATACACACTGCAGCTTCACTGATGCTGGCTCTGGACTCACATCAGTCCCGCAGGGTTCAGTTTCATTCCTGGGCAGTTTGCCTGAACGATTAACATGTCAAGACAGAGATTGGTTTACATCCGGATCTCAAAAGCAAAACACAGTTTACAGACTGCTCAGATTACGCCGCACAGCTCTTCAGTGTCTTCACTGGAAATGTTGCAGATTACAAATGACCCTTTTTAAAATGTAACTACTATTTCAGTTACTTTATTAATGTGGCAGATTACTTTTGATTGCTTTTCTAAATTTCTAATGATTTCAACTGTTAATTGCATTCAAACATTTACACCAGGCAGAGCTAACCTTCTGATGTTAAATACAGACTTAAAATCATAACAAGAAATAGCAATGATACTGTTTTGAAATCAGATGTTTGCATAGAAACACTGGCATCTTAAACTGTTAATTAAAAAAAATATAGCAAATGATCTACATAAACCCAAATGGGAAATTAAACCGTTATGAGCATGTGTCCTATTCTGTCTCATATTTTATAGCATTCAATGCAATTTATGAAAGAAATCAATTAAATCTATAGATGTGGGTGTGTGTGAATCCAGATGTAACCCCCTTTGTAATCGTTAACATGTTCATAAGTAACTGTAACAGATTAGTTGCATTTATTGGATAGACTTTATTTTAAGGTGTCCTTGTTACAGTGTAATTATACATGTGCTGAGCAATATTAATTAACTACATGCATTTCCTCGATGGTAAAATGCCCCTCAGTCTGACAAAGCAATTTGCTTTATACATTTACAGCAAAATCAGAGTACAGTCAGTTTTAGCCTAAAATTAAAAAGAATATAATCAATAATTCTGAATTACAAAATTATAATAGCCTATTTGAAAAATGTTGTTAGCTAATGCTAACTAGTTATAGTTAGTATATATATATATATATATATATATATATATATATATATTGGTATATAATAGTATATAATATTTTTATTCAACTAACTAGTTAGAATGCATTTGATGGAAAAACAGTAATTTGTTCAGAGCAGAATAACTACAGTAATTGGCCATTATTAATTACCCCACAGACTATGTTTGAGAAACATTTTTCTGAATATATAATTATATTTTTCTTAAATAACACATATGATATGAGAACAGTAGGGCCTGTGGAGTATGTGACCCTGGAGCACAAAACCAGTCATAAGAGTATATTAGTAGCGATAACCAACATTGTGTCAATGGGTCAAAATGATCTATTTTTCTTTTATGCCAAAAATCATTAGAATATTAAGATCATGTTCCATGAAGATATTTAGTAAATGTCCTACTGTAAATATATCAAAACTTCATTTTTGATTAGTAATATGCATTGCTAAGAACTTCATTTGAACAACTTTAAAGGTGATTTTCTCAATATTTAGATTTTTTTGCTCCCTCAGATTCCAGATTTACAAATAGTTGCATCTCAGACAAATATTGTCCGATCATAACAAACCATACATCAATGGAAAGATTAGTTATACTTTCAGCTTTCAGATGATGCATAAATCTCAATTTAAAAAAAAAAAAAAAAAAAAAAAAATTACCCTTGTGACTGGTTTTGTGCTCCGGGGTCACATATATATAACTGTGACGTTCTACAAAACAACAAGCTTTTTGCACAGCTGAAAAGTCTCTACCCTGCAGTCAGTTATTGCACCTGCTGATGTTTGCAGGTGATGTAACTTTTGATGTGCAACTCTTATTTGAACTCGACTGCGTTGAGAGCGCTCGCAGTGCGCGTGAGTGTGTTTTGAACGGAGGGAGGCGGGTCTTCGCGGACTGATCACCGATCAGCTGAGGCTCGTCGCGCTCACGCTCGTATCATATTTAGCGTTATTCCCGTCCATGCATGTCGGAGCGATGTTTCACTGCCGGAGGAACGTTTCTGGAGCGGCTTTATTACTGCAGCGTCTGCAAGTAACGTTACTTGACGCGACCCGCTCATTGCATAACTACCACTGCTCTCGTGTTTACCGGAGATTAACGGCGAGCAAAGCCGTTCTATTCCGTTCTCGTTCGCACGATTCTCCGCTGGATCTCGTTGCTCACGCGCGAATGGCGGCGTTCGCTTTGAAGGCTGCCGCGCCGCGGCGCGAATACGGCGACGCGAGGAACTTCGATCGGAGCGTTCTTAAACTCAGTCAACTCGACTCGTGTCCATCCGTTCGTTCTTCAGCTCCTGTCGCGATCCAAACGAGACGATCCTCCACGACGCCCGAGAAAACGCGAGACGAACGCGCCGCTAACATTCAGACGGTACGTCAACTCTTCTGGAGTTCTGATGAAACTGTTGTTTATTAATATTTGCAGCACTGACAGGTGGATTCCGCGAGTTCTGGCTCGGCTCGGCTCGTGGTGTGTGCAGAACGCCTGTGGAGTCTCGCTCATGCGCTCTTTGTTCCGTTCTGAGCGTTCATTGAACGCATTGCACGTCATGTTTAGCTACTGTTTGCAGCTCGAGCTCGTTTCTTCTCAATGCTTATATTGTTGTGATTTTACTTCCTCTGTCTGGACACAGAAACTCTTCCTCGAGGTTACTACAAACTCTCTGTTCTGCTGGACGCGGAGGCTGTGTTTATGCGCGCGTGCGCTGCTGTATTTATGAATTATGGTGTCGGATCGAGTTGCACGGTATTCTGGGCTGCTGTGGTGTTGCTGTGTTATCAGGGTTATCGTGTCGTGTTTGCATGGACTGGTTTGTCTAGTTCTACTTCAACAGCTGATCTAGTCATCTTTCACTTTCACTGTTCTGTCAAACTAGAATGCAGATCATTCCTGATGACGCTGCTCTTCTGCTTTCTCTCTCTCTCTGTGTGTGTGTGTGTGTGTGTGTGTGTGTGTGTGTGTGTGTGTGTGTGTGTGGATGCTGTAAAAGCACTAGTTTAATAACACTAGTCTTTGTCTTGTTGTTGGGGTCAGCAGGAGCGTCCGGTGTTGTTGGGTTAGTCAGTGTTTGTTTCCCGGTCAAGGGTCACACACGACCTTCACGCGTCATCAGAGGTTATGGGTCTCTGAAGGTTGATCAAAGTGAAGAACAACAAACTAAATTGGTCAAAAACAAACGTTCCTCAGTGAGTTTCTAGCTTCTGTTGTAAAGCACTTTATCGGCCTGATTGTTTACATATAATATTGCCAAAGCATTATACAATATGACAAAAACAAACAATAACAGAAACTATTAAAAAAAAAAGGTGCTAAATAATTCATAAAATTTTGTTCGGTTATGTATATATCATTTTATTGATTATTTAGCAATCATTAGATTTTATATATAAAATACAGTGCCCTCCAAAAGTATTGGGGCAGTAAAGACAGAATTGCTCTGTTGGCTGTGGAGTCAAGACATTTACAAATATGATTAAAAAAATGAATATGAGACAAAACTACAGAACGTCACATTTTATTATTGAGTGATTCAGCACATAGATGTTTTTCCTGCTCAGAAGTTCAGCACTTTTAGAGATCATCCCTCGATCTGATGTGAGATAAGTATTGGAGCAGTTGTCTCGCAGGTCTTTAATTGATCAGCTGTGTGCTGCTGCATTAATTCCTCAGATATTAAAAGCAGGGAATGTGTCGTATCAGTTATATCCATTACTTCTGCATTCTGAGTCTTGCATTTGATGATGACGCACACAAAGCAGGATGAAGACGAGGAGCTGACTTTGAGAGAAAAGCACGTGATTTGGATGCTAAAAGAAAAGAGGAAGTCAATTAGAGCTCCAGCAAAAACAAAGAGCATGAAGAAAACAAGAGTTTGGAAACCACCAGCAACGACCTGATCGGCTGAGAGAACAACAGTAGCTGATGACAGACAAATAATTAAAGCTGTGAAAATGAACCCTAAAAGACATGTCTGTAAAATCACCAACAACTTCCAGAAAGCTGAGGTGATGCTCTGACAATATACTGTCCTCAGGAGACTGACACAGAGTTACAGACGCTACACAGCGAGATACAAACCTCTGAGCAGCTCCAGACATAGAGAGGCAAGATTAGAGTTTACAAAAAAGCACAAAGGTGAGTCAGAAGAGTTTTGGAACTGTGTTTATGGACCGATGAGACACAGATGAACCTTTATCGAAGTGATGGGAAGCAAAAATGTGAAGAATAAACCGAACTGCGTTGATCTCAAGCACACAGCCTCATCTGTAAAGCGTGCTGGAGGTGGTGTCATGGCATGAGCACGCGGGCCTCTCAACTTTACTGATGACTTCATGTATGATGACAGCAGCAGAATGAATCTGGAAGGGTACAAAACCATCTTGGCTACCGATATTCGAGAAAATGCCGCCAGATTCATTGGGAAGTGCTTCATATTGCATCAGAACAATGACCCAAAACACCTGCCAGTTCAGTCAAGGAGTTTATAAGAGCAGAGAAGTGTTATATTGCTCGAGTCAGTCTCCAGATTTAAATCTGATCGAACATGAATTTCAGCAGCTGAAGAGGAGAGTAAAGCCAGAAACTCCCCAAAACAAGCAACAATTTGAACTGGCTGCATTAAAGGCTGGGAAAGTGTTTTAAAGCATGAGAGCAAGAGTCTGGTGATGTCTACGGGTCACAGACTCAAGAGATCTGCAGCTAAATAATAGCTTTTAATCTTTTATATCTGCCTTATGTTCAACTGTCCCAATACTTACACTCACATCAATGAGTGATGAACTCTAAAAGTCCTGTTCTTTTTATTTGGTAAAACATCTATGTGTTGAAACGGCTAATAATAAAATGTGACATTCTGTAGTTTTGTCTCACATTCATCTTTACACACACACACACACACACACACACACACACACACACACACACACACACACACACACACACACAGAGTAATTAATGTAGCTGTGCGGTTGTAGTCTTGTCCATCATGACGGCTGTAACGTCTCTCTCATCTGCGCGTGTGTAGATTGTGCATCTCACACATTCTTATCTCACACAACACACCATTGTGTCTGTTTAAGCACTGGCATGTTGCCACACACACACGCACACACACACACACACACACACACACACACGCACACACAGCTGGCGTCTCTATGGTGATGAAAGCCTGTGTTCTTTGTGTTGCTGGAGGTTGAGTTGGGTCATGTTTGTGGCTCACAGGTTAACATAACCAGCGCTGTCACTCGAGCACCAGCTCAAACACACTGATCTGTCGAGTAAACACACACTTCTCTCTGACTTTTCCAGTGTTTGAATTCTGAACCCCAAACACTAGAAATTCAGAATTTGATTCTGCACAAATTCTGATTTCAGTCGGACAGAAAAATCTACTTCTACTACACGATTAAAGCTAAAGTTAGCTCTGCCGTTCCATCTGATGTTTATATGTGACCCTGAAGCACAAAACCAGTCATGAGGGTAATTTTTATTTGATGACTTATGCATCATCTGAAGCTGAATAAATGAGCTCTCCATTGATGTATGGTTTGTTATGATCGGACAATATTTGTCTGAGATGCAACTATTAGAAAATCTGGAATCTGAGGGAGCAAAATAATCTAAATATTGAGAAAATCACCTTTAAAGTTGTTCAAATGAAGTTCTTAGCAATGCATATTACTAATCAAAAATGAAGTTTTGATATATTTACGGTAGGAAATTTACAAAACATCTTCATGGAACATGATCTTTACTTAATATCCTAATGATTTTTGGCATAAAAGAAAAATGTATAATTTTGACCCATACAATGTATTGTTGGCTATTGCTACAAACATAGCTGTGCTGCTTATGACTGCTGCTGTGCTGCAGGGTCACAAATGTGAACTCACTCACTCATGCTGCTCACAGCAGCACTGCACTCATTGGCTCCTGAGGGAGTCACTCCAGAGCTCCTGCATTCTGATTGGTTGTGGTCTGTGAAGCCCCTCCCAGCGAGGCCTGATTCAGTGCGAGGCTCGTGGGCTTCATCTCGAATCTCTGTAGTCTGATGAAATCTTTGGTGTCTCTGCAGGATCAGGTGTCGTCTGTGTCCGGCGCTGAAGGTCAGAGGTCAGATGAGAAGCCCAGTAAGACGCAGCAGCTCAGGAAGGTGTTTAAGGAGTACGGCGCCGTCGGCGTCTCCTTCCACATCGGAATCTCGCTCATTTCTCTGGGAACGTTCTACCTCGCCATATCCAGGTGTCATTTGTTTAACAAAACAGTCAAATCTATGTAATCAAATACACTATATGAACAAAAGTATTGGGTCACCCCCTTCTAATGAACAGGTTTGACTGCTTTAGTCATTTCCATGAGTGCAAATCTTAATGTTTAAGCATATAATGATATTCTAGGGAATTGTGTGCTTAATTTTATAGCAACAGTTTGGACACAACCCTCTTCTAACATGACGATGCCTCTGTGTATAAGGAAAGGTTAAAAAAAGAAAAGAAATGTGACTTTAAATGCAAACATGTTCATTAGAAGGGGGTGCCAATACTTTTGTCCCTATATTGTATATATCTACACAAATTTATTTTCTAACAGAATGTATACCACTTCCCTTGTTTTATTTTTCCTATTTATTTCTTTAATGCTATACATCTCTTTTCGCTTTATAACAATCAGGTTATATATTGTTGGAATAATCAACTATAACTAGTCAGTTTCTGTATTAATGTACCAAACCTGTAATTAACTACAGTTTAGTTATTAACTTATGTGAAAAATTATTGCAATGATTATTATTAATGTAATTATTATTTTATTTGAGCCAGTGTTGTTTTAGTATCATTGCAAGACTATTATAGCTTTTTATTTTTCAGTTTTATTTTTCTATTTTCACTTAAAATTTTGTAGAATTGTTTTGTATATGTCTATACAGTTTTTAATTTAATTTTAGTTTTAGTTTCAGATATTTTAGGACATCAAGTTAAACTGAATTAAAATAAAAAGTGTTGCCTTTGCAACTAGCTGAAACGCTTTTTAAAAATAATTTTTTCAAGTAATGAAAATATTTTTGTTTTTTATGGTTTTAATTTTACTTTAATAACCTTGGCATCTTTTTGCTGTTTTCTGCTATTTTTTATAAAGACAATAAACCACTTGTGGGTTGAAAATTAGTGATAGAATGATATTGACTGTAGTCTAAATTTTTCTCTAATGTCCAAATTTCACATTTAATTCTGTGTGTGTGTGTGTGTGTGTGTGTGTGTGTGTGTGTGTGTGTATATATATATTATTAGTCCTGTCAAATGATTAATTGCATCTAAAATAAAAGTTTTTGTTTACGTAATATATGTGTGTATATTTATATACACAGCACACACACTTATATTATGTAAACAAAAACTTATTTTGGATGCAATTAATTGCAATTTAATCATTTGACAGCACTAATATATAACAACATAACGTAAAACATAACATGTTTGGATGGGTAGATCAATCACAGTTTTATATTTTATAACACATTGATTTTTATTTATTGCACACTTGCAACACTTTTTTTCAGTGCAGGTTTTACTTTAACCAGCGCTTTTATTAATGGACATTATTAGTTTTTTTTTTTCGTTTTGTTTATATAATATATTAAATATATATATTTCTAAATATTGCGAAAATCGCCTTTAAAGTTGTTCAAATGAAGTTCTTAGCAATGCATATTACTAATCAGAAATGTAAATGTACAAAATATCTTCATGGAACATGATCTTTACTTAATATCCTAATGATTTTTGGCATAAAAGAAAGATGTCTAATTGTGTGTGTGTGTGTGTGTGTGTGTGTGTGTGTTGCAGCGGGCTGGACGTGACGGCTCTGTTGTGTAAGCTGGGCTTCAGTGAGTCGGTGGTTCAGTCGCGGATGGCAGCCGGCACCAGCTCGTTTGTGTTAGCGTACGCCGTGCACAAGCTCTTCGCTCCGCTGCGGATCAGCATCACGCTGGTGTGTGTTCCTCTGATCGTCAGACACCTCAGGAAGATTGGACTCTTCAGAGCCGGTCCAAACAGACCCACCACACGCTCATAAGCTCCTCTATTCACACTCGACTCACGACACTAACTCATCCAGTGCTTCTCGAGAGCGGACCGCACCTCAGACGCACAGAAATCAAAGGTGAACGCTTTGGGTGGAAACGAGTGCCTCTCACAACACGACTGCTTTCATGATTGTTTGTTAGTTTTTAAGCTCTACAGTCACAGTTACTACAGTCACAGTTACATGAACTCTGCTGACACTGATTTTATCAGCTGTGATTTTTGTAAATTGAGGAGTTAATGAAGGACTTTAATGTGTTGGTTTGTCTTGTTCTAAGACAGTTGAATTGATTTAGTTCACACTAATGTTCATCACCACTATCAGACGGGCTTTTTAGGAGATTTCAGGACAATTATGAACTTTGACTGTTAATTATATTGAAAATCTCATTGTGTAATATAATTGAAAATCTTAATATTGTGAAGTCAATGTTATATTTGGCTGTTTAATTATGTAATAAAATGTTTGCCCTATAAGGACTAACTGTTTTCTTTTTATTAGTGCTGTCAGACGATTAATCGCATCCAAAATAAAAGTTTTTGTTTACATAATATATGTGTGTGTACTGTGTATATTTATGTGTGTATATATAAATACAAACGCATGCATGTGTATATATTTAAGAAAAATGTCATGTTTATATATTAAATATAAGAAATGTAAATATTTTCAAAGTATATACTGTATGTGTATGTATTTATATTTATATATATATATATATATATACATATAATAAATATACACAGTACACACATATTATGTAAACAAAAACTGTTATTTTGGATGTGATTAATCATTTGGCAACACTAGTTTTTATAGATATGTTTATGATGATTTTGATGTCTCTTCTGGTCTTCAGTTTTTTATTCTGCTCACAGAACCTCATTTAAAACATCAAAATAACAGCACACACCACAATTCATTCATGCAATTCTGATGATTATGTAATTTCATGTCAAGAAGATATACAGTGGTGTGAAAAGTTAATTTTTTTGCATATTTGCCACACTTAAAAGATCCAGATCATCAAACAAATTTTAATATTACAGAAAGATAATGCAAGTAAATACAAAATGCAGTTTTCAAATGATGATTTCATTTATTAAGGGAAAAAAGCTGTCCAAACCTGCCTGGCACTACATGAAAAATTAATTTCTCCCTCCTGTGAAATCATGAAAGAACTGTGATTAAACAAATTATTTTAGAAAGCTGAGTTTCACGAGCCAAACCCAGACCTGATTACTGCCAGACCTGTTCACTTCAATAGAATCTGTCTGACAAAGTGAAGCATGTTTAAAGAGCAACACATCATTCTGCGATCTTAAGAAATTCATAAACAGATGAGAAACAAAATAGTTTACATGCATCAGTCTGGAAAGGGTTATAAAGCCATTTCTAAAGCTTTGGGACTCCAGCAAACCACGATCAGAGCCATTATCCACAAACAGAGAAAACTTGTAACAGTGGTGAACCTTCCCAGGAGCGGCCGGCCGACCAAAATTACTCCAAGAGCACAAAGACGACTCGTCCAGGAGGTCATAAAAGAACCCAGAACAACATCTAAAGAACTGCAGGCCTCACTCGCCTCAATTAAGGTCAGTGTTCATGATTCAATAATAAGAAAGAGACTGGGCAAAAACAGCATCATGGGAGAGTTCAGAGGCAAAAGCCATTGTTAACCTAAAAGAACACAAAGGCTCGTCTCACATTTGCCAAAAAATATCTTGATTATCCCCAAGACTTTTGAGCAAATATTCTGTGGACTGATGCGACAAAAGTTGAACTTTTTGGAAGGTGTGTGTCCCGTTACATCTGGCGTAAAACCAACACAGCATTTCATAAAAAGAACATCATATCAACAGTCAAACATGGTGGAGGTGGTGTGACGGTCTGAGCTTCAGAACCTGGAGGACTCGCCATAATTGATGGAATCATGAATTCTGCTCTCTATCAGAAAATCCTGAAGGAGAATGTCCGGCCATCTGTTCATGACCTCAAGCTCAAGCGCACTTGGGTTCTGCAGCAGGACAATGATCCCAAACACAGCAGCAAGTCCACCTCTGAATGTCTCAAGAAAAACAAAGTTAAGGTTTTGGAGTGACCAAGTCAAAGTCTGGACTTAAATCTGA
>CM071943.1:33432500-33442500 GCA_036784905.1 Acrossocheilus fasciatus | reverse complement strand
TGGGGAAATCTGGACGGTGAATCTCTGCCGTTTGCAGATGATGCTGTTGTTTCAGGCTCTTGACCAGAGAAATAGGATTAACTGAAGGTAGAGAAGAAAAGCTTTGGTCTGAAGACTGAGATGCCCTCAAAAGCTCTGATGAGAAGAACAGAAGCAGGAGAGCGATGGTTTCTCTCAGTAGATGACGCTTGGCCTCTTTTCCACTGAATCGGTGCCAAGACTCGACCGGAGGATCTCTCAGAACCGGCCCATGATTCCACCAACTGATGCATAAAATACATAACCTGCACACAGAGAAACACTTCACATGTTCTCATACGAGAGCAAACAAACGTGATCTTAAAATATATATATACAATTTTTTTTTTTTTGCATATTTACACTTACATTTAGTCATTTAGCAGATGCTTTTATCTAAAGCAACTTACAGATGAGGACAATAGAAGCAATCAAAATCAACAAAAAAGCAATGATGCACAAGTGCTGTAACAAGTCTCGGTTAGCTTAACACAGTACACGAAGCAAGTTTTTAAAAAAATTATACAATAAATAAAAAGAAAACAGATAGGATAGAAAAAGAATAGAGCAAGCTAGTGTTAGAGGCCTTTTTTGCTTTTGTTAACTGTATAATAAATAAAAAGAAAACAGATAGAATACAAAAAGATTAGAAAAGCTAGTGTTAGTTTATATATATATATATATATATATATATATAATATATTATATATAATTTATTTTTGCCAATATTTTTTAGGGTGACAGATATTTGATTTTACACACACACACACACACACACACACACACACACACACACACACACACACACACACACACACACACACACACACACACACATATATATATATTATTTTTTCATTTTTTAAATTATTTTTAATATATAATCGGAATTATGTACATTTCATTATTATATATTAATATAAATATATAGATTTATTATTGGCATTTTTGGCAATTGTATTAGACAGCAGAGACTAATAGAAATGAATCATTTTTAATAATAAATATTGTATATATATATATATATATATATATATATGTACTAAGTAGTACGTAGGTATATTGTAAACAATATACTAATATAGATACATATATTTAAAGATTAATTATTTGCATTTTTGGCATTTGTATAAGACAATAGAGACCACTACAAATAATTACACAATTTAAAAAATATATATATTTTAATGTCAGTAGTTATTAATTCATATTTGACATTTTTGCCTTTGCTTTGTATAGAACAGCAGAGGCTTCATTATTATATTTTAATAATAATTAATGTAATGCTAAATTATATATATGCATATATTTAAAAATAAATTTTTGGCATTTTTAATATTATAATATTTCCTTAAAATAACATTAAAAATAATATAGTATTTATATAGATTATTATATATTTTAATATCCACATTGTAATAAAAATATTTCTATTTTCATATTTATTTTGAATGCATACAGTAGAGACTGACAGGAAGCCGTGCGGGAGAGAGAGGAACACAGTTATGAGCACGATACGATCAGATGGTTAGTTGTATATTGTTATTGTGTTTGTCTGTGTGTTTCTGCATCAGAACAGACCTGAGGCTCAGTTTTGTCAGGAGCAGAATAGCTTGTCTGATCAAACCAGAAGAGCTGCATAAAACTACAGCAGAGAGGAGAGGAGAAGAGAAGAGAGGAGCACAGGAATATTAGTAATTGTTGGTCTGATTGTGCTGCAGGCTGTTGTTTGGCGTCAGCGAGGCCCGTCACGACCGAAGCCACAAACACAGCATCACTCAGAGAGAAAGAGAGACGCAAAGAGACGAATAATTCAGTTTGTAATGACTTCTCCGCACAACACCTTCATGTAATTCCATTATGGATTTTGCCATAAAGTGATAAATTCATTATTCGGGTGGACAGTAAAAAGCAGCAATAACATCCTCTAATATGCACATTATTCACGGCGTTACTCCGAGAGCTGATTTCTGTTGCTCTCCTCTTTCATTTATGAAGCTCTTTCTCAGGCTGTGATGGGAACTGGATGCATTGTTCTAAAAACTGAATTAGCAACGGCGTCCCGTCACTTTAGCGCCGCGGCTAATGTGAACTCGAGGCGCGGAGGCTTTTTGCCATCATCCGTTTAAAAGGCTTTTTTTCTGAAAGACATCGGCTCAGGTTTATGACATTGACACACGTGTGAAAATCGAGAGCTGCTTCCATGCAATCGCTGTAGGATCATATGTCTGGAATCAGCTTCGCAAAGTTTCCAGAGCTTCCAACTCTGAATCTCTGGTTGACAAACAGGTCAAATTTACTGTAGATATGATTTATATTACTGCATATCCTTCAGCATTAAATATTGCGTATTATTTTACTAGATAATAATCAGATCATTTTAATATTTTCTGAAAAAAAGGAGTGGTGCAAAACTCACTGCAAGGAAGGTGTTTGTCAAGTTGTTGCTATGAATTTGTCAACGGGTTGTTATGTGGTTGTCAGGGTGTTGTGTGGTTGTCAAAGAGATGCTATGTGGTTTTCAAGGTGTTTCTATGCTGTTTTCAGGGTGCTGCTATGCGGTTGGCATGGTGTCGTTGCTGTGCGGTTGGCGGGGTGTTGCTATGCGGTTGTTAAGGTTTTTCTTTGTGGTTTTCAGTGTGTTGCTATGTGGTTTTCAAGATTTTGCTATACGGTTGGGCAGGGTTTTGTTGCTGTGCGGTTGGCAGGCAGGGTGTTGTTATGTGGGTGACGGGGTGTTGCTATATGGTTGTTAAGGTTTTTCTGTGTGGTTGTCAGTGAGTTGCTATTCAGCTGTCAAGGTGTTGGTGTGCTTTTCCCAGGGTGTTGCTATGCGAGTGTCAAGGTATTGCTTTGCAGTCGTCAGGGTGCTGCTATACGGCTATCAAGGTGTTGCTACGCAGTTGTCATGGTGCTGCTATACGACTGTCAAGATGTTGCTATGTGGTTTTCAAGGTTAGGGTTAGAGTTAGAGTTTATAACCATGTGTGGGTGTCAAGGTGTTGCTGTGATGTTCTCAGGATGTTACTACGCGGGTGACAAGGTGTTGCTATGCAGTTGCCAGGGTGTTGCTTTGTGGTTGTCAGGGTTTTGCTATGCGGTTGTCAGGGTGCTGCTATAAGGCTATCAAGGTGTTGCTACGCAATTGTCATGGTGTTGCTTAGGGTTAGAGATTAGAACCATGTGTGGGTGTCAAGGTGTTGCTATTGTGTAGGTGTCAAGGTGTTATTAAGGTGTTGCTGTGCTGTTCTCAGGATGTTACTATGCCGGTGTCAAGGTGTTGCTATGCAGTTGCCAGGGTGTTGCTGTGTAGTCGTCAGGGTGTTGTGATGCTTTTGTCAAGTTGTTGCTGCGCGGTTGTTAGGGTGTTGCTTTGTGGTTGTCAGGGTGCTGCTATACTGCTATCAAGGTGTTGCAATGCGGTTGTCATGGTGCTGCTATATGGCTGTCAAGGTGTTGCTATGTGGTTTTCAAAATTAGGGTTAGAATTTAGAACCATGTGTGGGTGTCAAGGTGTTGCTATCCGGTTGCTAAGGTGTTGCTGCACGGTTGTTAGGGTGTTGCTGTGTGGTCGTCAGGGTGTTGCAATCCTGTTGTCAAGGTGTTGCTGTGCGGTCACCAGGGTGTTGCGATGCTGTTGTCAAGGTGTTGCTGTGCGGTCGTCAGGGTGTTGCAATGCTGTTGTCAAGGTGTTACTGTGCGGTCGTCAGGGTGTTGCAATGCTGTTGTCAAGGTGTTACTGTGCGGTTGTCAGGGTGTTGCTGTGTGGTCGTCAGGGTGTTGCAATGCTGTTGTCAAGGTGTTGCTGTGCAGTCATCAGGGTGTTGTGATGCTGTTGTCAAGGTGTTCAAATTGAGAAACACTGAAGACTGTTAAAGCCTGTGAGGCTGAAGGGTGGCTGTAAAGAGTTTTGGTTTGATTGTACAGTGTGTCTGTAACAGGAAGTGATGTTTTGCATCTAGTGTCATTCAGACATGATTGTGTCAGTAGTGTCTGTTGAGGCTGTGACTCTCAGAACTGTTGCGTGTGGTGTTCCGGTTCAGGACGGTGACTGACAGACTCACACTGATCAGACTCACAGATGGCTTCAGTTCTTCATGCGAGCGTTCACAGCTGCAGACGAGCCGCCCGCTGCTTAACGTCCCCATTCCTCCGTCTGTCTCCTCCAGAGCCTGAATTACAAATAATTCATTAACAATTTCATTCTTTAGAAAAACATCTTTTTATGCAAATAGATCAGATGTGGTGTTCTGTGAGTGTTTTAAATCAGAGTCTGACACACACTGGACTCTCAGATCATCTCTTTTTCCTCTTGCTTACCTTCACAAATGAATCTGTAGAACAAGCTCTCCAACACACATCACACACGTTTCTAATCTGTTCAAACTTTTATAGCGGCGTTGTGTGAAGTCTGATGTTAACACACATATAGCTGCTTTAAGATTGATGGAGGTGATGTGTGTGAGGTCGTCTGATGTTTGAGATCTCGCAGGTTTGCAACAGGTGTGCACATCCTCAACCACTGATATCTGATGGAAACATTGATTTTGTTTTTGTTAAAGATATAGAAGAGAAATTACCACTGGATTCCATTTATAAATACATACTGTTTGGTCTTTTGCCTTCGGATCTGATCAACCCTGAAATCTGTTTAAAAGTGAATCACTGATTGTGTTTATGTTCATATTATTTTCTACAGAAGCCCTGAATCACAATATGAGAGAGAGAGAGAGAGAGAGAGAGACAGAGAGAGAGAGAGAGAGAGAGAGAGAGACAGAGAGAGAGAGAGAGAGAGAGAGAGAGAGAGAGAGAGAGAGAGAGAGAGAGAGAGAGAGAGAGAGAGAGAGACAGAGAGAGAGAGAGAGAGAGAGAGAGAGAGAGAAAAAAATTTCAAGAAAGAAAAAAGTTTTGAAAAGAGAAAAAAATTTTTTTTGGAGATAAAAAAACCCAAAAAAACCTCATGTTGTGGTTCAGGGTTTCTGTAATTTTCAGATTAAATGTCAGTGTTGGGGAGTAACTAGTTACATGTTACGTAATTTAATTAAAAAATAAATGGGTTACACTTTATTTTAAGGTGTCCGTGTTACAGTGTAATCATACATGTATGATTACACTCAAGTACTGAGTAATATTAATGAACTACATGTACTTACTACATGTAACGTGTAACAAGGACACCATAATATAAAGTGTTACCAATAAATGCAACTGTAAACTGTTACAGTTACTGAGAAAAAATGTTATTAAATTACCATTACTTTTGGAAATGTTAATGATTATAAATCTGAATACTTCTTGTATTAATATTTACTATTACTTGTTATGATTTTAAATCTGTACTTAGCCTCAGAACGATCTCAAAGTAAAAGAGGTGCTGAAGTCTGATTTTGTGGTGGCTGTGCTTTAAAATTAAATGATTATAATCTGCTATAATCTAGATTCTGGAAGTCTGACAGTAATCAGAGCGCTACTGTAAGGTTAACCCTGCCTGCTTTAAATGTTTCAAAATGATTATCAGTTGAAAACATTCATTAGAAATTTAGAAAAGTAGTCAAAAAACACTGACAGCTGTTGAAATGTTCCTGTATTCATTCATGCATATTCTCAATAAACCAATTCATGATTAATACATGAATAAACTAAACGTTTTCCCACAGTTACTTCACATTTATTACAATGCCTTTTAGTCAGTTTAATCAACTCAATACTTTTCACAGTAAATGATGTTTCTTCTCATGTCTCTAAAATGAGTTTCCTTCTCGCTTCAAAAGTGTTTCCTGAATACACCACAAAAATGATTTTTCAACGTTGAAAATAAAACAAATATTATTGGAGTTGGTTTGACAAGAAAATACTTTAGGTTTTTCCACTTTCATGTTTAATTCAATGAGTTTACTAGCCATTTTCTGACTGAAAATAGGTTTTACACCAATTTCTTTCAATGTAGTTTGACTCTTCACAACCGTATCAAATATCACCCATAATTCTTTGTTTTGTTTTTACAGTTGTTTCTATAGCGCTTTATACAGCGCAGATTGTTTCAAAGCAGCTTCACAGAAATAAACAGGAAAATAACAGTGTTACTGATGTAAAAATATTAAATAAATTCAATTTCATCTGTAAAGCAGCTCTTAAAGAAGATCAGTGTCATGATTCAGCTCAATCTCTCACCTAACAGCGTCACACAGTTAAATATTATTGAATATTCTTCAGCCATCTTCAAGAATCAGCTAAAAACACATCTTCATTTGACTCTCTATTCTAATTCTATTCTTTAAAAAAAAAAAAAAAAAGTTGAGCGAACTTTGAAAATTATTTTTACCAGCTTCAGCAGTCTATTTTTGTGGGAGATTCTCAAATTTTTGTTGTATAAACTTAAAACGACAAGTTGTGAAAACTCAAAAATCTGCTGAAGCTGGTTGCCTTAAAATTTTAAGTTTAAACTTTTTTTATTTTATTTTATTTTTTTTACAGTGTAGACTTGCACTCTATTCATTTACTAACTGCTTGTTTTCTTAAAAAACAACAACTAACACTAGCTTCTCTATTCTTTTTGTATTCTATCTATTTGTTTTCTTTTGATTTATTATACAATCAAAAAAAAAGAAAAAAAGAAAAAAGGCCTCTAACAATAGCTTGCTCTATTCTTTTTCTATTTTATCTGTTTTCTTTTTATTATATAATTAATTTTGTGTCACACTTTATATTAGGTGGCCTTAACTACTCTGTACTTACATTAAAAAATAAGTACAATGTACTTATTGTGGTCATATTGTATTGCAAAACACTACTGCTGCTATTGAGGGGATACGGGTAAGGTTAGGGACAGGTTTGGTGGTCTGGGTCGGTTTAAGGGTGGGTTAAGGTGTAAAGGATGGGTTAACAGTGTAATTATAATTTTAATTACAGAAATTAATTACAGATGTAATTACACATAGGTATTTTTAAAAATATAAGTACAATGTAAAAACATGTATGTACACAATAAGTGCATTGTACCAAATGATTAATTCAAATGTAAGTACATAGTAGTTAAGGCCACCTAATGTAAAGTGGGACCTAATTTTTTTCCTACATTTACTGCATTAAGCTAACTGAGACTTGCATATCTTTTTGCATGTCTCTTTTGTTGATTTTGATTGCTTCTATTGTCCACAAGTCGCTTTGGATAAAAGCGTCTGCTAAATGACTAAATGTAAATGTAATGTAAATGAATATTAGTTGTCTTTTAAGAGGACATGTGAAGATATAAATGATGGATATCATGACACATAATTCAGACTGGAACCGTGTGCACATAAACAGTGGACATCATTAAGCATGAGCTTTAATTTCAGAGTAAGACGAGTTAAAAAAAAAAGTGTTAAAGGTTTTACTGATTCAGCTGCCAAACATCGTCTCATTACACGCGTGTGAATCACATCTCAACAGGTGCTCAGATTCATCAGAGAGAGAACATGTGAACACGTACGCGTGTGTGTGTGTCTGTGTGTGTGTGTGTGTGTGTGTGTGTGTGTGTTCATTCAGACCCAAACGTCAAAGCAGGAGGAACAGAAATTAAACGTGCTATTCTTCAGTCTGCGTAAAAAACACAATCAATTCCTCACAAATGTCATTTCTTCACATCTTGCACCTCCTTCATTTCAAGCGTCTTTAACAATGGAAACCCGCAGCTCGATATTCGCATGACGAGACGCTCCTGTTCAGCTCGCAATTCTTGTCTTTTCAGAAAAGAGGGAAAACTACAGGGAATAATTCACAGATAAATACAAAAATTCTGTCATTTACTGTCCTGTGTGATCTTCTGCTCCCTCCATGATCAGGGTCTGCTGGTTCACATCAAGAGGTCTGTAATATCTGGAGACAGATATGCATTATTATCATTCATATTCATCTCTATAACAGTCTGTCACTTCACTTCTGATGAGCCATATTCTAACCATGTTCATACTTATATACATATATATATATAATTCTTTTCACAATCAACTGATTCTAAGCAGTTTGAATTAAATGATAAATATGATTATTTAAATAAAATCAATGGATGCAAATAATTAATAATAAACTATTCCATGATTTGTGTGTGTGTGGAGAAATATGGCTTGTTTAATTTATGTATTATGCATTACGATTATTAGTTTGTTTCAGTGTTATTTAAGCATCACTGAGAACCTATTATAGTTTTTGTTAATATTTTAAATTAAATTTTATTTTCATTTAAGCATTTGTTTTAATTTTAGCCATTTTTAATTTAAGTTTTAGTAATTGTGTTTTTGTCATTTTAGTTACAGTAGTTTTGTTAGTTTTAGTTAGTTTTTAGGGTTGTTTTTAAAAAAAGTTAAGTGAACTTGACAATTCAATTAACTTTTTTTTTTTTTAATTACCATTTACTTAAATTTAAGGCAATGGATTTCCTCAATTTTTTTTAAGTTAAGTCAACTTATCACTTTTTACAGTGTATGATAATCCTGATTTCATTATTTTAACACTGTGTGATTCAAACGGATGTGAATTTTACATGCAATTCAAATAAATAAACCTCAAGTTTAGGCCTAAATATTGTTTGGAGTGCTCAGCTGGTCTTTTTGTTGTTGTCGAGTCTCCTAAACTCTAAATATCACGTGAGAATCCCGCCAGCGCTGATGATGTGTGTTTTTAGCATCACCTGTAATGAAGTATAAATCACAGCTTTTAACGTCATCAGAGTCCGACTGGGCTGACATCAGATTACGGGTTATGGGTGGACTCGAAGCTTTTTACTGTCAGTCTGTCGGTGTGTGATTATTCCCCGAGGTCAAAGGTCAAAGCTCAGGGCAGACTGTTAGTTGGCAGAGACTCTGAAACGTGCCAGAAGACGCCAGACGCCTCGTCCTTCTGTTACAAAGACCTTCCAATGACATTGAAGACATGCAAACTTCAGTATACTGGCACAGCAAAACAGTCCATTCAGAGAGCTGGATATTCATCAATACTATATACCCAGGTGAAAAACAAGCACACTTCCGTAATGCACTTAAAGTGCTCTGTTTTCGTGCACTAATTTTGTCCTTAATACACTAAAAATGACCCTTTAGTACTTCTTAAAGTCAACTTAAGATCATCTAAGTGTACTCAACTGTGCTATTTTGAGACACCATGAATATGAACTAAAATGCACTTTTAACATACCGTCTTTGTATTAAAAAATGTAAATGTACACTTGAGTGTGCTAGTGTACGAAAGATGGGTTCAAGTGGTAGCTAAATACATTTTTTTAAAATACAAAGATAGTTTTTAGTATATTAAGGACAAAATTAGTGCACGAAAACAGAGCACTTTAAGTGCATTACGGAAGTGTACTTGTTTTTCACCTTTTAGTCTCACTGAGACTAGATATAATATAAACACATCACTAGGTTTTCGTTTATATTTTGAATTAGCTTTTATTTTTAGAACTTCTGCTTCATTTTATTTTTAAAGTTTTAGTAATTTAGTTTTTTGTGCAATTTTATTACTTTTTTAATACATCTCTCTCTCTCTCTCTCTCTGTATATATATATATATATATATATATATATATATATATATATATATATATATGAAATGAATTTGAGTTATTTTAGTATATCATGTTAAACTAAATGAAAATGAGTAATTGTAATTTTAGTATACTATACATAAAGTCTGCTAAATTAAACTAATTTTGTACTTTAATTATGCAGAAGTAGTGCTGAAGTCCAATTAAAGATATATTTGATTGTGCTAATGTGGAACTGTGCTTCAGATGCACTTTAAAAAATAAAGACCGATATTATTCAAAGATCATACAATCCTCATCAAAAGTGACATTAAAACACATTTTAGACTTAATATTAGGAAAAGTGCATTGTGCACAAGTAGTACACCGAATAAAGTTTAATTATCATTTTTATATCAGTAAGTCTCGAGTTATCTGTCAGTAAATATATGTTAATAGATTTGAACTATACTTAATTTGAAA
>CM071943.1:33395000-33422500 GCA_036784905.1 Acrossocheilus fasciatus | reverse complement strand
CCTTCCGAAAGATTCCAGCATTAGAAATGCATGGCTGAAGTTTATTTTTAATGATGTGCCTGAGAGACTGAAATATAACGTTTCCATTTGTTCTTCACATTTGACAACACTGTTTTCTGAATTATTCTAAACATGCTGCCGGTTTTTCACAATATCTTTTATTGAAAGATTCAGCAGCGCCAAAGATTTTGTCCTTGGTGGAAACACAGGCAATACATTTATTTTTAATCCTACAGTGTGTTTGTAATAAACTGCCAAATTAAACTATTAAGACTTAAAGCGTATCATTGTTTGAGTGTTGCTATTAAAATCAGTACAAAGCATGGACATTAAAATCACAACAGAATATGATAAATATCTTCCACTAAGCATAAAATTTGCAACTAAAATAAATGTTTAACCGCTGGCAAATGAATGAGAAACAATGTTTTCTCGCGAACTTACTTAATGCTGCAGCTTACGCATCTTTTATAATATGACAAGCAATAACAATACTTTTAAAACTATATACCAAAAATGAAGCAAAAGTAATTCCCATGCTGAAACAGACTTTGAGCTCAAACATATACGGCTCTATCACGGCGCTTGCCATCGAGTATAAAAACACATGGCATGCTGTAAAAAAAAAAAAGAAAGGGCGTGGCTATGTGTGATGAAGTCAGCCAATCACAGCAGTGGGCGTTTACTTCTGTTTTTATCCATTTAAATGGAGTGTCTTTTACATAGAGCAAAAATAAGGATGGAAAATGGCCATTTTTCACGATCCTCTTTAAGGATGCATTTCTAGATGTCTGAAGCAAAAGACAGCGTTCGTTCACGTCTAAAGGAAGAAATAATTCATATCGCAGTAGGAGAATGTTTTGTTCTCATTTGGAACATCTTGATCACCTCCAACGATTAATGAAAGTATTAATAAAAGCAGATGGAGAAAATAACAGTTTCCTCTCCTTCTTCCGGGAAGTTTGCGTTCAGGCTCATGAAAGGTCACAGCTCGACATGTTTGATTCTCAACAGGAGCCAAAGGTCAGAAATCAAGATTTCAGTGGCGTCTCAACGTTAATCATAATGTGAGAAACAGAAACAGAGAGAGAGAGAGAGAGAGAGAGAGAGAGAGAGAGAGAGAGAGAGATCAATGAGAATATGAGAATAAAATAGCAGCGGCTGAAGAATGTGTCTCCTGTCACGCATACACAGCAGAAACATGCTTTCTGTCACATAAAAGCTGACGCTCCGAGACCTTTTCACAAAAAACACGAATGCAGGAATTGTGCATCAAAATTGTGGGGTTTTTAGCTGTTTTCTGTCCAGCAGGTGAAAATGGTGCATCTGATCACTGAGGAATGGCAAACTCGCCTTAAAGGGGTGGTTTACTGCTTTTTTTCTTTGCTTGATTGTGTTTATGGGGTGCAATATAACATGTCTTCGTGTTTCGTTTGTTAAAAAACGCCTTATTTTTCATATTTTTTCACCTTTATTGTAAGCCGCTTTCTCCTCTGTCATTTGAACGACCCGTTGACTTCCTGATTCTCTGAAACCACTCCCTCAGAAACAGGCAGCGGGCTCAGATTGGTCAGTTGGGCCGGTGTGTTGTGATTGGCTGAACTGCGTACTGCACGTTGCGCGGAAACTTCACGCCCATTCCCTTCACGAGCGACAGCTGCACGTGCTCCGGTCAAATGTAAATAACGGTGTCAATATTGCATATCAGTTTGAGCCAGAATCAGACCCAGAAAGCGGTAATGAAGAGTCAAGCAGAACTTCCGCAAGCACGGCTCTTACAAACGTTTCTGAATGAAGTTTGCTGTTGTGATTACATATCATTTTTTGAAGTTTGTACACGTTTGTCTTATACACACAAAATAGCATCGAACTAACTGGCTACTAACCAAACAGCGTTGGCTTGTGTTTACGTTCTTGATCAAATTGAAAAATTACGTCATAAAGTATACATGGAAAATACATTTACCAAATTAGTACATAATTACAAATTCGGGTCCAAAATGTTTGTAGGCGTTTGTCATAGACACACGAAATAGCTTTTAACTAACTGGCTACTAAAGCCAGCGTTGGCATTTGTTTACGTCCTTGATAAAACTAAAACATTACGTCTGAAATTATACATGCAAATACATTTAAAATTATGAAATCTTACTCACAGGCTGTGGCCCAACAACTGCTGCCTCTGGTTTTAAAGTTGGAACTGCTCCATGTTTTAGTAATAGTTTCTGTGTGAATCCGGCATTGAACTCATGTAGATTCTGGAAGCTGTCTTCAGTAAAATGCGCAGCACAGAGAGCTAAATTAGGATTGTAATTGTCAGAAACATAATCAAACATAAATTTTAACCGTTGTTGACGAACTACAGAGTCCGTAGGAAGCCCGAACACAGAAGACCTGACAGCTGGGTGAAAATAACACCGTTTCGACGGCACGGCTACAACTCTCCACTATAACTCTTCCTCTGCGACAAAACCGCAGAACATGGCCTCGCCCCCTTTTCTGCATGTTCCGGAGGGAGGGGTTGATGCAAATTTATGGGTTTTTTACGTATGCAACCCGGGAAGTATCTCGTTGTAGTCCCATATCAGTCGTTTTTGTAGGCATTAAACTTCCTGATTTTTAAAAGATGATATCTCCGCTTACAGTGCTGCAACTTTGCAGATACTGTTCATGCACCAACAGCAACATTACACACTATTTAAAATGAAAAAAGTGAAATCGCAGTAAACCACCCCTTTAAAGGGGTCAACGGATGCAAAATTCACTTTTACATGTTGTTTGAACATAAATGTGACTCTGGAGCACAAAAGCAGTCATAAGCAGCACAGGTATATTTGTAGCAATAGCCAACAATACATTGTATGGCTCAAAATTATACATTTTTACTTTATGCCAAAAATCATTAAAGATCATGTTCCATGAAGATATTTTGTAAATTTCATACCGTAAATATATCAAAACGTAATTGTTGATTAGTAATATGCATTGCTAAGAACTTTTTTGCTAAGGCGATTTTCTCAATATTTAGATTTTTTTGCACCCTCAGATTCCAGATTTTCAAATAGTTGCATCTCAGACAAATATTGTCTGATCCTAACAAACCACACATCAATGGAAAGATTATTTATATATACATTTATTATGAAATCTCAATTTCAATAAACTGACCCTTATGACTGGTCTAAATGTGAGTTGGGAGTGTGTGTACACATCCACCCTAATGATAAAAATCCACCCAGTGCTTTTTATTTATTTTTAATTTTTTTAAATTCCCATAAATCATAAGCAGTGTCTCAGATCAAGCCGTTCTCAGTTTCTTGGCAGAGTGATGTAATTCTGCACATGCCCCTCCCACGATTGTTGATTGAAACTAGTGTTTAACTTAAGCCCCGCCCTGAGCGATCTGTAAACAGTCCACCATTGTTCCGACGCTGCAGCAGGTGTAGACAAGAATGTCTTCTAAGTGATTGAGGTGTTTTGTTGTTGGATGTAATAATGAATATAGCAGTCATCATTTACTCCTGACATCTGAGTCATTGAAGATGCAGTGGATCACGTTTGTTTTTGAAGGGAATGTGCCCCCTGATCTACCTAAATGCGTTTATGTTCACGCAAATCATTCGTGATCCAGCTTCACCTACAGAACCAGTGAGGTTTTTTATGAATCGTTGCAAATGGCCTTTCCTAAAAATGTGCTAGTTAGCAAGTTCCACGACGAATGCAGTTAAATTTAACAGAGAACTGCTCACCTCACGGAAGAGAGGGGCGGGGTCAGCAGAGCTCATTAGCATTTAAAGGAACATGCACCGAAACAGCTCGCTGTGAACAGAGCTGTTTTTGACAGGGTAAAAAGGGTGCTTTTTACACTACCATTGAGAAATTTTAACCAAAGTATGTTATAGACTTTCCATTAAGACCCTAAGGAATCATATGAACTTGTGGAAAATGGGCATCTCATGACCCCTTTAAAAAGCACACTCAACTTCTTCTCAACATGATCAGTAAACATGCACATGTATTAACAAGATGCAAATATTCCGTATTTATTTCCTTTATTAAATCAGTTCACAAACCCTAAAAGTCTCAAATCCACTTTCTCTTAAAAAAAAAAAAACCTAAACACCGAGCCGGATCATGTAATGAGGGCCAGCAGAACCTGTCAGACAGTCTCTGTGTGTGTGTGTGTGTGTGTGTGTGTGTGTGCGTGTGTGTGTGCTCTTGTTTGTATGCATGTTGTTTTGTCTTTTATGATATTCTGATGATCTTAATTTACGCTAACTACATTTAAATGTATTCTCTCGCTCTCTCTGCACAGTTGGTGGCCGTCACCACAGACTATGAGAGTCTGAAGAAGGAAGGACCTGACTTTTAAAAGACCTCAGCGGAACTGCAGGCACGCACACACACACACACACACACACACACACACACACACACACACACGCACTTTACTAAATGCTGTCTCCCTGGATGCTCCTGCTGCCACTGCAAACAAATGATATCAGTTATGTTAATAGCTAGGAACACACACACACACACACATTTTTATTTGACATTTTATTTTCACAAGTTATTTAAAACATTGAAGTAGACATTTTAAAAAAAGTATATATACACACACACACACACACACACACACACATATACATATATATACATATACAGTGGTGTGAAAAAGTGTTGGCCCACTTCCTGATTTCTTTTTTTTTTGCATGTTTGTCACACTTTAATGTTCCAGAACAATTTAAATATCAAAGATAACAAGTAAACACAAAATGCAGTTTTTAAATGAAGTTTTTTATTATGAAGGGAAAACAAAATCCAAACCCACATGGCTCTGTGTGAAGAAGTGCTTGCCCCTAAACCTAATAACTGGTTTTGCCACCCTTTACAGCAACAACTGCAATCAAGTGTTTGTGATAACTGGCACTGAGTCTTTCACATCGCTGTGGAGGAATTCTGGCCCACTCTTCTTTGCAGAATTGTTTGAATTCAGCCACATTGGAGGGTTTGAGAGCATGAATGGACTGTTTAAGGTCATGCCACAGCATCTCAATCAGATTTAAGTCCAGACTTTGACTTGGTCACTCCAAAACCTTAACTTTGTTTTTCTTGAGACATTCAGAGGTGGACTTGCTGCTGTGTTTGGGATCATTGTCCTGCTGCGGAACCCAAGTGCGCTTGAGCTTGAGGTCACAAACAGATGGCCGGACATTCTCCTTCAGGATTTTCTGATAGAGCAGAATTCATGGTTCCATTATTATGGCAAGTCATCCAGGTTCTGAAGCTCAGACCATCACACCACCTCCACCATGTTTGACTGCTGGTATGATGATCTTTTTATGAAATGCTGTGTTGGTTTTACGCCAGATGTAACGGGACACACACCTTCCAAAAAGTTCAACTTTTGTCGTATCAGTCCACACAATATTTGCCCCAAAATCTTGGGGATAATCAAGATATTTTTTGGCAAATGTGAGACGAGCCTTTGTGTTCTTTTAGGTTAACAATGGCTTTTGCCTCTGAACTCTCCCATGATGCTGTTTTTGTCCAGTCTCTTTCTTATTATTGAATCATGAACACTGACCTTAATTGAGGCAAGTGAGGCCTGCAGTTCTTTAGATGTTGTTCTGGGTTCTTTTATGACCTCCTGAATGAGTCGTCTTTGTGCTCTTGGAGTAATGTTGGTAGGCCGGCCGCTCCTGGGAAGGTTCACCACTGTTACAAGTTTTCTCTGTTTGTGGATAATGGCTCTGATCGTGGTTTGCTGGAGTCCCAAAGCCTTAGAAATGGCTTTATAACCCTTTCCAGACTGATGCATGTAAACTATTTTGTCTCTCATCTGTTTATGAATTTCTTAAGATCGTGGCATGATGTGTTGCTCTTTAAACATGCTTCACTTTGTCAGACAGATTCTATTGAAGTGATTTCTTGATTCAACAGGTCTGGCAGTAATCAGGCCTGGGTTTGGCTCGTGAAATTTAACTCAGCTTTCTAAAATAATGTGTTTAATCACAGTTCTTTCATGATTTAATAGGAGGGGGCAAGCACTTTTTCGTGTGTGTTTACTTGTGTTATCTTTGATTAATATTTAAATTTGTTTGATGATCTGAAATATTAAAGTGTGACAAACGCAAAAAATGTAAAAATCAGGAAGGGGGCCAACACTTTTTCACACCACTGTATATATATATATATATATATATAATATATATATATAGGAGTGGGTGTCTTCTGTAAATCATGTTAAAGATGTATGATAGCCATTATTTTTTGCTCAGAAAAAGTAAAAATTAAACAGGACACATTCTAATGTAATGTAGAGACATATATCCCTTAAAACTTAGTTGATGATCATAAAAATACATGGCACACACACAAAAATCAAATAGCCCATTTCTACTAGATGATTCCAGACCAACACTAGCGTGAATAAAATTTATAATTGACTGTCTTTTAACTTGCATAAATTGTTTGACTGATCTCGCTGTAAGGCATTCTGGGATTGTCTTCTCTAGCCAGAAGAAGAGTACTTTTGGAATATTTGTTTTCTGATGTCTTTCTGTCCTGCTTCGTGAAAAGGTCTGTGAATAAAGATATATTCATGCAAACCCCAACACAAGAAAGATGTTTTTTAAGCCATAAAGGAACCGTTCTGTCATCATTCCAAACCTGTTTATTTCTTCAGTAGTAAAAACAAAAGACACACGAAAACACCATAAAATATGGTCCATATGACTTATATGCCATATTCCAAAACGTGTCACACGATAGATTTGTGTGACAAACAAAGTCAAATTTACTTTAAAATGACATCTGTATGCATTCACATATGACGTGTGCCGATGCATCACGATTTGATTCTCAACTGATCTCACAAAATGTTCATTTCTGGCTGAACTCGTCTCTAAAATAGCATGAGAATGGAATGTGTTTGTGACACGCATCCCAGTTTGAGTCTTTATTTGTTTGGGAACACAAACATTCGCCGTCTTTGTCCAGCCATCGAAAACCAAATTCCTGCAGCCCTTTAGAAAAGCCTGTAAGTTTGTTGTGGGCATATTTGTGGGACATTAGGAGGCAGAATTGTGTGCATAGTGAGAATAATGCATGCTATCTAGCAGCAATCACTCCTGTCCTCTGCACAGCTGGGTACCGACACACATCCAGTGCTTCAATAAAGGAGACGCTCCTCGTCTCTCTGCGTTCTCTCACACACACACACTCTCTCTGCTCACCTGCGGCGTGTGTGTGCTGCTTCTGTCAGACCTCCAGCACATGCTGACAGGTAATCAGGCAGGTTGAAGAAGCGCATCAGGCATAATCACACACACACACACACACACACACACACACACAGGCTGTCATTACCTAAGCGGAAGGCGCGGCGACCCGTCATGATTGCATTGCCTCCATTTGTTATTCTTTGTATCGCTATTCATCTGCAGGCCGAAGGCAATCTACACACACAGTGAGCATGAGACAGCGAAACACCTCAGACCGTCCCGCAATACAAGCACAGATAACTACAAGAAATAAACAAATACATATATGATGTTATGCATATTCTGCTCTGATATACACAAGAGCTGAAATTACCATCTATGAAGACTTCAGATGAAAAACCTCCAAGTCTGTCTGAGATTTTTCTGACATTTTTTAAATTTTTATTTAAATGAGCATTTTTATCTGGCTCCTATGTTTAGGTTCAGTACTTTCATAGAAGCCTGATAAAAATGCTCATTTAAAAGAAAATTATCAGATGGACTTTGAAAGCTTTATATTTTAACTGTCTTTTTGTTGCATATCAACAGTGTTGGATATGTTTGTATATTTTTAGATGTTTGTTTTTTAAGAAAAAAATATCTAGGAACCAGAGACGCCAATTAGCTTGTGTTTTATTCTCTACGTACAATATGTTGCTTTTAGTGTTTGTGCTGAAATTGTGCCGAAATTGTGCCTTTTGTCCCTTTACAATTACAAGTCAAAGTCGAGCATCTTGATGAGTATCAATTGCAGACAAACTTATGAAAAAAGTCATTTCTAACATTATTTGACTTGCCTGCATTCACCTGTAACTGTGATTGTAATAGCAGCATGAAATCCAATCAACGAGGACGTGCAGTCAAAAATAGATGAACATATTTAGAAACTCTGAAATAAAGGAAACTCTCAGTCAGTTTAAAAAATAACAACGAACAACAATGATTCAGTGAACATTCACATCATGAGATATTCAGCAGAATGTTAACGTGACTCTTTTTGTTATGAAATCATTGACTGTGACACTGTTACAGTGTTTTTGTCTGACATAGGTTTCATTTTTCATTCAGTGGTGTTCTACAGGGTTCTGTTTAATAAAACTGGGTAGATAATTTTTCATCCAATACTGATTACAAATTACATGAAAATTGTAGTTAGCACTATAGTTTGGATTACACATATTAGCTCAGACTTATTACTTTTAGATTAACTGACAGGGAACAGTGAAGATGCGAATACGCTGTTAAAACATTGTTATATTTTGGAATCAAAGACACATTAATAATCAGTAGATACATAATTCTCAAAATTAAAACTAATTTTACCACACTGATGCAGTCAGTTTGGCATGCATGCATTTTAAAACACACTACAATGCAAAGATTCATGTCATTTATAAACACAAAGTCCAGGTTAAATGACACATTGAGTGTTAAGTGAAATATTAATTAAAATGTGTTGATTTTCTGTAACTGTAGCCGACTAGTGGAAGGCATGTGCAATTACACAAACTGCTGGAACACTGTCCAAATGTTTATAAAAGTGGTAGATTCCTTTAGAGATAACAATTTTGAAGAAACACAGAGAATTTAGGCGAGTCAATAAATTATGAATAATTTTCTGCCATTCCCAGATGAAAAAAAGTGCACTTCCATAATGTATTTAAAGCGCTCTATTTTCATGCATTAATTTTGAGATCATCTTATGAAGTACTGAAGAATAATTTTCAGTATATTAAGGACAAAATTAGTGCGTAAAAATAGAGCACTGTACGTTATGGAGATGCACCTATTTTTAACCTGGGTAGTCTGATATGTAATCATATAATCCATACATAGTAATCTGTGCACATTTAAAATGTAATGCAATTACAAGTACATATTTTTTGGAATCTGATTACATAATCCAGATTACATGTTATCAGTTACTACCCAGCTCTGAAGACAATATCTTAAGAGAAGCAGCGCAATATGTCAGTTCTGTCCTCCAGCTGCATCACACACGTTTGAGTGTTTTGAGTGCGTGTGTGTGCGTGTGTGTGTGTGTGTGTGTGTGTGTGTGTGTGGTGAGAACAGCTCCTCGAGCTGCTGGTCACAGCTGAGACTTCAGTGTGAAAATCTGCCGTGTGTGTGTTCAGTGTCTCAGCTCAGGTGTAAACAAACAAAAAAGTTTGCTGGGAGTCAAGCGTACACAGAAAATACACTTCAAACATGAGCACTGAGGAAAAACCCTCCAGTATCTCGATAAAAACACACTTGAGTAAAAGCAAAGATGTTCCACATCTAATTGTAATTGACACTAAAAGTAAACTGTCCATTAGCTTTAGATACAAACTGAAGAACTCAAAAGGAGATTTTCATATTAAAGTAGTTGAAGTGCAAACCTTATAAATGAAGCAGCAGTGTAATCACACCTGAAACTCTCTGACACACAGCAGCTGTCAAACTGAATCCTGTTACCGGAAAACATCAAACATTCAAAATCCATCCGCAGCTAATTTTAAAGTTTGACATTTGAATGTAGGTGTTTAGAGACTGATTATCAACTGCTCAAGCACTCCATCCGCATGGAATGAAAATCATATCTTGCAATCCCAAATTCATATCCTGCAAAATATGAATATTATTTCTAATGTTTCACATTCCCGAATTCATTTCCCACAATCCTGAGTTCATACCTCACAATTCCGAGTTCATATCCCACAATCCTGAGTTCATATCTTGCAATTCTGAGTTCATATCCCACAATTCCGAGTTCATATCCCACAATCCTGAGTTCATATCTCACAATTCCGAATTCACACCCTGCAATTCTGAGTTAATTTCTCGCAATTCCAAGTTCATATCCCACAATTCCGAGTTCATATCTTGCAATTCCGAGTTCATATCCTGCAATTCCAAGTTCATATCCCGCAATTCCCAGTTCATATCCTGCAATTCCGAGTTCATATCTTGCAATTCCGAGTTCATATCCTGCAATTTCGAGTTCATATCCTGCAATTGAGTTAATTTCTCGCAATTCCAAGTTCATATCCCACAATTCCCAGTTCATATCCTGCAATTCCGAGTTCATATCCCGCAATTCCGAGTTCATATCCCGCAATTCCGAGTTCATATCCCGCAATTCCGAGTTCATATCCCGCAATTCCGAGTTCATATCCCGCATTTCCGAGTTCATATCCCGCAATTCCCAGTTCATATCCCGCAATTCCGAGTTCATATCCCGCAATTCCAAGTTCATATCCTGCAATTCCCAGTTCATATCCCACAATTCCCAGTTCATATCCCGCAATTCCCAGTTCATATCCCGCAATTCCCAGTTCATATCTCACAATTCCCAGTTCATATCCCGCAATTCCGAGTTCATATCCTGCAATTCCAAATTCACACCCTGCAATTGAGTTAATTTCTCGCAATTCCGAGATCATATCCCGCAATTCCCAGTTCATATCTCACAACTCCCAGTTCATATCCTGCAATTCCGAGTTCATATCCTGCAATTCCAAATTCACACCCTGCAATTGAGTTAATTTCTCGCAATTCCAAGTTCACACCCTGCAATTGAGTTAATTTCTCGCAATTCCGAGTTCATATCCCGCAATTCCGAGTTCATGTCCCGCAATTCCGAGTTCATGTCCCGCAATTCCGAGTTCATGTCCCGCAATTCCGAGTTCATGTCCCGCAATTCCGAGTTCATGTCCCGCAATTCCGAGTTCATGTCCCGCAATTCCGAGTTCATGTCCCGCAATTCCGAGTTCATGTCCCGCAATTCCGAGTTCATGTCCCGCAATTCCGAGTTCATGTCCCGCAATTCCGAGTTCATGTCCCGCAATTCCGAGTTCATGTCCCGCAATTCCGAGTTCATGTCCCGCAATTCCGAGTTCATGTCCCGCAATTCCGAGTTCATGTCCCGCAATTCCGAGTTCATATCCCCCAATTCTGAATTCACATCCTGCAATCCTTAGTTCATATCTCGCAATTGAGTTCATATCCTGCTATTCCAAGTTAATATCTTGCAATTCTTACTATTCTCAGAATTGCGAGAAAAAAGTCTGAATTGTGCGATAAAAAGTTGCAATTATCTTTGTTGTTTGTTTATTCCATGGCAGAAACAGGCTTCCACACTATAAAAATAAGGTGACTTGACTTAGGCCTATTTGTGTAAGTACAGAAATGCTGTTCAGTGTGTGTGTGTGTGTGTGTGTGTGTGAGAGAATGAGTGAGTGAGTGTGAGGTTCTGCTCTTCATCGCGTCTCCTCAGGATCTGTCAGGCTCTTAATTGATGTGTGAAGCTTCTTCCTCTCTCACAACCCTCCTCCTCGTCTCTCCGCGGGACTGTTATTGCTCTATAAGAGACACTTACACTTTATTATGGGATAATTACGGCACATTAGCCATTGTTTGGAGTTTAAATGGGACTCTAAAACGCCACTTAAGCCATCGACTCCGTAACACCACATCACGGTCCTGCAGGGCTTTAATTATGACACGCGTTCAAACGCCGACGTGCCACTCCAAATAAACGAGCGCAATTAATTGCGGCCGCTGTCGTTAATCCGTCCCTCGCTGAACACCGCTGATTTATTGTCAAATTAACGGCTGTCTGTGCCTGCAGGAGGAGGAGAGAGATTCCCAATCATGTCAGCGCATTCCTGAGATCCCGACACAAACACACACCGACACGGACAAACGATGCGAGCGACTTCTGAACCCACGACACAAACACACCGGGATTCACTCATCACGAGCTGCTTCAGCGTCCGCTGGGATTTACTCTGACACACACAGAGAGAAAACACTGACATCTCACTGAAAAACTCACATCCCACCCAAATAACTAAGACCTTATATTCTAAAATAAATAAAAATGACCCTTTTTATGGCCATTAAGACTTTTTGCCACGGTGTATAAATATTCTACATAAATAAATTACTTTTATGCACATCACAGCAATTAATTGGGGGTTAAAATGGGTATAAAGTGTGTACTAAGAGATTGTGTGTGAAATCCATATTATCGTCAACTAAAACTAAAATAAATACCACTAAAAAATGGTCATTGCTTGAAATAAAATAAAAAATAAATTAAACTATTCAAAATATATATAAAAAATATTTTATTTCAGCTGCTAAGGTAATGTTTTTCATTTTAGGTTAAAATGCTGAGGAAAAAAAAACTATTGAATTATATTATATATTATATATATATATATATATATATATATATATATATATATATATATATATATATATATATATATTTTTCCCCTCGAGGTTGTAAATAAAGCAAATCCATTTCATTTTTTTAACTTCAAAATATAATGTAATTATTTGTGACATTTACCAGCAATGTTTGAGTGAAAATTGGTTTGTACAATATTTTGTGTACTAAACTAAAATAAATTTAATTAAAATAGATTTAATAAATACTATGTAGACATATAAAAAAAAAAACCTAAAAATCAATTAAAATCTAATTTAATAAACAGATCTGAGTAAATTAATAAATTTAATAAAAACTACATAGACATTGAAGAACAAACTAAAAAAAAATTAAAACAACAAAATGACAAACTAACTGAAGTGTAAGTGAAAACAGAAAATATAAAAAGAAAATCTAAATAATAACTACACTGAATAAAAAATGGTGTAGAAACAATTTTCACTAATAAATTGCTAGAAAATTTCAGCAAATAACACATTGAATTAAACAAAATTTTGAAGTAGAAAGATGAAAGTATTTTCTTGAAAACGTACTCCAACGTACTTTTTAACACCAAAATAACACTGGTGGAAATAGGTTTAAAACATCAGTAAATGTACATTAATAAAAATATAACTACTTCTTAGCGTTTCTTGTCATGTTGGGCTTTGATTTGACCTGGAAACACTCTCCACAGATGCTGCGTTTTAACACTCGCTTTAATCCATTGATTAGCAGCAGCTCTTTCAGTCTGTCATATTACGCCAAGATGTATTTTTAAATGCACGTTCCTGAATAATCCTCTGACTCAAAACACATTATTCCTCTGAAGACGACGGGCCAGAACGACTGCTGTGATCAGAACGCAGCCGATCGATCATCTCCACCCACAGCACACACACTTACACAGGAAAAAAGAGCAGCAAACAGAGTTGCATTTTCCTACGGCACCATTTTATTGGGATTAGACGTTTTTAGAAAATCATTTGTAAAGATCTGTCCATTTAAAAAGAATCATTTTGTGATATAAAGGTGTTTTGTCAGGCAAGAATGACGGTGGAGGATTGCAGACGTGTGCAACGTGAAGAAGAGGCTCAAAGTGTTTATCGACATCAGTGCGTTTGCTCACAATCACAGCGCTCCGCAAACGCTCAGAAAGATGAGAAACGACCTATACAAACTCCAACAACAGTTACAGTCTTTACACACACTACTGTACATTTACAAAACAGCTTCGATTATCAAAGGAAGGCGGAGAACAACTCAAACTACTCAGACTCAAGTAGAAAAACGGAAAATGAGAATCGCAGTCTGTAAACATTTAGCATCTTTAGTCTGTTAGAAACGTTTGCTCGTCACTCCAAATGGAAGATAAAGACATGAGTCGAGTCCTGAATGTCATAAAGGATCATACATGAGGAATAAATCCCTCACAGAAGGGAAAATCGCTGCTAATGTCACGAAGCATCCAGCGTGTTTGGTTCTTCCTCGTTGTAAACGTTTGTGTTAGCATCTATGAGGGCTGCGAAATTAAATCGATGCATTGCGAATCGAGAAATGATTTAGCATCGATTCTGAGATTTTCTGAATGCATGGTGATTCTTTCCTCGAGTCGATTCTTAGTTTTGAGCAGCAGGTGGCGCTGCATGCTCGTTTCCAAAATCCTTAAACACACTTGAACCTAAAATAATCATTCATAAGATTCGAAAAGGTTGAAGCAAATTGTGTGCTGCGTTTACGTTAATCTGGCATCATAAAAGCATTCTGAGCAGATTACAGACTCAGCCGAACACACAAGCGCTACAAAAAACAGAGCAGAGCGCCATCTGCTGTTAAAATATAACCATTCCACGAATCGATTCCGCACCGAATTATCATCGCAGCCCTAGCATCTACACTCCCGCTCAAAGGTTTGGGATCAGAAAGTCTCTTCTGCTCGTCGAGGCTGTATTTATTCAATCAAAAATACAGAAAAAAAACAGTAATATTGTGAAATCTTATTGCAATTTCTAATATTCACATCCTATTTTAATATACTTGAAAATAGAATTTATTTCTGTGACGCAGCGCTGAATTTTCAGCATCATTACTGCAGTCTTCAGAGTCACATGATCTTCAGAAATCATTCTAATATGAGTGTTGTGCTGCTTCATATTGTTTTTTTTGGAACATGTGATACTTTTTTCTTTGATTCTTTGATGAATGCAAAATTAAAAAGAGCAGCAATTGTTCAAAATAGAAATCTTTTCTAACAATACAAGTCTTTACTATGACTTTTTATGCATCCCTCCTGAATAAAAGTATTAATTTCTTTAAAAAAAAAAAAAAGAAAGAAAAAAAATGTACTGACCCCAAACTTTTGAAAAGCATTGTATATTGTAACACAACATTTCTTTTTTAAATAAATGCTGTACTTTTTATTAATCAGAGAATCCTAAAAATAAAATTATCAAAAGGTCCCCAAAAAAATATGAAGGAGCAACGGTTTCCAACATTGATTATAAATCAGTATATTATTATGATTTCTGAAGATCATGTGACGCTGAAGACTGCAGTAATGATGCTGAAAATACAGCTGCGCATCACAGAAATAAATTACAGTTTAACACATTCACATAGAAAACTGTTATTTTAAATTGCAATAATATTTCACAAAATAACATTTTTTTTCTGTATTTTTGATCAAATAGATGCAGCCTTGATGAGCAGAAGAAACTTACTGATCTCAAACTTCTGCGCGGCAGTGTACGTGCACTACTGGTCGTTTTAAGACTTTTAGTTCCAGTAAATGATTAATAATGTAGTGATTGATCGTAAAGCTAAACGAAAAAAAGAAGAAGAAGTCGCGTGCGTGTTCGCAGGCCTAACGGATGATGTGCTGCTCTAATGGTCGTGGAACCCAGGCATGGGGAACGGACGAGCGAAAGCTTCGACGCGCCGCCGCAGATCAGCGATTCGAGACGCCGTCTCCGAGTCCTCCAGCAGGAAACTCTTGAAGTCTGACAGCTTTTCTGAAGGGAAACAAAGAAAAACACCGCATGAGGAGAAGGAACAACAATAAAGCTGCGATAATGTTAATGTTCTGCATTCATTTGATCAAAAATACAGTCAAAATTGTGAAATATTACTATGGTTTAAATAGCGCTGTCAAACGATTAATCGCATCCAAAATAAAAGTGCTGTTTATATATTTATTATGTATATATGAATACAAAACACATGCATGTATATATTTAAGAAAAATATTGTACTGAGCAATACATAAGAATATCTGATATTTTAAATAATTATGAAAAACTATTACTACTGTATGGCTAAAACTGTATTAATGTGGAAAATAACTTCAGAATTGTAATTTTGTTACTGTAAAGGTGTCAGTGATCAAATGACAACACATGCCATGCAATAAAGACAATATTGTTGATATAAGACGTCATGTATGATAACAGCCCAGGACTGCGCAGGAACACACGGTGATCAGATCTCTGAGTCTGCACTCACTGGTCTTCTTCTTGACGTCCAGAGCGATCTTGATGCCTTGATCGATGAAATCCACCACCTGCTGGAAGTCAGACTCCTTGAACTGACGAGACGTGAGAGCAGGGGATCCTGGGAAACCAGAGGAGCAGAGTTACAGCAGCTGTGTGTGTGTGTGTGTGTGTGTGTGAGAGAGAGTGTGAGGGAGTGTGAGTGTGAGTGTGTGTGTGTGTGTCTGTAAGTGCGTGTGTGTGTGTGAGAGTGTGAGTGTAAAAGAGTGTGTGTGTGCGTGCGTGCAAGTGTGCGTGTGTGTGAGTGAGAAAGAGTGAAAGCGTGTGTGTGTGTGTGTGTCTGTAAGTGCGTGTGTGTGTGAGTGTAAAAGAGTGTGTGTGTGTGCGCGTGTGCGTGCGAGTGTGTGAGTGAGAAAGAGTGAAAGCGTGTATGTGTGTGTGTGTGTAAGTGCGTGTGTGTGTGTGTGTAAGTGCGTGTGTGTGAGAGTGCGAGTGTGTGTGTGAGTGTAAAAGAGTGTGTGTGTGAGAAAGAGTGAGTGTGTGTGTGTGTGTGTGTGTGTGTGTGTGTGTTCTTGTTTATGCTATATTGATGGGACCAAATGTCCCCACAAGGATAGTAAAACCAGTAAATGTTGACCTTATAGGGACATTTTTTAGGTCTCGATGAGGAAACAAGCTTAAAAATCATACAGAGTGAGTTATTTTGAGAAAGTAAAAATGCAGACAGTCTCCTGTAAGGGGTAGGTTTAGGTGTAGGGTTGGTGTAGGACAATAACACATACAGTAAGTACAGTATAAAAACCATTACACCTATGGAGAGTCCCTACAAGGATAGCAAACCAGACATACAGTGAGGAAAATAAGTATTTGAACACCCTGCTATTTTGCAAGTTCTCCCACTTAGAAATCATGGAGGGGTCTGAAATTGTCATCGTAGGTGCATGTCACTGTGAGAGACATGATCTAAAAAAAAAAATCCAGAAATCACAATGTATGATTTTTTAACTATTTATTTGTATGATACAGCTGCAAATAAGTATTTGAACACCTGTCTATCAGCTAGAATTCTGACCCTCAAAGACCTGTTAGTCTGCCTTTAAAATGTCCACCTCCACTCCATTTATTATCCTAAATTAGATGCACCTGTTTGAGGTCGATAGCTGCATAAAGACACCTGTCCACCCCATACAATCAGTAAGAATCCAACTACTAACATGGCCAAGACCAAAGAGCTGTCCTCGACTTAAGTTTGCCAATGACCATTTGGATGATCCAGAGGAGTCATGGGAGAAAGTCATGTGGTCAGATGAGACCAAAATATAACTTTTTGGTCATAATTCCACTAAACGTGTTTGGAGGAAGAAGAATGATGAGTACCATCCCAAGAACACCATCCCTACTGTGAAGCATGGGGGTGGTAGCATCATGCTTTGGGGATGTTTTTCTGCACATGGGACAGGGCGACTGCACTGTATTAAGGAGAGGATGACCGGGGCCATGTATTGCGAGATTTTGGTCCTTCCCTCAGTTAGAGCATTGAAGATGGGTCGAGGCTGGGTCTTCCAGCATGACAATGACCCGAAGCACACAGCCAGGATAACCAAGGAGTGGCTCTGTAAGAAGCATATCAAGGTTCTGGCGTGGCCTAGCCAGTCTCCAGACCTAAACCCAATACAGAATCTTTGGAGGGAGCTCAAACTCCGTGTTTCTCAGCGACAGGCCAGAAACCTGACTGATCTAGAGAAGATCTGTGTGGAGGAGTGGGCCAGAATCCCTCCTGCAGTGTGCGCAAACCTGGTGAAAAACTACAGGAAACGTTTGACCTCTGTAATCGCAAACAAAGGCTACTGTACCAAATATTAACATTGATTTTCTCAGGTGTTCAAATACTTATTTGCAACTGTATCATACAAATAAATAGTTAAAAAATCATACATTGTGATTTCTGGATTTTTTTTTTTTAGATCATGTCTCTCACAGTGACATGCACCTACGATGACAATTTCAGACCCCTCCATGATTTCTAAGTGGGAGAACTTGCAAAATAGCAGGGTGTTCAAATACTTATTTTCCTCACTGTATGTGAGTGAGTGTGAGTGTGTGTGTGTGTGTGTGTGTGTGTGTGTGTGTGTGTGTGTGTGTACGCGTTTTTGTGAAAAGTCAGGACATAGATGTGTATAATGACGAGGGTATGACAGGTATTACAAGGTGAAGGTGACATCTCAGGACATTGACCCATGTCCCCACTTTTCAAAACGCTTATAAATCACTCAGAATGAGTTTTTTTTGGGGAAAGTTGAAATGCACAGAGTCTCCTGTAAGGGGTAGGTTTAGGTGTAGGGTTGGTGTAGGACAATAGCACATACAGTAAGTACAGTATAAAAACCATTACGCCTATGGAGAGTCCCCACTTTTCACAAAAATGAACATGTGTGTGTGTGTCTCACCGAGTCTCAGGCCGCCGGGGGTCAGTGCGCTCTTGTCTCCGGGGCAGGTGTTCTTGTTGGCTGTGATGGACACCAGCTCCAGAACTCTCTCGGCCCGCGCTCCGTCCATCCCCTGCGGCCTCAGATCCACCAGAACCAGATGATTATCGGTTCCTCCTGAACAAACACACAACGCTGATCTTCACTCAAACGAGTCCGTCTGCATGAAGACCCACGGTCACTTCAACAAATGTCCAGTTCCCTGATATCACAGCTTATGATTATGAGGCTATTATGCATTAAATCAACATGAACAACCCACTCTACGCCATATTATACAGAACGAGATCTGAATTCTGAGTTTACACTTCCCCATTCTAAATTTAACTCTCACATTTATGACTTTTTTTTCCTCGCAATTGACTTTTTTGTTTCCAAATTGTGAGAAAGGGTCATTAACTTTTTTTTTATTCAGTTTTAATTCTTACATAATTTCTTTAGAATAAAGTTGTTGATGAAAATTCAAATTAAGAGCAGAAACATGAATGAATCCTGATCACAGACTGTAACGATGCATTTCCACAGTTATTAACATTGTAAATCTAGCCAAATGTTTTATATTTTCATTGAAAATTTAAATAAATTGAAATTTATATGTGATTTATAACTAGAATGTCATTTTTATATCTTTGAGATACTATTATAGTTTTCCTTAATATTTTGAATTAGATATTATTTTTATATTTGCTTTCATGTTAATTTTAGTTACAATTTAGTCATTTTTATTAGTTTTAGTTGTTTTTAAATGTCTATTAGTGCTGTCAAATGATTAAATCAGATCCAAAATAAAAGTTTTTGTTTACATATGTATATATAAATATAAAATATATATACACATGCATGTGTTTGTATTTATATATACACACGTAATAAATATACACAGTACACACACATATATATTATGTAAATTTTTATTTTTATTTTGGATGCAATTAATCGTGATTAATAGTTTGAAAGCACTAGTCTATATAGGTTTTATTAATTTTTAGTTTCAGTTTTAGTAATTTTATTACATCTACATCAAGTTAAACTCAATGAAAACGAGAAATGTTTACCTTTAAACTAGCTGAAATAAGTTTTATACATTTTAAAATTTATGGTAACACCTAACAATAAGGTTAATATTAAGTTCAACATTTATTAATCAAAGTCAAAAGCTGTATCTGTTAACGTCAGCTACACCTAACATGAACAGTTTTATTAACTAACATTAACAAAAGTTAATAAATGCAGTAAAAATATATTTTTTCATTGTTTCTTCACGTTAGTTAATGCATTAACTAATGAGACATCATTGTAAAGTGTTGCCAAATTTATTTAAAATGTAACAAAAATGTTGTTTTCTTTTTTCTTTCATGGTTTTAGTTTTAGTTGACTATAATAACCCTGCTTTGTGTTACATTATCTTTGCATTGAAAACTAATAAATGCATTAGAGTTTCTAAATCTTTCTCTCTTCTGACCAACATCTCTGTTTTTTTTTCAGTCCTAGAAATACTATCATGAATCATAAATTATATTCACACTTTACATTAAGAGGTTTATCCAACCAATCAAACTTCTGCTTCTGAGAACGTGCAGACGGTCCAGAGTGAGTTTTGCTATCGTCTGCGTCAATCATTCGCTCTGATCCAGGTGAGACTGAGTCATAAACTGATCTGCAGCTGCTTTATTAGACTCCATAAGAACAGAACGGAAGCACAACAACAACAACATCATGTGCGTCGATGTGAAGCGTGTCCGGCGTGCAGACGTTTAATTAGTTCTGCATGTGAGGAAAAACCTCCACTGAAGGGCCGTTTGCACCCAATCAATAATATCCAGCGCACAAAAACATCATTAAAAGTGTTTCAGTGCGATTAAATCATCAAGACTTCAGACGAAGAGACAAACATTCGTTCCGCTGCTGCTTTCTTCAATAAAAGTGATTTGGATTCACCTCGAAGTGGCTGATGGGACATGAGAGAGCCTTTCTGTACAACTATAATGAAGAAATTAGCAGCATAATAAACATCACAAACTATTATTAAACTGAGGAACAGATGGAATAAATGAACTCCTTTGCTTCAGGTGGAAGAACGGAGTAACTGCAAAACATGATTTTGTCTGGTTTTCTAGCATAAATATCTAAAAAGTCTTGAATCAAGATGCATTTATTTTTACAAGTAAAATGATTTCAGATATTAGGTCTTGTTTTCTGAAAAAATAATCAATTTTGTTAGTTTTTGCTTAAAACAAGCCATAATATTTTAAGTCATTTTACTTGTAAAAATAAATGCATCTTGATTCAAGACTTTTTAGATATTAATGCTAGAAAACAAGACAAAATCATTTTTTGCAGCAAGTCAGTTTCTCTATTTAAACAACTTTATGTGAGAGTGAAGAACTTGATTAATTTTACTTCAGCAATAAAAAATGCTTATTTTAAAATTCATTTAAATGTATTTGTGTGTGTTTTCTCCTCGCGGTCAAATCTCCGAGTCTGCATCACACACAGTTTTACACCAAAGTAGAAACGCAAAACCGTCTTAAAATAATGAACAAAAACAGGACTTCAGCAAGATAAACGTAAGATTCGAAGAGACCTTAAGTAGACTGTTTAAGGAATAAACTGAAGTGAAAATACTTTAATATGTTCTCTAAACACTGCAAAAATGCTTTTCTTACTTAGATTTTTTTTGTCTTGTTTTCAGCCAAAATATCTAAACATTTTTAAATCGAGGAGGATTTTCTAGATGAGTAAAACTTAAGTGAGTTTTTGCTTAGAACAAGCAAAATAATCTTATTCCAAACAGAAAACAAAATTATTTTGTTTACCCCGTTGGCAGATTATTTCGTTTGTTTCAAGTAAAAACTCACTTAATTTTGACTTGTTTTTTTTTCTGAAAACAAGACAATTTTTACTCATCTAGAAAATCCTACTTGATTTAATAATGTTTTGATATTTTGGCTGAAAACAAGACAAAAAAAAATCTAAGAAAAGCATTTTTTTTGCAGCGAATGTAAATGTCTAGTGAGCAAAATGAGTTCTTAACAGATCTTAACTTTTTAATTCATTTTGAAAAATAAATAGCTCGAATAGCTAGATTACTGAATTAAAAAAAAAAAAAAAAAAAAGTCATTTTTCCTCAGTATTTGTGTCTCGTTCTCCAGCTCAAATGACTGAAGATTCTTAAATCAAGATAATGGAGAAAAATAAAAGTCTTGTTTTATTATACATCGAAGAAAATGAAGTGAGTTTATAATTGAAACAAGAACAAATATTTGCCAACAGAGTCAGAAAAATCTACTTCATTCAAAGAGAAAACAAGTTTTCATTCCTCGCTGACAGATATTTGTTCTTGTTTTAAGAAAAACTCACTTCATTCTGATCAATTTGTTAGACTTCATATCTACTTTTTGCATTTAAATCGAACGCGTTTTGATTTAAGGAGGTTTAGATATTTGTATTGGAAAACAAAAATACTATTTTCAGACGTTCTGCTCTCATTTAAGACCTTTTTAGGCTTTAATATGCTGAAGGGTGTATTAAGACCCACAGAAACCCTGAAAACATCCTTCAAATGTTTCTAAAAGCACTAATGGTTCACCACAAACCATGTCTATCCTCGCAACTCGTTTTAAATGTCATCTGGGTTGTATTTCCTTCTGTTCTTGTTTTTAAGGATGTCTGCGTGATTATATGAAAGGATGATATTTAAAGATGCACCAGAGATCTAGTTAGTAGATCTTCATGCGTCTGAAGGTTTTCCAAGCGTCAGTGTGTTATGAAGATGTTTTCTACCGCTTCAATCCACACAACAAACACTGAATCGTTAACACTGTTTATACACCATAATCACCTGCTTTAGTTGATTAAGACCTTCAATCGTACACTGCAAAAAAAGGCTTACCTTACCTAGTATTTTTGTCTCGTTTCTGAAAAAAATGAAGTTAAAAAAAAAACCCTTGACCCTTATAGACTTGCACTCTATTCATTTACTAACTGCTTGTTTTCTTTAAGAAACAAAAAAACACTAACTCTAGCTTGCTCTATTCTGTTTTATTTTTATTTATAATATAATTTAAAAAAAAAAAATACTCGAGAATTGTTATAGCACTTGCATATCATCGCTATTTTGTTGATTTTGATTGCTTCTATTGTTCTCATTTGTAAGTCGCTTTAGATAAAAGCATTTGCTAAATAACTAATGTTTCTAGTCAAAATATATAAAAAAACTAATCTTAAATTAAGATGCATTTACTTGTTGAGCGAAATCACACATTAAGTCTAGTTTCTAGGGGAAGAAAACTAAATTAAGTGCATTTTGCACTAAAATTCTCTTGTTTTAAGAATATTTCACTTACCCCACTGGCAGATAATTTTACTTGTTTTAAGCAAAATGCACTTAATTTAGTTTTCTTCTCCTAGAAACAAGACTCAATATCTAATGTATTTTAGTTTAAGAATTTTTAGATATTTTGACTAGAAACAAGGCAAAAATACTAAGTAAGATAAGCCTTTTTTTTTTTTTGCAGTGTGGAGGTTCGAGTGCAGCACACACTGAGAAAACAGAGGAAGACTAACTTCATCTTCCAGGAGAATCCAGCGGCATCGTCTCAGTCCCAGACGAACACGTTCTGCTCACCTGAAGAGAAAACCTACAGCGCAGAAACAGACGCGACGCGAGCGAAACCCACCAGAGACCAGCGTGTAGCCCTTCTCCAGCAGCGCATCGGCCATGGCCTTCGAGTTCTTCAGAACCTGAGTGATGTATTCACGAAACATGGGCGTCATGGCCTGAAGAGAGACCGAATGAAGAGCTATCAATTATCAAAAATCATAAATGAGCTCCCAAGTGCACCAGCCATTGTTCAGGAGAAGATGAGAGAGAATAAGTAATGATTCACAGAGAGAGAAGCTCCAGGACTCTGCAGGATATTAATTCAACGTATGTATATATATATATATATATATATATATATATACACACACAGGTGCATCTCAATAAATTAGAATGTCAAGGAAAAGTTCATTTATTTCAGTAATTCAACTCAGATTGTGAAACTCGTGTATTAAATACATTCAATGCACACAGACTGAAGTCTTTGGTTCTTTTAATTGTGATGATTTTGGCTCACATTTAACAAAAACCCACCAATTCACTCTCAACAAATTAGAATACTTCATAAGACCAATAAAAAAAAAAAACATTTTTAGTGAATTGTTGGCCTTCTGGAAAGTATGTTAATTTACTGTATATGTACTCAATACTTGGTAGGGGCTCCTTCTGCTTTAATTACCGCCTCAATGCGGCGTGGCATGGAGGTGATCAGTTTGTGGCACTGCTGAGGTGGTCTGGAAGCCCAGGTTTCTTTGACAGTGGCCTTCAGCTCATCTGCATTTTTTGGTCTCTTGTCTCTCATTTTCCTCTTGACAATACTCCATAGATTCTCTCTGGGGTTCAGGTCTGGAGAGTTGTCTGTCCAGTCAAGCACACCAACACCATGGTCATTTAACCAACTTTTGGTGCTTTTGGCAGTGTGGGCAGGTGCCAAATCCTGCTGGAAAATGAAATCAGCATCTTCAAAAAGCTGGTCAGCAGAAGGAAGCATGAAGTGCTCCACAATCTCTTGGTAAACGGGTGCAGTGACTTTGGTTTTCAAGAAACACAATGGACCAACACCAGCAGATGACATGGCAGCCCAAATCATCACAGACTGTGAAACTTAACACTGGACTTCAAGCAACTTGGGCTATGAGCTTCTCCTCCCTTCCTCCAGACTCTAGGACCTTGGTTTCCAAATGAAATACAAAACTTGCTCTCATCTGAAAAGAGGACTTTGGACCACTGGGCAACAGTCCAGTTCTTCTTCTCCTTAGTCCAGGTAAGACGCCTCTGACATTGTCTGTGGTTCAGGAGTGGCTTAACAAGAGGAATACGACAACTGCAGCCAAATTCCTCGACACGTCTGTGTGTGGTGGCTCTCGATGCCTCGACCCCAGCCTCAGTCCATTCCTTGTGAAGTTCACCCAAACTCTTGAATCGATTTTGCTTCACAATCCGCAAAAGGCTGTGGTTCTCTCGGTTGGTTGTGCATCTTTTTCCTTCCACTCAACTTTCTGTTAACATGCTTTGATACAGCACTCTGTGAACAGCCAGCTTCTTTGGCAATGCATGTTTGTGGCTTACCCTCCTTGTGAAGGGTGTCAATGATTGTCTTCTGGACAACTGTCAGATCAGCAGTCTTCCCCATGATTGTGTAGCTAGTGAACCAAACTGAGAGACCACTTTGAAGGCTCGGGAAACCTTTGCAGGTGTTTTGAGTTGATTAGCTGATTGGCATGTCACCATATTCTAATTAGTTGAGATTGGTGGGTTTTTGTTAAATGTGAGCCAAAATCATCACAATTAAAAGAACCAAAGACTTAAACTACTTCAGTCTGTGTGCATTGAATTTATTGTGAATATGAATGGGAATATACTTCAAAGATATTTTACTCATAAGAATTTCTAGGGGTGCCAATAATTGTGTCCAACGTGTATTTCAGAAAAACATTTATTTCATAAGGATATTTCCCCCCATTTTAAATTCTTATCTAATGAAAGTTTAGATTTTTGTGATTTTTTTTTTTAAATCAAAGATCAAAAGGATTAACAATGCAGATTAATTTTCACAGCCTTCTTTGATCATATTTACCAAGGGTGCCGATATTTTTGGCCATGACTGTATATCAGCTGATATTTGGTACTATACTATACTATAACAGCACTGAAAGAAAAAAAAAAAAAAAAAAAAAAAAAAAAAAATCAAGTATTTAAATATATTATTTAAATAAATCATTTTTTTCATGCTTATTCATTTTCAAATTATATAATTTACATAAACATAACATTATTCATAAATATATACATGCATATATACACACACACACACACACACACACACACATAATAAATATACACAGTACACACTTATATATTATGTAAACAAAAACTTATTTTGGATGTGATTATTCGCAATTATTCATTTGACAACACTATAATTTAGTAAATATTCTGTAAAATAAATACATTTAATTTCAGCAATCATTATGCATGCGTGTTTAAATTAAATAGTGTGATATCATATACATCAGTTTAATATCTGCCAGCCTGCTCTCTATGATATCAGCATGTGTGTTAGGCTTTAGTAGAAAGACTAATAATCTGGAAGTGAAAGCAAAGCGGTACCTGTTTGAGAGCCACAGCGACGCCGGCGATGGCGTGATTGTGCGGGCCGCCTTGAAGCGAAGGGAACACAGAGAAGTTGACCTTATCCTCCAAGTCATACATGACCTCTTTGCCCTTCTTATCCACCGAGCGAATGCCCTTACGATAGAAGATAAGCCCCGCCCTGAGGGAGGAGCCAGACCAGAGGAGGAGGAGAAACGGTTAATGACGGAGATCACCAGAAACACAGCTTTACTCTAGTATGCAGTATGTGTACTGTGTGTATTACGTTCTGCATGCATGCAACATCCAGATCATCTCCTACATTTTCTAAAAATGTGCATATTGCATGAGATCCCATAATGCAATGTGCTAAAACCGACCTTCAGCTACTGTACCTTAATTTGCTGTGATTTTTTAATGCATTTTTTTAGTGCTGTCAAATGATTAAATCGCATCCAAAATAAGTTTGTTTATGAGTATGAGTGTACTGTTTATATTTATTGTGTATATATAAATACACACATGCATGTATACATTTAAGAAAAAAAGTGTTATGTTTATATATTAAAAATACTTATATAGAATATAAATGATATAAATATATACATGTAAATATATATGCATGCATGTGTTTGTACTTATATATATATACACATAATAAATATGCACAGCGCACACACACACATATTATGTAAACAAAAACTTTTATTTTGGATGCGATTAATCGTGATTAATCGTTTGACAGGATTAGTTTTTTTTTTTTTTTTTTTTTAAATCAGACCGCCAACGTTATGACATTTTTACACAAAACTGGATAAAAAAACAAAACAAAAACAAACAAAACCACCATTTTATTTATTTTAATGTCGCCATTTGACGGTGTAACAATTTAACAACTTACTTACAATGTTACTGTAACTTACTGCAAGTTTTGTTAAACTACCAGTCAAAAGTTTAGGGGCAGTAAGATTTTTAATGCTTTTTTTTTATCTGCTTTTGTTCACCAAGGCTGCATTTATTTAATCAAAAATACACTAAAAATGTGAAATATTATTACAGTAACTATTTTCTATGTGAATATCTGAATTTTCAGCATCATTACTCCAGTCTTCAGTATCACACGATTCCTTCAGAAATATACTGATTTGAAACATTTCTGATTATTATCAATGTTAAAAAAAGTTCAATATTTTTGTGGAAACTGTGATGCATTTTATTTTTCAAGATTCACAGACAAATAGAAAGTTCAAAAGAACAGCATTTATTTGAAACAGAATAAATGTCTTTACTGTCACATTTAATCAATTTAATGCATCCTTAATGAATAAAAGAATTAATTTCTTTCAAAGAATGAATCGTTTGTGCACTGAACGCTGGCGGTACACGAGTATCAGTGTCGGGGAGTGACTAGTTACATGTAACGGAATTATGTAATTTAATTACAAAATAAATGCAATTTGTTACAATTACTGAGAAAAACAGTGTAATTAAATTACATTTACTTTTGAAAATGTTAGATAAAAATAAAAAAGCATAACCGTTTTATTTTCTATTTGGGTTTATGTATATGCTTTATTTTTTAAAGATTAACTGTTTTTTTCCAAAGCATTGTTAACATTTGTTTAAGAATAATAACTATTAAACTACAGCATCTTGTTATGATTTTAAATCTGTATTTAACCTCAGAGTGATCTCAAAGTAAAAAGAGGTGCTAAAGTCTGATTTTGTGGTGTCTGTGCTTTAAAATAAAAAATTTTATACATTTAATTGAAGTGATGAAGGATTTTGAAAGTCTGACAGTAATCAGAGTGCTACTGTGCTACTGTAAGGTTTTGTGTGCAATTCTTGGATTTGTGTGTAAAGTTT
>CM071943.1:33380000-33390000 GCA_036784905.1 Acrossocheilus fasciatus | reverse complement strand
GCCGAGATGCGCTTGACGTCAGACATGTATCCGTGAGTGAGACTGACGGAGACACAGGGTTCATTACACGGGCGAGAGAGGCAGAGACTGAATGAGAGAGAGAGAGAGAGAGGTCACTCACTGTCCGCCGTCGGGAAGGTCCAGACCCATGATGCGCTCGTGAGGGTTCAGGACGGCCGTGTAAGCAGCGAAGTTCGCCGGAGATCCGGAGTACGGCTGAACATTGACGCCCCACAGAGACGGGTCGAGGTCAAACGCTTCCAGCGCTCTCCTCTGACACAAGAGCTCGATCTGATCCACCACCTCCGCACCGCCGTAATACCTGCACACACACACACAAAAATAAAAGAACCGCATCAGACTACTGTGATCCAATCAACTAACCAACCATCAGTCTCATAACCAGCAAAAATATATAAATAATTAAATAAATACATTTAATAAAAATAAAAATACATACAATAAAGTTGTTAAATATATAAAAAAAACAAATGAATTATAAATAACTAAAAAGTAAATGAAATTATAAAAATAACAGTAAACAGAAATAATACATACAGACAAATTAAATAAAGAAATAAAGTAGTGAACAACAATATTAAAAAAAAAAAAACTATAAATAAGTAAACATACATAAAATGATAAAAATAACAGTAAATACAAATAAAAATAAATAAAAGATGGATTAAAAAAACTAAATTTAATGATTGAACAAAGGAATACATACATATAAATACAAATAAATGAAATAGATAAATTAAAAACAAACATGTAAATACATAAAAATTCTAAAAAGTACAAATAAAACTAAACAAAAATAAAAAAGAACAAAATAATAAATGAATGAATGAATAAATAAAGATTTGAAAGATAAATTCTTTTCTTGACAAAATTCCTTTAAAAAAAAAAAAAAAAAAGTGTAAAACATTTGTTTTGGTTCCTGAAAATCTAAATCTTAATCTTCAATCCTCAATCAGGATTCATGATGATTTCATATAAAAATCCGTTTCCAGCAAAAACTGAAGCATGAGGTGCATAATGTTTGGTTCCCAAAAGAACCTTTCAGTGAACCATTTTGAAGAACACCTGTTTCGACTATAAAGAACCTTTTGTTTAAAGGATGGTTCAATGGATGTTCAAGGTCCTTCATAGAAGCATTGATGCTGATAAAGAACCTTTATTTTTAAGAGTGTACAGAATCTTAGGCTGGATTTAAAGTAACTAAAATCCATGGTGTTTTTAAATGTATTTTTTAATTAATAAATTAATACACAAAAATACACACACACACACACACCTTTTTCCTGGGTATCCTTCAGAGTATTTGTTGTTAAGACATGAACCCTGAGCCTCGAGAGCCGCACGACTGCAGAAGTTCTGTTGAAAGAGAGACACACACACACACACACACACACACACACACACACACACACACACGTGTCTCAGGTGTGTTGGTTCCTCACACATCTTTATCATTCATTATCACTTTATTCATTCAATAATTTCAGTTAGCTATGATAAAATGAGTCTTGAGACTCCCGTATTCACTTTGATTCAGCCTCCACTTCGAGACGCTCAACAGTTCTGCTGTGGCTTTGACTGGAACTATTTTCATTGGCAAAATGGATCAAAACACAACATTCTGACAATAATGTGTCTAAAATGTAACACAATATGAAGTAGTTTACTGAACTGTTGTATAATATCAATATTGCAATGGAAAAAAAAGTAAGGAGACATCATTAACATTTAAATAATTTGATAAACTAGTGCTTTGTTACGGATTACGGATTACATAATCTGAGAATATTTGTCTTCCATTTGAATTGGTTCATTTGAAAGTAGACATTCCACTTTCTATAGATATATTTTTCATGTCTGTAAGGCAAAGATATACACGGAGTTTCGCACTCAAGTTCACAGAGACCGAGACGGCAGAAAGCGCATCATGTTTGCCTTCATTATTTTACAAAAGCACAATGTTTTGTTGTTTTTGTGAGTGCACACAAATAATTGTAGAGTCTTTACAGATTTGAAAGATGTATTACTCTTATCTGAATGACCAAAAATGAGGGATTATTTTAAGAGCAAGTGAGCGCACCGGCGCCTCACTTGGAAAAAAAAGAAGCTTTTGGCTTCTCTCCTGAGGCCACAAGAGGGCGCATCGAGCAAAATATTACTAATCCACGTTTCTTCAAAGCAATAATAAAACAAGACTATCTTTAAAAAAATTCATAATGTTTAAAATAATGTTTATAAACTATATAAAATTAAGTTGCTTAAACAATTAGAAACAAAACAGAATCATGTATGCATGTATAGTTTAATACAAAGGACCGAAAAACAATCACAAAGAGTACTACTTCTATTTAAACACATGAGATGCAGAGTGCGAGACGCGAGTGTAACTGTGAAAATGTGATAAATATGCGTTCTGTGTGAACGGCTTGGTTTCAGTTTTGCCGTAAACAACATATTCTCCACATTGATGCTCTCTTTTGCCGCAATATTTTTAACGAACAACGTAGCAGCACCGCATCTAGTGGCTTGAACTGGATTGGCTAAAAACCAACAACAACAACAAAAAAAATTAAAATGCAATGACGTTAACGATCTGTTAGTTACGGACTGCATGACTTCAAATGTGAATTTTTTAAAAACATTTTCTGTGACTAAGCAACCAATACAGTTTTGGTTGACCAAGCCTCTTCTGGTTGACTAACGATTAGTTGACTATTAGAGGGCAGCCCTATTAATCTGAAAGAGGTGTGTCTCACCTCGGAGGCGATGAGCTCCAGTCCTCGGCACTGTCTGTCCTTCTCCTTCTGCAGAAGCTCCCACATCTCAGGGTCGTCTTGAGACAGACTCTCCTGTCCCGTCCACGAGCGCTCGTCATCAGAGAACACCGCCGCTGAATGCTGGGATCTGACGGCGGCCGAAACACGGCACACCGGCTGAAACACACACACACACACACGTTTGTTTCTGTGAATTGTGGGGACTTTCCATAGACTTCCCACAGACCCGAGTTACGTCTTCCGTTCAGTAGACAGCGCACACCTTCTTCTGTATAGGTAATATTTTTATTGGCAAAACTGAACAAAAAGTGACAATATTGTATTTAAAATATAAAACAATATTAACTTTTTATTTACTAAACTGTTGTATAAAATCATTTGCACTCTTTATAATCGTTATAATAACAGTGCTCTCAAACCATTAATCACGATTAATCGTATCCTAAAAATAATAAGTTTTTGTTTACATGTGTATATTTATTATGTATGCATGCATGTATGTATGTATGTATGTATGTATGTATGTATGTATGTATGTATGTATGTATGTATGTATGTATGTATGTATGTATGTATGTATGTATATGTATATATATATATATATATATATATATATATATATATATATATATATATAAATAAATAAATAAATAAATAAATACACACACATACAGTATATATTTCAAAAATATATATGTATATACATTTATATTATATATAAATATATTTAATATATAAACAACATTTTTCTGAAATATATACATGAATGTGTTTATATGCATTTATACATAACAAATATACACAGTATACACACACACATATTATAAACAAATTATTTTGGATGCAATTAATCGTTTGACAGCACTTATTTACATATAAAATTTATAAATATTTAAAATATTTTATTGAAACATTTGCTTCGTCATTAGAGTTTAAATGTGCATCATACTTTATATTAAATATTTGTTAAATATAATATAAAAATATAAATAATTTTATATAATATAATATAATTAGATGCATATATGAACCATTACTATAAAGAAAGAAAATATTTCAGTAGCATAAAATATTTTATAGCTCTTTGGATTAATATATGTAAGAGCAGTATGATTCATATGGATTTATGATGGTGCATTAATGAGCACAATATATATATCCTCATGAAGCACAGATCTGACGCCTGAAGGCGTGTAAACAGGATCTTGATCGTGAACTTGAGGTTTTTTTAAGATGCAGCATCATGACTGACAAAAACATGAAATATAGAGAGCGACTGAGGCCAGAATATCTGACATCCAGACAGAAACAGAGTGAAATGAATTCTACAGTTCTACAGTGTGTGTGTGTGTAACGGGCCGCTGGTGAGATACAATAATCAGCATGACGCTTTAATTCTGCTCCAATCAGCAACTCTTAACAGAAACTTTACAGCTGAGTGGAAATTCAGCATAACTGCTTATCTAATCTCTCTAACACACACACACACACACACACACACACACACTAAGGGTTTATGGGTGTCATTTCTTTCTTCGCTGCTTCATGCTTGACAAATTTCAAGCGTACTCACTTTCTGAACTCACAGATCCTCCTCCTCTGCATTCAAGAACAAAAAACACCAAAAGTACCATGGTATTACTATGTTTTTGTACATGCACTAAGCTAGAGCCACAGTATTTTTTGAAGTCCATGGGAAAAAGCATGTAAATGTCTGGACGTGGAGTAACGAGCCGGCAGCTGCTCATTCTCACACAATCCCTCTGAAACAGCTTTTTTTGTAAAAAGTTATCAACTGATTCAACACCATCCCGCTGACAACACGACTACATATCACATAAACAAACTAATAAATACATGATTATGCAAAGAGCAGATACTTTTATCCAAAGCCACATACAAATGAGGAACATCACATGCAATTCTTTAAAGTCAACAATTCACAGTGCACAACGCCAGATTATAAACTAAAATAAATAAATATTTATTTACTTATTTACATATATATACACACACATACATACATATAATTTAAATACTTATTTTTCATTTATATTCTTTGAATATTAAATAAGTATATAATGAAATAAGTAAATAAGTAAAAAATTAAGCAAATAAATAATTAATAGGTACATAAGAAGTATATAATTAAACAAATAAATAAATAAACTTATGGAATAATTAAATGGGAATAATAAATAAGTACACAATGAAACCATTAAATTAATAAGTAAATAAATGATTAAATAATTAAATAATTAAGAAATAAGTACACAATGAAATAAGTAAAAAAAATAATAATAATTTTTAGTAAAAAATGAAATTATTAATTAAATAAGTACATAAAGAAATAAACAAAATAATTAAATAAGTGAATAATAATATAGGTATATAACGAAATGGTTAAATAATGAAATTAATAACTAAATTAATAAATAAGTACACAAATAACAAAATTAAATCAAATGAAAATTATGATTTTTATAATGTGAGAAGAAAGAGTATGAGTGACATATGATTAGCATTTGTGTGTTTTAATGACTTTATTATTATAACTTCAGAGCAACAGTAAAGAATGAAGCTGTCTAAACCTTTGAGTGTACCATGGTAAAACCGCCTCACATCATTACTGTACCATGGTGGATTTTCACTATTGATACTTTAATTCTGTCTTTATTGCTCCTCTCACTTTGACCTCTGATCCCGGATTCATCTGAACTGTTTTTAGGGCGTACTATTCTTCAGAAGAAGCTGGAGCCGCACTGAACCGAACGCTTCATAATTAACAGTAATAATGCTAATGGAGGCCCTCACGGGGCCCTGACGAATCGCTCACTTAAAATCTGTTATTAAAAAACAATTAGCTCAGCGACGCCGGCGCATTCGTCTGAAAGACGGACTCCAGCATCACAGCGAACGTCCGTCTGTCATTCGGTGCGACCGCAGGGCGTAACGGCCCCCAGGGGTCCCATCAACTAATGACTGCGACACAATCACCAGAAAGAGTTTGAGCGTTAAAACCTGAGCCGATTCGGAGACGCTTGCGTGTTCCCATCAGCCCCTCGGACTGAACACACAGATGTTAATTGCATTATGTAGTGAATGCCTTGTTATTGCAAACACGTAGAACAATGTCCTGTTGTATTTCAGGCTCAATTTCCTCTAAACACAAACACACGGTTTGAGCATGAACTGATCACACACACCCCTTTAATGCAATGCAAGCTGCTTTGTACAAGCGTCTGCAAAATGCATTAATGCAAACAGTTAATTAAAAAAAAATTAAGTAAATTAAAAGTGTAATTGGGTCATTCCGTATCAAATCAACCAAATAAAAAATAAATAAATAAATAAAAAATAAAAAAAGTACCCCGGCTCAAATTTTTGATTTTGCTAATATTTTTTCTGAAGAAATATAAACATGTATAGTGATGAAAGCCAAAATATTAAATGTCTTGGACGAATATTTACGGAGTAATCCACTGTTTTGTAGAGGGGGGTCAAAATGGCAATTTTCACCTGAGATTCAGAGTCAAATTACAGGAGAGTAAAAATGACTTCAGAAAGATGGAAGCATCATAATGTTATTTTCACACAGAGATTAGTAGGTCTGTTAGTAAAATATGTTGACTTTAGCCATTTTTGTTGCATTTTGTGCCAATGGTGACCACTCAAAAATGGAGAAACAGCACTTTTCAAGTTCTCTCTCCAAAGTCTGCAGGCACGCAAACTTTAGAAAAATAATATTTATGGCATTCAGACAAGTATGCAGTTCTTTTAACAGAAGTAAACAAGATATATCTCTAGTTTCAACATTATTTGTTCTTCAGACAATCCTCTTTAAAAGGACATTTTTGCAAATTGACCTACATTTAGTTTTTGACCACTGAAAATGTGTACATTTTAACAATTTATTCCTGGAGCCATATTGAAATTCCAGTATCTCTGGAACTGAACCATATAGGGACTTAAAAATGAACATACCAAAAGGAAAGTTTGTTAAGACCCAACATCTAAAAGGGCATTAAGATATCTTTAATACTTCTTGAGTTACAGGCATGCAAACTTTGGGAAAAAAACTTGAAAAGTGCTGTTTGCCTATATTGGAATCGTCACCATTGGCACATAATGCAACGAAGATTGCTAAAGTCAACATATTTTACTAACAGACCTACTAATCTCCGTGTGAAAATAACATTATGATGCTACCATCTTTCTGAAGTCATTTTCTCCTCCTGTAATTTGACTCTGAATCTCAGGTGAAACTTGCCATTTTGACCCCCCTCTACAAAACAGTGGATTACTCAGTAAATATTCATCCACAACATTTAATATTTTGTCTTTAATCACTATACATATTCATATTTCTTCAGAAAAAATATTAGCAAAATCAAAAATTTGAGTCGTGGACCTCTGGTTGAGTTGACACGGAATGACCCAATTAATAAGTAAATAATTTAACATTTATTTAAAATTATTTACTTATATTTTTGACAGGCCAATTTTAAAATGCAAAAAATAAATAAATAAATAAATAAATAATAATAATAATAATAATAATAATAATAATAATAATAATAATAATAATAATAATAATAATAATAATAATAATAATAATAATAATATATATATATATATATATATATATATATATATATATATATATATATATATATATATATATATATATATATATATATATATATATATATTTACTGTAATTTTCAAACATTAAGAATGTAGTGAACACAAATTCATATTAAAATGTAAAATTAAGTGATTTTAGTGTTTTCTTCAACTAGATGAATTGGCCATAGCCTTAAAAAAATGTCATGTGGTGCAACCATGATTTATATTAAAGTTAAATAATTTCCTTAACATGCTTAACATTTAAAAAAAAAGTAATTCTCAGTAATTAAAGTGTTTAGAAAAAGTATTTGCATTTCATTTGAGTTTTTGTAAATAATGATCTGTTATTTTTGTTCTATAATTTCAGAGTTGCCTTCTTAAATGTAGTTAACAGACTTATTTTTCCTGCAAATTGCATAAAACTGATAAAAATGTTTTAAAAATACCATTCACTTAAGCATACTGTAGCAGTGATTCATATTTCAACCACTGTATTTTAATACAGTTATTGCTATTATTGGTCGCACCACATGATGAGTGGTCACTCCAAATGACAAAAAATACCTTATATCATTAAAAATCTATTTAAGGAGACGTGTGAAAATTGCAGCACGTGGCATTAACTGCAGGCATTTCTTTAGCCCCAGTTACTTCTGTACTTCGCCCAATATTGGCTGCTCAATTGCCCCTTTCGCCGGGAGTCTGATTAACAGGCATTCTGACATAACAGCGAAAAACAAACTAGACAGGAAAGTAAATTAACGTTGGTAGACTTGAACTTGAAACATGGTGTGCATTAACATCTTTACACGGTTGAAACAAGATACCTTCTGATGTTCATTCATGTTTATTTTGTGACTAGTATGACTAGTAAAGATGAAGAGATGATCGGTTCATGTGCCGCTTGAACTGAGGCGCTACAGCGATCTGTCACGACATGTTAAAGAGCCACAAAACAGTATTTGTTGTTTGAATTTCTTTTTTAAAAAATGACTTTGTTTCATACTGAAAGTAACCAGCTCTGTCTTGTCTGTCAGTGTCCTCTTCGCTCCGTGATGTATTTTTCAATGCGTGAGAACATGATGTGTGGCATAAAAGTGCCATGGTTTGTCAGACGTAGCAACAGTAACTAAGGGGGGTGGGTCTTTGCAAAAGGTCAATTTAGAGTAGGGGGAGGTTGCTGGCTCAAGTTCTGAGATGACAACATGAACATCTTATAGTAGAAAATGACATCTGGAGTTTGTGCAAGACTGCAGGGTCAGAATTAACATGCTGCCTATGGTGAGCGTTTATTTTACTTTGCTTTGCAGTATAATCTGGTAGAATAGATTAAAATAGTTATTAATAAATAAATAATAAATTACTAATAAATACCTTATTACCAAACTAAAATTACATGCTCTGAATTATTTTTTATTTTTTTGCAGTTTTTCTCATATTGTACAAAGATTAAACAAACAGTCTGAAATGAACCAAATTGCATAAAAATATATTTCAAATTATACTAAAATAAAGTATTTTATGTATATAAACATCAATTGAATATAAAAGCAAAAAAAAAACACCAATCTGGGACATATATCTATAATGGAAAACACTCTGCAGTGGTCGCACCACATGATATTTTCAAATTCAATCAAACTTTACAATCACAGAATTTGTCACCTAAACAAAACACTTCCCATGAAAGGTCACTATGAATTTTATAATTAAAATAAATAATTGCAGAAATAAATTATTATTCATTATTTTTTTGAGGTCATACCACATGATAATTCAAATGTGGTAACTACACACCAGCTATTAAAAAGATTATTTTTTTTCCAAATTTGAAAGAGACTTACAAACCTGCCTGATGCTTCCATGGGTCCTTAACAAATTGGTATATGATACAAAGTCTTCTCTTTGAATGGATTTCAACATAAAAGTCCCAAAATGGTAGTTTCTTGATGGTCGCACCACAGGATATTTCATAAAATGGAAATTATGCCAAATAGTGCAGAAAACTCATCTGAATAAATTTAGGGTAATTTCAAAGAGGTTTACAAAAAAAAAAAAAAGTTTTGGCTGGACGGTCACACCACATGATATTTGGACACTTTGAAAAATTACAAATAACTAATGTTTTTTGAAAAGTTAAAGTGAGTTGGATGGGAGAGGCCCTTCATATATATGGCATCTTTTTTATGCATTTGAACCAATTTTTTACTTTAGGAGTCATGTCATTGACCCATTATAAATATGTACATAATTAACAAACAAATAAGTAAATAAAATATGGAAATAAATAATGAAATAATTAATAAACGTGTATATAATGAAACAATTAAATAAGTAAACAAGTAAAAATAATAAATGAATAAATAAGCAAATAATGAAACAGCAAATAAATTAGTAAAACATTAGGGAAATAATGAAATTAATTAAATAAATAAGTGCACAATTAAAAAAATAAATAAATGAGTAAACAATGGAAATAATTAATAAGCATGTATATAATGGAACTAAATGCAAAACATTACCTAAATAAATAATTAAATCAATAAGTAAATAATTAATAGCTAACTAAGTGC
>CM071943.1:33300000-33375000 GCA_036784905.1 Acrossocheilus fasciatus | reverse complement strand
ATTATTAAGCATGCCTGAATATATAGGCGACAATCTGAATATGAAAATAAGCTTCAGATATGAGAGCCGTTCGCTCAATCATCTGTGTGTGTCGCTTTTATTGTAACTTCAGACTGAGAATCAAGAAGAGGTTCACTCTCCATTTGCTAAAACCTGCTGGAACTAAATGATTCTCATGGATCTTCAGAACACTTTTGAAATACTGTGACTGTTTCCTGAATCTACAGCAAAATAAAACTGCGTTTCAGTGAGTTTTCTGTGTGATCTGGCTGTGATGGAAGATTAAGACTGGACACAAAAACATTCAACACGTCTCTCTATCGTGTTTTTATCGCAAGCGTGAGCAGCGCAGTCTGATTCACACATGACTCTTCAGAATGAATCAGTTAACTCATGAGTTTGAATCAGCTCAGTGAATCATTCAGAGTGATTCTTGACTCAAAGAATCTCAGTCACATCCATCTCCAAATAAGGGTTAGATTAGGATTCATATTCCAGAGTTATTATTTTTAACTAAAATTAAAACCATATTAAATAAAACATTTTTTGTAAGTTGAAATAGTTACTTTTATTTTCACTAGTTGCCAAGGGATTTTTTATTTAGTTTAACTTGATGTACTAAAATAAAATAAACTATAAAAAAATAATAAATAAATACTACAGTACAAAAATATATAAAAACATTAAAAAAAAAAACTAAAAATACACCATACATGTGATTTTTTTGTATTCTTTGTAATGGCATTTTTTCTAACTGTATCAAAAGCACATCATATATCAAATTAAAAAAGATTTATATTTATAAGCTTATCCAAAATTTCTAATAAAAGAATAAGAACAGAATTAGTTTCCACTACAAAGGTGGCACAGACGAACATAAAAGTGGCATGTAGGTAAATTTACAGACATTTACAGAGGTGGCATGGATGTATTAAATTCATAAAAATGTTGTGATATTAATGTTTTAAATATACAATTTTCAATATAGAACTATTGCTCGATTTAAGTGATATAAATAACTGAAATGATACAAAAACTGCCAGCAGGTGGCGGGAAGTCACTGATTTTAATCGCTGAATCATTCATTCAATTGATTCATTATAATCAACAAAGCTCTCTGCAGCCTCTTTGTTAGGATTGTGTTGTGTTTAAAACACAGTGGTTGCCTCTAATTTTAAACTGAAAAAAAAGAGCACAGACAAAGCCTTAGATTGTTTATATGAGATTTCTTTAATTTGTGTTATTCGTTTGATTGATTGGGGTTTGTTTTAAAACTTCAATTTAGTTTTGTTGTTTGACACATTTACATTTTACAAAGAAATGTGCAGCATTTTGTCTGACAATTAATAAATGGGACACCTTTTCATTTCAAGTTTTTTCTTCTCTTTTGAGAAAACCATATCATGAAATCAATATTTCAAAACCGATTTAGCCTCAATAACTAGCTGAAAGAACTGTTGCTAATAAATAGAACAAAGACTTGAGACGTGACTTGGACCTCAGAGACTTGTGAACATGTCTGCAACAATGCAAAAACACGCAAGCAGAAATCTTTGAAGCTCCCCTGAGTGCAAACACAAATGCAACTGAAATGGTCGCACTATAGAGCCCTGCTGCACCTCCATAGTATTTCTGTAAGCTTACTGGACAGCTAACACAAAGGAACACACTAGTCAAAACCTAAACCCATTGCATCAGATGACTGCTTAACTAGTCTCCCATCACTTTTTCAACCCATCTGAATAAACCAGAGTGCAGGGGTCTGTTACCATAGTAACTCACCAGCGCATGGAAAGCATGCACAACTACACAATAATGAAGACGAGCCGCTGATCTGAGAGCAGTATGAGACAGTTCCAGACCAGAAGACACAAACTGAACCAGCTCTGATGATGTGCATCACATACACGTGCTTTAAAGCCTTCAAAACCCACTTCTTTGGCTTTCTGTGATCGACTGAATTCTTCAGATTCAGATGAACCTGCAGGAACGAGAGGTGTGGACTCAAAGCTCGCATCTGATTGGCTGTTCAGAACATGAGCTTTGGCATATTATGTAAAACAACAGCAGGTTAATTATTGAGTGGTTGGTTACCGCTGCTTATGAAATACGATAAGATCAAAACCCAATAAATGAAAGTGTGACCCTTCATAAACCTGCGCTGCGTTCAGAACAAGCCGGAATGATTAAAAAAAAAAACACCACTATTTCTGTCCTGTTTAGCAATAACATCAAAGCAATGTTTAAACATCCTTAAAACAAGTTACATTTACTCAAGAAGCAAAGCTGTGTAAAGAGAATATAGCCTACTACGTTTTTTTTACTTAGCTTTTTTTGTTTAATAGCTCCCGTTTTAAACATCACAACAGTTTGTTTATATGCTTATTTATATGCTGTTAAAAGAGATATGTTATAATGTAAAAAAAAAAAAAGAGAGAAATGAAATAACACTATCAGATTCACAGCACAGTTTTGTTGCAATAAATTATATATATAAAAAAAAAATATATATTTTTTTTTACCCAAAACAACTTGTGCTGCATTAAATATTTGTATTTTTATTGGTTCATGCATTTCTTAGGAACATGCCAATACCAACAAAAGAGGTTTAAACTTCCTTAAAATGATTTATACTTAAGGAAGAGAAAAAGTTTGTAGTAGAGAATACTAACCATTTATTCTCACTCCTTTTTTTTTTATAACTCAGGTTTAAAAATGGATTTTTTCAACATTTTTAGTAAAGCATTTTGGTAATGTTATGCTTAAAAGCAAGAATAAAAAAGAAAACAAAGTTTACTGGAAAACAAGACAAAAGATCGATAAAGAAAAGGATTCTCTGGTGCAACAACACTTGAACGATCAATATCAAACACTTCAGACTTCGACTGTAAAACCCTTTCTACAGAACGGGAGCAGCTGCTAACTAATGCCCTGCACTAAACCAGCTTAATTCAGTCATCAGATCACCGACAAAAGATGCGTTTGTTTCATATTCAGAACCACGTTTAACTCATTCCCTCAAAAGCATGAAAGCACGTGAATCACAGACGTAATGAGAGACATGCGACTGACGAACCACACACACTTTAACATGCTACTACGGTACCAGACGGGAATACCATGGTGCTCTGTTGCCTGAGGTTTATTAACAAACTGTCAGTTATTAACAGACAATCTACTGTAGTTTAATAAAAGCATGCCGTCACGCATCAAAACAGCAACTCTGAGGTGAACAGTGTCTGTTTAACAGCTTGCAAAAGTTAAAACTTTGAAAAATAAAAATGAGCAGGTTTAATCAGTATTAGTCAGGGTTATTGTGCTGAACTTTGCACTGAAACACACATCTGATCTCTCAAACTTACAAGCTCAGCAGAAAACATCAAAAATTCACATGCAAAAGACTGTTTCTCTCACAATTCTTGCAATTCTGAAAAAATTCTCAGAATTGCAAAATATAAACTCAATTCTGACCTTTTTCTCAGAATTAAGAGTTTCAATCTTGAAATTCAGTTTTTCTGATAATCAGACATAAAGAGTTAACAGTGACTTTTTCATCTCACAATTCTGTTTAAATCTCACGATTCTGGAAAGAATTTAAATTTAACTGAAAAAAAAAAAAAAAAAGCAATAAAGTAGCAATTATCTTTTCAAAAAAAAAAAAAAAAAAAAATCCAAATGGCAGAAACAGGCTTCCATAGATATCAGATGTAAAAACATAGGTTAAAGCATGCAATTTAGTAAATAAATCATTGCATGCAGATGTGTTTAGATGCATGTGTGTGAGTGTGAGAGGAATCATGCAGAAACACCTCACGAGCGGTTGCATCATCTAACCAGTATAACCAGACTAGTTAACACAGATCTGCTGAAGCACCAAACACTGAAGACATCTCAGAGCCGACAGCTCACAAATACAAACACTCAAAAACGTCAAAGACTGTCATGCAACTGGAAAGTTGTAGTTTGTTAAACTTCTGCTGGACTACAAACTACAGAGACGCTTTTAAACATCAGTTCTTTAAAAAGCAAGAACACCTGACAGAGACTATAATCACGCAGACTCAGATCAGACTCGTGCCACGTCAAGCGCGACTCAATAACACACTCATGCATGTAACATCTGCATCGACACAACACGCTTCTGATGCATATTTCATCATGCATGCACACTGATGAATGTTATCTCTGTTTTGATGTGATCAAGAGCTGATCATGACGCGAGCTCTTCCTTCGCTTTCGCGTTATTATGCGCTATATTGCGGCCACGCGTGTATAAACTCACCCTGATTAGTTGCCTCAATGTCAGTGTTAACATGGTAAAGCCACCCAACTTCTCCGGTTCCAGAAGGTTTTTGCGTTCGCACGTTTTTCGTCCGTCGCCTAAATGACAGCAGCGGATTGACGATAAGCGCGGGTGCTCATGGGAAATGTAGTCCGGTCGCAGAAGCGGCAGCTGCGCAGTCGACGCTGGCCTACAAACTGACGTCATGACTTACATAAAACCTGGGAAATTAAGTGTTGCTTAAATCTCATTTTATCTGTCATTTTATGCTTTTCAGAAAAACTAGAGCTGATTGCATTAGATTTTTATCATTTATTTCCTTTTTTTCTGGTGTTTAATACAGGGGGCGCACTGAAAGAATTTATTTCAGTATCACTGAGATACTATTATAGTTTTTTAAATGAATATTTTATTTATTTATTTATTTATTTTTTAATTTTAGTAATGTTGTGTTTTTGTCCCTTTTATGTGCCTTTCATTTTTTATTTTTTTTTAGGCTAACTATTTTTATACTTTAGTTTTACATGTAATTCTACATCAAACTAAATAAAAAAATAGAAATTTTGCCTTGGGAGCTTGCTAGAAAAAATAAATAAATACATAAAAAGCAAGTTTAAGCTTTTATATATATTATTTTATTTCAATTTAGTTTCAGTTTTTAGTTATTTGATTTTTGATAATGTTTTAATTTTAGTTTCCTGTAGTTTTCCATGCAATCTCTCAATTAACATGGTTTCGTAAAGACCAATAATTATTTAATATTTGCTGCTTACATGGATTGAAACATCACCTCAACAACTCTCAGAGAGGAATTTACAGTAAATTGTGGAAATGAATGTTTGCAATTACAGTACTTCATTGCATCATCATTTATAATGGCATTAATATTTCAAAATTGTAAATAAAACAGATTATTAAATTATACACCTTTCCCCCCCCCCCGTGTAATTGCCTTCATTTACATATATGTTCACAGTAATATATAAGCTATCACAAGTTTAACACGAGAAGAGCTTGAACTATCATATATAAATATATAGTCACTTTTGTTTTTAATCTTTAATTTTGCTGCTGAAATTTTCTTATTTCAAAATAATCTCACAGGAAAAAATACCCCAAAAATCCCACTCCATGAACACAAACACAACACATACTTACCGTAAATAACAGTCAGCAATTAACAGTGCTGCTAAATGAGTTCAGATGTCACTCGACGACCCTGATTGTGTAGAGAAAATGCACTTTTTACAAAATGCACAATAATTTACCATGTGACCTCACAACAGAAGAAGTGTCAGCACATTTCTTAAAGCATCATCATCATAATCATAAATCGCTTGATAATAACAGCAGGTCAGACCGGTTAGATTTAATTATTTATTTGTGATACATTATTTACACACAATGTTCCCCAAGTATACTATACACATCATCAAGCAAGACTTTATCCACAGAGCTGCTGCGTTCCTCTCATTTCTCTGATATTCACAGACTGATCGGTGTCCAAAAATAAAGAAAGACGCTTCCTTTTGGTGCTTGACTTCAAAAACAAGAAAAGGAGAATAAAACGGGAATCGTTTCATCTGTGTGTCACCCATATATTTGTCTTTGCATCTCTTCAAGCTTTATTCAGAGCTAGTAAATAGATAAGCTATGTCTTTAATTTCATTATATATATATAAAGGTAATTCATACGGGGGGTGGATAACATTCTGTTAAATACATTCATTTGGATCTGTTCATTATTTCCTGCAGGTTTTTGCTCAATGTTTTGAACATTAAACCTGGTTTTCCATCTGTAACGACTCAAATAGTCTGGTTTTCCTCAAAGCTTTGGAGCTTCTGCTGATGAATCTGCACATCTTCAAAATAAAGGGTCTTTATTGGAATCAATGGCTCCATGAAGAGCCTTTAACATCAGTGTTCTTTACAGTGGAAAAAGCTTCTTTAAATCATCTTCAAACTAAGAAAAAATGGTACTTTTAAGAACTGATCACTTAAAAGAACCGAAAATGGTTCTTTACTCCTAAAAATAAAGGTTCATTATGGTTTCATGAAGAACCTTTAACTTTCCATTTTTTTTAATGCTCTTCAATCTAAGAAAAATTGGTTGTTTTAAGATCTGATTGCTGGAAGGTTCTTCGAAGAACCAAAAACGGTTCTTTACTGTTAAAAATAAAGGTTCTTTATTGGAATCAATGGCTCCATGATTGCCTTTAATATCCATCTTCCTTAAAATGTTCTTCACAGTTAAAAAAAAAGAAGAAGAAATGTTTGCTGAAAGCTTCTTTGAGGAACCAAAAAATAATAATTTCTAAAAAAACCTTTTGGAACCTTTATTTTTACGAGTTTAAGGGAAAAATCTTACAGGTTTTGCTTCGCTTCTCAAATTTACCCAGATATTGTTAATCATAATCCTCTTGAAGTCAGAACTAGATCATGTTTCTGAACGATTCATCGTTGCACGTCATTCTAAAGAAAATAAACGTTTGTCATCGTCACCTTCCTTCTTGACTGACATCAAAAATCAATATTTTTCATCCATTCAATATTTTCATCATCATCCAAGCTAGTGAAGTCCGATGTATGTTGACTTGAACTACCGGCCTCGAGTTCGTGAAACCCTGATCAGACCATTAGAGACCAGATCTGAGCTGGTTTTTGTCTCCATTCTGAAAGACATAAGCAGGATCAGTAGAAAAACGACACGTTCCCTGTCGGTCGACGGACGAAAACGGACCAAAGCATAAAGAAACCAATATTAAGAGCTGAAGGGATTCGGGCGGTTCTTTCTAGATGTGACCCTGGACCACAAAACCAGTCATAAGGATCAATTTTTGGAAATTATTGTAATTATGAATTATATAGATACAACTATTTGAAAATCTGGAATCTGAGGGAGCAAAAAAATCTAAATATTGAGAAAATCACCTTTAAAGTTGTTCAAATGAAGTACTTAGCAATGCATATTACTAATCAGAAATGAAGTTTTGATATATTTACGGTAGGAAATTCACTAAATATCTTCATGGAACATAATCTTTACTTACAGTTTTTTTTTTAACTGCTTGCACACATTTTCAAAACTTTGCCTGTTTTTTGCTTTTTTTTCAAAATGTTACACACAAATCCAAGAATTGAAATGTAAAATGCCTTTAAATCTCTTGCACTGCATTCAAAATATCACAAACAGATCTCAAAAGCAAACATTTGCAAACACCTTTGCCATAATATTAATTCCTGTGTGTTACGTAGAGAACTGTGTGTTGTGTTTCGCAAAAAGTGTTTTATGGAATTGAAAACTGAGTCAAAGGCTGATAATCAGTGTCTGGTTTTGCAGATTTGGTGCGTGCTTCTGCTGTTTGAGCGACAGCTTTCAGAAACTGTGAGACAAGGAATGATTCTGTGTGTAAGCAGCTGAAAGAAAAAAAAAACGGTAGTATCTAATGATTTTTGGCATAAAAGAAAAATGGATCATTTTGAGCCATACAATGTATTGTTGGCTATTGCTACAAATAAACATGTGCTACACTGTAAAAAATACATCCGTAAAATAACAGAAAAAGTACTGGCAGCTCATTACACACGACATTATCCACACTGTAAAAAAAAAAAAAAGATTAATTGAATTTACTACATTTTTTTAAGGTAAGTGGTTGCAATCAATTTATTTTAGCTACATTTAAAAAAAAAAAAATTAGTTGACTAACTTTCAGCATTTTTTTATTTTTATTAAATGCAGCTAAAATAAATTGTTTGCAACCACTTACCTTAAAAAAAATAGTATTATTTTTTACAGTGCATTACTGTAATTTTTACGGACATTTATGTTAACTCATGCAATGAAGTGTAAAATTACTGGTAAAACACCTGTAAAAAAAATAAATACGAAAAAATTCATTCAAATTATACAGTGCCCTATTTTTACACTGCAAAAAATGCTTTTCTTACTTAGATTTTTTTGTCTTGTTTCCAGACAAAATATCAAAAAAATTAAATTAAGAAGGATTTTCTAGACAAGTAAAAATTATTTTCGTTTTCAGAAAAAATAAATAAAAATAATCTGCAAAATAATCTGCCAATGGGGTAAAATAATAATAAAATAATCTTCTTTTCTGTTTGAAATAAGATTATTTTGCTTGTTCTAAGCAACAAGACAAAAAATCTAAGTAAGAAAAGCATTTTTTGCAGTGTATATACTTATGACTGGTTTTGTGCTACACTCTTAAAAATAAAGGTGCTTAAAAGGTTCTTCACAGCGATGCCATAGAAGAACCATTTTTGGTTCCACAAAGAACCATTCAGTCAAAGAACCATCTCTTTATAATCTGAAGAACCTTCTTTCACCGCACAGAACCAGAAAGGTTTTTCAGATGTTTAGACCAAAGTTAAGACAAAAATGGCATCGTGAAGCACCTTTATTTTTAAGAGCGAGGGTCACATATACAAATAAAACGCAGATGGAAAATGCCTCCTCATCCGAAATACGGATGTTCGCTCTGAAAGTTGTAGTCCGGACAGACCTTCTGCACCAGCTTGTAGTCGATGCTAAAGAAGGAGATGAAGATGCAGATGACTTTGAAGGGTTTAGCGCAGAGCCAGGACGAATGCGACTGGGTGTTTTCAGTGAAGCAGGTCTGGGATGGATCGTAAAGGCAGGGTTTGGGCTTCTTCGAGCGATCCGTCTTCTCGTATTCGACGCGACAGTTGAAGGTTTTGACTTCTTTGGGGTCGATGGTGGACTGATGCGGCTGGTGGATCTGGATCTCCGACTGAAGCGGGTTCTGGAGAACCTCGAACTCCACGATTTTGGACGGAGGAACGATGCTCACCGAAACATTCCCGAGACTGGAGGAGTTGTGGCGGAAGTAGACTGTAAACGTCCCGTTGACGTGGTCCACGATCTTCCCCGTCACCAGAAGACTAAACTTGAGCGTCTTGACGTTGAAGTAGAAGTCGCCCCAGCCGAAGATCTTCTTGGTCTTCATGGAGGTTTTGAGGGAGGGTTTGCGTTTGGGACGGTAGCCCGTCTGGTCCAGGAGCTGCGACTGGTTTCGCACCCATTCGTAGGGGTTCTGGAAGCTGAAGATGGGCGGTTTGGGCTTCGTCGGTGTGTGGTCCAGGGTGGAGAATATCCTGGAGGTCTGGTAGGGAGGTTTAACGCCGCCTGACGGAGCGGGAACGCCGTATGGGAGGCTCTTGAAGACTGAGCCGGATTGTCCTTGCTCCAGGTAATCCAGAGATTTGCCCACCTGTTTCTCCAAGCCATGCACCTGCACACACACACACACACACACACACACACACACACACACACACACACACACACACACACACACACACACACACACACACAGAGAGAGAGAGAGATGTCAGAATTAAAAAAATAAATATATAAATAAAAAACACCAGTGCAAAATTTGAATTTGAAAAAATAAATATGGTAAAAGTGATGACTGTAAGACTTGATTCAATTTTAGTTAAATAAATAGATTTACATTTACATATCTATATGTAATAGTACTAAAAAAAAAAAAAAATTACATTTACATTTAGTCATTTATGGAGACACGCATGGAGACGTCCGAATTAAAAAAACAAACACAAACATTTATATTATACTGTAATTCAGCATCATTCGATATTTTGTTAAATATGACACTTTTAAATATTTTAAAGAAAATACATTTAAAAATATATATATTTAAACATTCCAATATTTAAATAATTCAATATGTGTTAAAAACTATTAAAATAAACAAATATACTTTTTGCAAAAACACCAGTGCAAAATTTGAATTTGAAAAAAGAAATATGGTAAAAGTGATGACTGTAAGACTTGAATCAATTTTATTTAAATAAAAAGATTTACAGTTACCTTATATCTATATGTAATACTAATATATATATATATATATATATATATATATATATATATATATATATATATATATATATATATACACACATTTAGTCATTTATGGAGACACGAATGGAGACGTCTGAATTTAAAACAACAAAAACAAACACAAACATTTCATTGAATTAGGACTGTAATTCAGCATCATTCGATATTTTGTTAAATATGACATTTTTAAATATTTAAAAGAAAATACATTTTTAAAAAAAATTATATTTAAACATTTCAATATTTCAATAATTATATATTTGTTAAAAAATTGTTTAAAATGATTGTAAAATGGGTAAATGTGATAATTAGGATGCATTCAGCTTCATTTGAGTTTTAGTTAAATAAAATAAAAAAATTAATATATATATATATATATATATATATATATATATATATATATATATATATATATATAAACATTTAAGTATAATAAATATTTTTTTTAAAAAAAAGTTCTTTAAAAATAACCAATGCAAATATTTGAATTTGAAAAAAGAAATATGATAAAAATGATGATTGTAAGACTACGTATCTATATTTAACACTAAAAAATTACATAAAATATACAAATATTTAATTATATTTAAATATTTAAATACTATAATTCAATATTCTTTAAAAAGTCTTTAAATCTTTAAGTCTGACTAGGGTGACCACCCGTCCCGCGTAGCGCGTGCGCGCACAGCGTTTGAAGCCTAATTCATGCGTCCCGCAAATTGAGACCTTGTCACGCATAATCAATGCTTGCTCCAAAAAAAAAAAAACAGTTGGTCACTCTATATCCTCGAGCCCCAGGCAGCCAAACGAACATTACTTGCCAGTTCAGCACGCTACTGTTGCCACACCCACCACCCCTCAGTTGAACTGCTGACTAGGTCGTTGTCAACTTTTTCGTTGTTGTCATGACAGCGCACGCACGTGCATACCAGACACACTGGGAAGGAACTTTTAGATGCGCGCTTTCCAATTCGAAAAATGGAGAAAGAGACTGAGTCTGAGGCACCGCCATCATCAATTAAAAAGAGAAGGTGTGGGTACAAGAAAGACTGGAAAAATGAATATTTGTGGCTGAAAGGCAGGGGCGCGGGAAGTGGGGGTGCTGAGGGTGCAGTAGCACCCCCTGTTTTTTTTTCTGTGGGCAACTGTTTAATTGTTGGGAATAAAAAAAAAAAAAAAAATCGGAGTATCTATTTAAGTGCAAATAGCCATGTTGTTGGCAGAAGCTATTTAACAAACTTCACCCACAAACTTTTGATTGGGATAGTCACATTTGCAAAAGACGACCTTCAATTATCTGATTTAGTGGCGCAGCTGGTAAAGCGCGTGTTATCGTTCTTTTGACGCGATCGACCGGGGTTCGAATCTGCCTTTTGGCAAACTTTTTTTCTCCCTTTTTAAATTTCAAATCACATCAGAAAAGCATTTATTTTTTTAATAAAAATGAAGGAAATAATCGAAAAGTTGAACATAAAGTATCGGGTAGGTGTAGGGAGAGCTTTTGTCCCAATTAGGTGGCATCCATTTAATAATTTGAAATAAAATTTAAAAATTACACTCAATAAGTTATTGCATACAATTTTATAATGTATGACAATGGAGAGGTGCAGATAAGTGCCACTATTTGCAATAAGTAATGTTTTTCGCCACAATTAATCATACCCTTTTATTCAATATTTGCAATAATTAGCAGAATCCTGCTATTTTAACATAGAATAAATAGAATCTAAAGCTATTTGCAATGTGTAAATAGCATATCACTAAAGAATACTGCTATTTTCACTTAGTGTAAATAGCCTCTATCGCAATCTGTCAATTCATTGAATGTTCAAAATATTATGAATCTTTATTTAGAAAAAAATCCACATTGGTTGGCCTATTCATGAGCATACATCAGCAATTACACATGTTTAGGGGAACAGTGCATTATTAATAGACCATGTAAGGTGGTATGTGCTAGAAATGGGTAAACCACTATCAGTGAGTCTGCCCGTGGGGTGGGGGCACCGCCGCGCCAGCCAGTGTCCCACATTGTCCCTCAGAAACATACCCCTTGTCCCCCCTTGGGCTTATTAGCAGGTGGTCACCCTAAGTCTGACTTTAAAATAAGAAATATGATGATGACCGCAAGACTAATTAAGCTTGATTTGATTTTCAGTCTAAGCATTAAAATCTAAATATAATATTTAAAACATAAAAATAAGTATAACATATTTAATTACATTTAAACATTTAAAAATGTTAAGACAATAATTAAATATAAAAAATCTTTTTAAAAATAACAAACAAATATTTGACTTTAGTCAGAAAAACTAAATATAATAATAAATATAAGATGAAATAAATATATTTAATTATATTTAAACTTTATAAAAATATTTCATTATATTTAAACATTTAAATATAATAATTAAATATTTGACACATTTTAAAAAATGAAAAACAAACATACAGTATGTCTAAGAAATATGATAAATATGACAACTGTAGTCAGGTTGAGTGCAGTGCATTGTGGGATACAGTGTTCTGTTACTTATTTTTCAGACGTTTTCAGCATCCGAACATTTCCGCATGGATAAGATCAAACCATGTGCTACAGCTTTGTTTTATAAGTCTAACATAAAATATTTTTCCAAATAACATACAAAAAATATAATGCAATCTTATGAAAAAAAAACACGAATCAATAATAAATCAGCAGTGCATTGATTCTGTGATGTGTTTAGTCCTGATGGATTCAATATTAATTGCTGAAGACAGAAACACAGAATAATTAAACACCCAAAACACAATTGGATTTTGCACATGTACTATTAGAGTGAAGAAATGATTATCAATGACTCAAGAAAACACATTTACTGTAATCAGCGTGAACACAGGATCAATAACACAAATCTAGAGCGTTCTACAGAGAGCCAGTCATTCTAGAGCAATGTTCATAATTCATACGCTGTCTCTCGCCCATCTCTCCGGGACATTTCTATTTTTACAGTTCATTTCATGTTGTTGTCGCTGCTCTATTTACAGTGAAGTGAGCTGCAGATCTGTTCTCGTGTCACTTCTGCTCTGTTCGCTTCTCGTCTTCAGTCCGAGAGTGTGATTATTAATAAAGACTGATTGACTGGAAACACAGACACTTCTACGCTTAAATATCTGACGTCATTCTGTTCTCATCATCAGACATAGCGGCACATACTAGAAAACAATCAAGAACAGGTCAAGAAAACCTTGACACACACACACACACACACACACACACACACACACACACACACACACACACACACACACACACACACACACACACACACACACACACACACACACACACACACACACACACACACACACACACACAGAATAAAAAATGCCATGGAATATAAAAATGGTAAGTGTGACTTTTTATCTTCTATTTTTGTTTGTTTCTTATGATTCTGCAATTCTTGCAATTTTCTTTCAATTTTGACTATCTCGCAATTCTTAGTTATCTTACAATTCTTTTTTCTTGCAATTCTGAGTTTTTCTTGCGATACTGAGTTTATATTTTACAATTCAGACTTTTTTTTATCACAACCCATACTTTTTTCTTGCAATTCTGACTTTCTTCTCACAATTCTTAGTTATCTTGCAAGTCTTTTTTCTCACAATTCTGACTTTTTTCTTGCAATTCTTAGTTATTGCGCAATTCTTTTTCTTGCAATTCTTTTTCTTGCAATTCTGACTTTTTTCTTGCGATTCTTAGTTATCGCGCAGTTCTTTTTCTTGCAATTCTGACTTTCTTCTCACAATTCTTAGTTATCTCGCAAGTCTTTTTTCTCACAATTCTGACTTTTTTCTTGCAATTCTTAGTTATCGCGCAATTCTTTTTCTTGCAATTCTGACTTTTTTCTTGCGATTCTTAGTTATCGCGGAATTCTTTTTCTTGCAATTCTTTTTCCTGCAATTCTGACTTTTTTCTTGTGATTCTTAGTTATCGCGCAATTTTTTTTCTTGCAATTCCGACTTTTTTCTTGCGATTCTTAGTTATCGCGCAATTCTTTTTCTTGCAATTCTGACTTTTTTCTTGCGATTCTTAGTTATCGCGCAATTTTTTTTCTTGTAATTCTGACTTTTCCTTGTGATTCTGAGTTTATATCTCACAATTCTGACTTTTTTCTCACAATTCCAATTTTTTCTCTTGCGATTCAGAATTTTTTCTTGCAATTGCAAGATTAAATCTCACACTACAGACTTTTCTTCTCAGAATTGCGAGTTTATATCATGCAAATCAGAGTTTGTACCTTGCATGATTGCAAAAAAAAATTATATTTACCTTTTATATATACACTTTATGTTTTTTATTCTGTGGCAGAAACACGCGTCCATACTTCTCACCGAAAGGATCAATCATGCACATTTTCAAACTTGGTGCATCAGACATCAGTGACAGCAAACATCTTTGTTCTTGTGTGTTTTGTAGCAAAATATCATCACATGGCGAGTTTGAATATGTGCATACGAACTACAGCAGACTGTCAGAGATCTTAAATGAAGACGTCAATGAACAGCTTCAGTGATCGGGTCAAAAGAGCAGCAGAGAATAAACATCCCATCCCACACGAGCCGCTCTCGTCTTCATCTGATTCCCATCCGCATCGGCTCTGGAGACACAAACGTCCATACGCTCGCTCATCAGTCTCCAGCAGCTGAACACAAACGCATGTCGCCGTTTGTTACAACATTAATCAGTGTGCCTGCTAATGTATTCAATCAGTAAATTAATTTAGCTCCGCGTGTCTGCGGGATCGAACCGATCAGAGCCATTGATTAAAGCGCTATAAGTGAGGGAATATTGATCAGTGACAGTACAGATTAAAAAAAGAGCTGATGACGGATGCGTATCGAGCAGATCCTGACTGGAAGTGTGTTTGAACAGTCGTTTCTCACAACTTTCACAGCAGCTGTAATGCAGATTATTATCTCAGAAATGAAACACGACCAATGAACATCGAAAATCATGGTAACATACGGTAAAGACGGGAATAACCGTAAATAAACAAGAGGCCTTCAACTAACAAGTTAAAATGGTATTTTACTGTAAAAATTTAGTGGTTCAAATCAGGGATACTATAGTTAACTGAAATTAAAATAAATTTTTTAAAAATAAAATAAAATATAAAAAACGTAAACTTAATTTTTAGCTAGCTAAGCAACATTTCTATAACTAAAACTGAAATAAAAAATGTATAAAAATGATATATATTTAAAAAACAACAACAACAACAAAACTAATAAAACTGACAAAAGTGCTAAAACGTTAACTAAAATAAAAAATATATATAAAAATAAAATCTTTCAAATAACAAAAACTATAATAGTATCTCAATTTTACAATATTTTAATTTTATATCCATCCATATTTTTTATTTTAGGTCACAACAGAATGTATCACAACACAGTGATTTTCACCATAAACGTAACCCAAAAATGTTTAATATTTTAAATAATATTTAAAATAAATTTGTAATTATTTTAAATGTTTTATTTAGTACTTTAATAAGTACTTAATACTTAATAAATATAATAATATAGATATAATAAAATAAATTACAGTTTTTCTCAATTGCTAAAACACTATGAAAATAAAATAAAATGTTATGAAATAAAATTTCAAAACCATAACGCCATTTTTCAAAAAAAAATTATTCCCTGCTTTAACACATGAGTCTGCAAAACTCTACACAAATCCTACATTTCTCAGCGTTTACACCGTGTGGTCATTTAGAAATCACTAGCATTCAATATTGTTCACTCAAGTTCAATTAGCACACAATTACCCAACACTAGGAGTCAAAATTTATCACATGACAATCAGAACCTTCAATGGTTTGATTAAAGGGTTAAAGTCAGCTCACAGTTTTTCTCAGTGGCTTTGGTGCATTTCTCAGATCAGAAATGAAATTCTCAAAACTACTTGTTCAGCCTCCACATCATCGAGTCACTTGTGCACATCATGAAAAGTTTCTCATTCTTTTGATAAGTTGCGATTGCTTTGGTTCATTCATGCAGCTGATTGTTTACATCTGTCTGCGGTTTCCTACATCATCAGTTGCTATTGTTATGTTGCTCAAGATGTATTATACAGTAGTCTTACCGCTCTAAACCTCAAGTCATTAGTTCATCGTATAAGTCATTACGGTAAATGCAAAAGGGTTGATCTAGTTGTCATAAACTGCCAAGCATATTTTCTACACATTTCTATTAGGCATGAATTTTTTAAGTGAATCTTGACTTTCACTAATGAAGAGAATATAGATCCGCCAGTTCTCTGAAATACCGCAAAGAAACATCTCATCAACCTTCAATTGGAAAAAACATATATAGACAGAGCAAATTCTGACAGTAGACTTCCTCATTTTTATTTTTGCCTTTGTGCACATGTAAAAAAATAAAGCTGTGTCGTAGTGTGTGTGTGTTTTTGAGGGTGTGTGTGTGTCATGTCTGAGAGCAAAGTTTGGTTTTTCAGCAAGATTGAGTTGTTTTGAGTGAAGAGCTTCATTTTGACCTGAATATAGGAAGTTTGGAGAATTGAGTTAGAAGTTATGGATCCGCAAAAAAATGTGTTTAAGCAATCGAGAAAAAGTGTAATGTCATTTTAGTTTTCTGTTTAATTTGAAACCTGATGGACACAAATAAAAAGATCTGATTATTCATAACAAATGAAAAACAACATTTGTCTCAAAGCATTATGAATAAATGTAAAGAGTTAAACTACACAATTAAACTACTACACTGTTCAAAGGTCTGGGGTCTTTTATTAAGCAAGGACACATTATATTGTCAGTAAAGACATTTATAATGTTACAGCAGATTTCTGTTTTAAATAAATGCAGTTCTTTTGAACTTTCTATTCATCTGTGAATCCTACAAAATAAAATGCATCACAGTTTCCACAAAAATATTGCGCAGGGCAAGTGTTTTCAATATTGATAATAATCAGAAATGTTTGTTGAGCAGCAAATCAGTATATTATTATGATTTCTGAAGATCATGTGACTCTGAAGACTGGAGTAATGATGCTGAAAATACAGCTGCGCATCACAGATATAAATTACAGTTTAACAGATATTCACGTAGAAAACAGATATTTTAAATTCTAATAATATTTCACAATTTTTACTGTATCTTTGATCAAATAAATGCAGCCTTGGAGAGCAGAAGAGACTTCTTTCAGAACCATTAAAACTTTTAAACAGTACAGTAAATCGCTTCCATTTCAATTAATAAACCTGTAAAGCACTCGTTTTATGCTCATATACCGTAATTTCTACATTCACACACTGTAAAAATTGATAAGTTGAATTAACTTAAAAAAATTGAGGAAACCCGTTGCCTTAACATTTTTAAGTAAATTATAATTAAAAAAAAATAAGTTAAGTGAATTGTCAAGCTCCTTTAACTTAAAAAAAAAAAAAAAAGATTATTTACTTAATAATTAAGGCAATGGGTTTCCTCAATTTTTTTAAGTTAAGTCAACTAATCACTTTTTACAGTGCACTGTACATACAGTCAAACAGCATATGGTCAGCATCTGCACGTCTCGCTGCATCAGCACCATCTGCTCAGCCGCCTCACCCTCTCTGACCTTTGACCTCTGCGATAGACGCCCTCGGGTCACCCTCACGCTGACCGAGCTCAATGCCCATCATGGTTTCACATCACGGACCATTGATTTCATTGCTGTCGCACAAATGGCAAGTTTATGCCGCACAAGATTAAATATGAGCTTTAAAACACAACCGACGGATTGAATCTGAGGAAACTTCCCAGACACAACAGGTCTTAAAGAGACAGTACATCAGTCAGGTCTTAAAGAGACAGTACATCAGTTCACAGACACGCAAAAAAACACTGCAAAGTCATTCCTTTTCAGAGTTATAAAGAGTCAGATCCTCATATATAGAGGTATAGAGTTGCTGTTAAAACAGCAGAAAATATAAAACACTTGATATTTTAACATCATGTCAGCTTTCTTGGCTATTTAAAGACTTCCATCAGGATATTAAAGTTTGCTTTAGATAAAAACTCTGAAATGGATTCAGGGTTTACTCTGTTTGCAGGGTGTTTGCAGAGTAATATAATTTCCTGAGAGATCAAAGATAAAACATTCAGAAAATGAAATTAACAGATTTTTTTCTGGGGTTGATGACATACATAGTAACAATTTTACAACTATATTAATATTAATTAGTGCTGTCAAATGATTAATTGCGATTAATTGCATCCAAAATAAAAGTTTTTTTGTTTACAGAATATGTGTGTGTGTAATGTGTATATTTATTATGTATATATAAAAACACACACATGCATGTATATATTTCAGAAAAATATTTTATGTTTATATATTAAATACATTTATGTATAATATAAATATAAATATATAAATACATGTAAATATTTTCAAAATATATACTGCATGTGTGTGTATTTATAAATATACACAGCACACACACACACACACACACACACACACACACACACACACACACATATATATTATGTAAACAAAAACTTGTATTTTGGATGCGATTAATCGCGATTAATTGCTTGACAGCACTATTATTAATGTTCTTTTTTTTAGTGTAGAAATAATGCCTATGTTGGTAATTGCATTCATTTTTCTTGTATAATGAAGAAAATCAGATTACATTTATGCATTTAGCAGGCGAATTCATCCAAAGCGAGGAACAAAAGCAATTAATCATAGAGCTAACAATATTTGTAACATAAAAACTCACTTTCCTCTGATTACAAAACCAGTGCGACTATTTCTTTAAGAAACACAAAAGAAGATGCATCTGTAAGTTCACAGTAACTTGTTTTCCTACAAAAAACACCATAAAAGTAACATATATGCAGTTCATACGACACATACTCTACACACTATATACTCAAAACATAACAAATCTACGTTTTTACATTCACTTTTGGCTAGGGGTCCAAAAACGTGCACGAGACAAACCTTAATGACGTGCATCGTGAACATTTCTATAGAAATGCCTTTCATTTGATCTTTAAAAGCTTTATGTGTGCGCAAAAGAGATTTGACGATCTATTTCTCGCATAAAGCTTCATACGACCTCAGAAGAGCTGAAATACAGTGCATTCACTATTTGAAAAAAAAACAAAAAACTTCCAGAATATTCATTCGTTTTAATACAGTACATTGTGCCCTATTCATTTACAGTGTGAGTCATATGGACGACTACTATTATACTTTAATGTAGAGCTAGGTGATATTTACAAAAATATGATCATAATATTTTTTCCATGTCATATTTGATCTATATTTATCACAACATTCATTTAGCATTAATGTGGAAGGAAATCAGAATAATTGTTCATGATTAAACTCCAGAGAGTAAAAAATCTGTAAAAAATAAAATAAAATCAGTTTGACTTTTGCCTAAATTATGCGTTTTCCACTGAACCTTTTCCACATTTGCAGTTTAATAATTTAAATTTATAATAAAAAATGTCATCTAATAAAGTGAATGAATAAAACTTTAACAATTTAATCCATCTTTTAAAATGTAACCAGAAATATAATAATTTACGTACAACAAAATATTGCATTTCTATTATTTGTTTATCAAATAAATAAATAGAAATGCAAATAAGATGCTACACAACAGAACTGTTTAAATGAAAAAAATGGATGTAAAGACATCTTGGTTTCTTAAAAATAATAATAATATTATTATTACTTTCAGAAATACATTTTAGTAGTAATATATTTGCATCATAATTTCTTCAAGTTAAACGGGACTTTTATTTTGTGAAGTTCATGTGTTTGTAGATGAAAAACCTACACTTAAATGCTACACTTAAATTTTTTGGGGTGAATTATTACTTTAACACTTTTTTAAACAGGAATAAAGGTTATGAAGTATGATTAGAGATGTAACAGTATGAAAACTTATTATCCCGATTAAAGTGACCTAAATTTTCACGGTTATCAGTGCACTGTAAAAAAAATTAATCTGTAAAATAACAGAAAAATGACTGGCAGTTCATTACACATGACACCATCCATTAATTTCACAGACATTTCTGTTAAAGTGTTAAATTCAAAATACTGGTAAAACACCTGTAAAAAATAAATATGGAAAAATGTATTTAAATTATACAGTATATTGTGCCCTATTTTTACAGTTGTTTTTTAGAGTGTATTATCATGTATTGTTAAAATGTGCAAAAAGTACTGACACATAAATCGTTTCACCAAGTTTTGTATATCAAAATCAACAAACAATAAATACGTTTTGTTTGCATAAATACAAATAACATTCCAGTCTCTGACAGCAGATGGCGCTGATGGAGCAGCAGAATCACAGCCGTTTCCCTCCGTGGATAAAGCAGCATTGTGATTAAAACACTGCTTTATTAGGTATTACATGGAGCGAAGATGAAAACAAAATGCCATCAAATCTTTTCTGAAGACAGTCAGAAGCTTCAGAGGTACATTCATATAAAATTCGTTAATATATTCATTTGTATAATTCCCTTAGCACTCTTTTAAAGGCACAATATGTAAGTTTTCACCACTAGAGGGCGCATATTCAAAATAAACAGAGAAACGAAGGCGTAGATTGATGACGATGAGTGTGGAATCATGGGAGCTGTTGTCATAATCCCCACAGCTGATACAATCACGTTCATAGATGCACTAATGTATTAAAGAGTTATTAAGGTCACTGTAGTATGAAGCAGGGTGGGGCTGAAAGCTGTGGAACCGAAACGAGGACGCTGGAGCGATTGCTAATGAAGGACGAGTGCGATAAACGGCTCGAAAGCAGTGGAGCTTTTATTATGCCACAGTCGAGCGCTTCCGCTTCCTCCGGTCGTGTGTTTGTGGGGTAAAGCAGCGCTGTTTTATTATACTAGATACATTTGAGTGTGTTGAAAGTTGTGTCATAACGCTACTCTGTGCGTTCGTCAACTGTCTAATGAAATGCATAACATTTTAAAGTGTCTTTGGGGTTTCCATGTTTGCTACAGAATAAAACCGGAAAATGCATGATGTCATTGGCAGGCAGCGCAGATAAAATTGCTTATTTCTCTGATTTAAAGATTCTTCGAAACATTTGGGATAATGTAAGTACACAAGTCAGCAAAATATATAACTCTGTTCTAGTGGTTTTTGGGATATTTTAATAAAATTGTGGCTTTAAAACCTCTCAGCTTTTCTGCCACTTAAACCTGTGCTTAATGCTGGATAGTATTTATTTATCCTCAGTTGTTTAAATCGGGGTAACTGAATACGGTTGACATGTATGCAAGGTCAAAAAACACTTTTTTTTTTCTTATAATATGCATTTATTTTTACCTTATTTGCTCAACGACTCCCAAAGATTCGCTCAACGATTCATTTTTCCAAACCCCTCCTCTGCGTGACGCTAATCTGCAGTGATTGGTTGATTTAATTTAAAGCAGTGTTTGTGCGGCAGTGCTGCTTTGTGTACAGCGTTACCGGGAGAACCGCTATTTTTAACGCTCCAAAAACGGCACCTAGTGGCAAAGAATGAATTTGCATTTTCATTCAGACCAACGTGAAAATCAAGTTTTCCCAGGTCTGCGGCACGCAACAAGTGGGGGGCAATATGCTAATGTTTAATGCTAAAGCGTTTTAAAAACGACTCGTTTCAATGATTCAGAGTCGACGCTTTCTTTTGAGAAATAATAACTTTATACACGGTGCACTTTCAGATTTAAAACTTTGCAGGATGTTTTCATTCACTTCGAGCTGTGTTACACACTGCATGACAGGCACTTTTCAAAAATCCATAATAGGGGCACTTTAATGATAATTAAAATATAAAACGGTAATAGCCCACTAACCGTGGGGAATTTTATCATGATTTATCGTCAAACCGGTAATCGTTCCATCCCTAAATATGATATGAAAGTTTTGTAAGGGCTGTAATTGTTATTTCTGGTTGTCAGTGTAGCGGCTCGTGAGATGTGGGCCGTGGATTCAGTCATAATGAGGTTAACTCGCTCTTGCCCTTCATGTTTGGCCAGCTCAGCACAGATCCTCCAGCTGTTCCTCCTGCGGAAGAAATGATGAAACACTCGGCTGGAGTTTGAGGAGTTCAGCTCTGAAATAAGAGCAGGACGTTCAGTTCCTCCACACTCTTCACTGTCAGCATTATCACCGGCAAAGCAGTGCTAAAACACACCGAAAAAACCTCCGAGAACACAGAGGCTGGGCTTTTCTGGGCAAAAATGTCTTTATGTTTGGCTCAACATGACCACCATACTGACAAACTAAGAAGATAACAGTCCAGAAACCTCCTGTTTCACCCAAAACACAAGGAAAGAAATAAAAGATTTTGGTAACACTTTACAATACAGTCCCATTAGTTAATGACAAACAAATACATTTGTTACTGTATTTATTAATCTAATCTAATTGATTAAAAACACAACTGTTCACTGCTAATTCACATTAGCTCAGGTCCATTAACTAATGCTGATGGATACAACTTTTGATTTTAATTATGTGGTAGTAAATGTTGAAATTGTCATTGACTGAGATTAATACATGCTTAAGAAGTATTGTTCATTGTTAGTTCATGTTTTAGTTAATTAATGTTAACAAATGGGACTGTATTGTAGAGTTTTCTTAACGCAAAATATAATTATGCCTGTTTTAGAACTATTATGATTTTTTTGCACTGTGACATGCAAAATAATATTTATTTCCTCCAGATTTCTAATGTGAAAATATAAATGCTATTTATTTATACCTCATGTTATACTTCTTTATTAATGCTGGTTTAAATAATAAAAATACACTGGTAATAAAATTAACAATTAAAAAAAACTAATGTAAAAATTGGTTGAAAACCTTTCATTATTTTGCAAAAAAAATAAAAATAAATAATTTTATTCATGCAAAAATTCATTCGCCATAAATTCACCATAAATTTGCAAGATTCATTCAATAATGCATGATAATAAACCATTAAAAATATTATAGTAGTGAGAATCAGCACTGACCAAAAAAAATAAAAAATAAAATGTATTAATTAATTAAAAAAAAAAAAAAAAAAAAACATGTAAACATGTACATGCATTGGATTAATGAGAATTTGGGTGAAAAATGTGTTTACTTAAAAATAAAAAAATAAAAAAAAGAATCATGCAAAAATGGGTTTCATTCTCTACCAGCAAAATGTTATTTCTTATTTTTATGTAGATTTTGTGCAGAAATGTCTCGACTTGGACATGTTGATGTGAGATTCACTCAATTATTGTTATTAAAAACATAATAATTTACTACAGTGTAGTGAGAATCGGCATTGACAATAAAAAACATGTAAAAACTCTGATGCATCAGAGTAATAAGGATTTATGTAAAACATGTGACATTATTTTGCAAAACATCTTTAAATATTGTGTAAAAACAGGCTTCATTTGTGCAAAATATAATTTCTTCTTTTTTAAATTTAGATTTCATGCAGAAATGTGACCTGGACCTCTCGTTGTGAGATTCAGCCAAATATGCACGATATTAAAAAAGCTGAATTTCAGTCCTGAAAGCAGTTTGGAGGACAGATAAGACGCGGGCGTGAGTTCATAACGCGCTGCAGACGAGCTCAAGGAGGTTGTTAGCAGCATTTCAATTTGAGTGATACATTTACAAGTCTGCAGACAGCAATATCAAGTGGAAAGCTGCTGTCGATTACAACAGCTGGCACCAAAATACAGCATTTCTCCTGATGTATAACACGCTCAGGCTTTCCTTCTTCTTTATGCGCCATCTCTGCACCGAGGAGGAATAATAACCCGTCGAGTCGAACGGAAGATGGAGTAATCCAGCCAGACGAACTGTGTATACATATGTATGTCTCTGGGAATTTAATATAAAGAAAATTTGATTACGGTGGCTTGAGATCGTGAGCGGTGGAGGGAAATGGCTTTATTGGTGCAGCGAGAGCAGAAGGAAAGGCTGCTTCGGAGTTCCAGGGCCATTAATAACCACTAACTTCATTTGAGACACTATGAGCAAAAAGCATCTTAAGAAAGTCTTTATGAGCGGCTGGAAGAGGCAGCGGAGCCGGAAACGAGGCGTCGGATCAACCCGCCGCAATTAAGATGACTCTTCATCGCTCTTCATCGATCCGCATCTTCAGATTGCCACTGTAACGACTGGCACTCGTAGGTGTCCACTCGTTAGTGTCCGGCCCACACTGACCGTCCCATAGGACCGATGGGAATATGAGTAACGCCACAGGCTTCTCTCTTCGTCTCTAATTGGAGTTTTATTTCATGCAATCAATTTGTTTCTGTCTCAGATGCTGATGCATTGATCCTCTGTCATCACACACACACACACACACACACACACACACACACACACACACACACACACACACGCACACACACACACACGCACACACGCACGCACGCACGCACACACACGCGCGCGTGCACAAATGCATGTTTGTTTCTATTAATTGTGGGGACTTTCCATAGACTTCTATTAGTTTTATTCTGACCAAACGATATTTTCTATCCCCTGACCCTAAAACTACCCCTTACAGAAAACCTGTTTGCATTCTTACACTTTCAGATAAACATCATTTACTATTTTTACTAATTTTCTTCCCTCATGGGGACCACAGGCCAGTCCCAACAATGTCAAAATTTTCAGTTTTTACTATCCTTGTGGGGACATTTGGTCACACACACACACACACACACACACACACACACACACACACACACACACACACACACACACACACACACACACACACACACACACACACACACACACACACACACACACACACACACACACACACACACACACACACGAATATTCTGAGCTCAGTGATCACTTGTCAGTCAAAAGTTTGGAATCATTAAGCTTTTTTAAGCTGTTTCTGAAAGCAGTCTCTTCTGTTCACCAAGGCTGCATTTATTGATCAAAAGTACAGTAAAAATTTTGAAATATTATTACAATTTAAAATAAGTGATTTCTACATGAATCTATAGTAAACTGTAATTTATTTCTGAGATCAAAGCTGTATTTTCAGCATCATTACTCCAGTCTTCAGTGGGATCATCAGTGTTATTTTAGTATCAATGAGATACTATATTTTAAATCAGGTTATTTTTCTTTTTTTCTTTTCTGTTTCTGTTCTGTTAACATTTTAGTAATTTTATTGTTTCTGTCATTTTGTTCATTTTTATTTCAGTTTTAGTTATTTTGGTACATAAAATTAAAATAAATAAATGAAATATCTGAAAGAAAACATTTTATCTTTTATTTTGTTTAAGCTATAACATCTATTTTATTTCAAGTAAGTTTTTTTTATTTTTATTTATTAATTTTTTTGTTAACTATAATAACCCTGATTCTAATATGCTGATTTGCTGCTCAAGAAACATTTCTGATTATTATCAATTTCTGCTGCACAATATGTTTTGTGGAAACCGTGATACATTTTATTTTTCACGATTCACAGATGAATAGAAAGTTCAAAAGACCAGCATTTATTTGAAATAGAAATGGTTTATAGCCTGATAAAAGTCTTTACAGTCAGTTTTGATCAATTTAATGCGTCCTTGATGAATAAAAACCTTAATTGTTTTTTGAAATCTTACTTACCCCAAACTTTTGAATGGTGAAATATCACAATTTCCACAAAAATATTGTGCAGCACGACTGTTTTCAACATTGATAATAATCAGAAATGTTTCTTTTGCAGCAAATCTGCATATTAGAATGATTTCTGAAGATCATGTGACACTGAAGACTGCAGTAATGATGCTGAAAATACAGCTGCACATCACAGAAATAAATTACATTTTAACACATTCACATAGAAAACTGCTGTTTTAAGTTCTAATGATATTTAACAATTTTTACTGTATTTCTGATCAAATAAATGCAGCCTTGGTGAGGCCTCTTTCAAAAACATTAAAATGCATAATGACTCCAAACTTCATTTATTCAGGGCAGGGGTGAGTTTAACCTTCTTTACAGTGTTTAAAGCACCACAGTTTTCACATCTCGCTTCCACTGACAGAGAAATAGTTTGAGAACTCTATATTTTGACAATAATCTCGTAAGAAACTTTTGCCTTCTTTTCCTTTAAAATGAAAATGACATTTAATTATGAGACGAGAAATACAGCCCAGAGGAAAAGAGATAAACCGCTGGGAAGAGAGAGAGAGAGAGAGAGAGAGAAAGAGAGAGACGGATTATCATGGAAAGAGAGAGAGTGAGTGAGTTATAAAGTATCAGAGACGAGAGAAATGGAGCCGAGACTGATAACACAGAAATAAAACGTGGAGGAAAAGAAAGTGAGAGACTGAATTACCACAACAGAAGAAGAAGATGATCTTATTAGTGAAAGAAAGAGAAAGTTGAAGGAAGAGTTCAGCCAGGAATGGAGATTCGCTCATCATTTACTCAACGTTTAGCAGAATGTTCAAGCTGCGCTGATGCATTTATTGCTTCAAAAATGACCAGAAATATCATGCAATATATTTAAAATCTTCTGAAATGCACTATTATGAGCTCGACAGTCACTGATTTCATTGTAAACTTGTGGGAACACTGTTTTTAAATTAATCCAGTGATTATAACATTATTTAAAGGCTAAAAAACATTTCTTCAAATGTTTCGCCTAAAATATAACATCATTTGAATGTTCGTTTTTTAATGATATAACGTCCAGTTTTCTTGTCATGGTTATAACATTATTTAAAGGCTACAAAAATGTTTCTTTGAACGTTCATCAAATACAAAAACATCAGAAGGACGTTATAAGTATTAATAAAGTTGTATGAGCATTCCATAAATATTACTTTAAGAACGTTTTGTCTTAACATTTATATAACTTATAAACAACGTTGTGAGAAGGTTCCCTGTTAGTTGTGTCGTGTTGAGATAGAAACTCAAACGCTGTAAATGATGACAGATGGTTCATATACGGGTCACTATTGCTGCGAGAGGCGAATATGAGTGTGTGTGTGTGTGTGTGTGTGTGTGTGGTAAATGAGTTCAGGTGTAAAGCGCTTTCTGATTATTGACTCTGAAAGTGAAGAATCTCATTAAAAGCAGACGCGCTCGTTGCAGCTCTTGTCATAACAGGAGGATAAAGAGACAAACAGCCGCGAACGCTGCTTTAATCACACTAGCTGTGTAAAGATCCTGTCAAAACCGCTGTTTTCTACACACCCAATCAACTCAGTCAAGCTGATCGAATCAAGAGGAGAATCTCCAACTGAAACAGAGCTAGAAAAGACCATATACACATCCATACGTCCTCCATCTCTATATTGTTAAAAATCGAAATCCTGTCATCATTTAGTTTTTCCAAAACCTGTATGAACTTCTTTCGTCTGTTGAACACGAAGCACTTGCTGGTCCCCATTGACTCGCATTATATTATTATTTTCATTACTTTGGAAGTCAACGGCTACCTGTTCGGTTAATTGTTTTATTGCCAGAAACAGTCAAGATTGATTCATAAAGCAAAACGGCAGACACTGAACCAAAATGCTGTACAATAAAGAAAATGCAGTAACTATGAAAATAAACAACAGTTGAATTAAGAGATACTAACTAACAAACTAATACATAAATACATATCTACATACATAAAATATTATTAACATTAATACAAAAATAGTATACAGTTAAATAGTATTAAAATAATAATGGTAAAATATACTATAATGTCCAATATCTTATTTTGCAGCTATTTTCTGTAAATGTGCTAGACTTTCAATTCATTATTGGCAATATGTGCATAATTAGAAGAATAACAAACGGCAAAGAATAAAAATATTTGCACCACCAAAACAGTGCGATTAGGATAATATTTGATTTTTTTAAAGTCTTAGTTAACCATATTACAAATACCAGTCTGCATTATCAAGCAGCATAACGGACAGCAAATAAAAAAAAAAAAGTTTTACAATTTAAGTCACTAATGGCTGCACTGTGATTGCATTAAAAGTAAGGTGGACAATTCTATCAGTATTCCTGCAGTAAAGACATACTGTACGATTGCTGAACTTCATCAGCCAAATGTTTTATGAAACACACAAGTGTCATTCAGATGAACTGTGTTAAAATAAGCCACAGGATCACACACACACACACACACACACACACACACACGACTTCACTGCACAAGACACACGAGTCTGACCTACACCTGTTCATGACGATCCTCTTAACCACAGACCACCACAGACCAGCACATACAGCACAGACCACCGCAGACCAGCACAGACCACCGCAGACCAGCACAGACCACCGCAGACCGGCACATACAGCACAGACAGCACAGACCACCGCAGACCAACACAGACAGCACATACAGCACAGACCACCGCAGACCACGGCAGACCAGCACAGACCACCGCAGACCGGCACATACAGCACAGACCACCGCAGACCACGGCAGACCAGCATAGACCACCGCAGACCGGCACATACAGCACAGACCACGGCAGACCACCGCAGACCAGCACAGACCACCGCAGACCGGCACATACAGCACAGACAGCACAGACCGGCACATACAGCACAGACAGCACAGACCACCGCAGACCAACACAGACAGCACAGACCAGCACATACAGCACAGACCAGCACAGACCACCGCAGACCAACACAGACAGCACAGACCAGCACAGACCAGCGCAGACCGGCACAGACCAGCAAAGACAGCACAGACCACTGCAGACCGACACAGACCACCGCAGACTGGCACAGACCAGCACAGACAGCACAGACCACTGCAGACCACCGCAGACCGGCACAGACCAGCACAGACCACTGCAAACCACAGCAGACCGGCACAGACCAACACAGGCAGCACATAAAGCACAGACCACCGCAGACCGGCACAGACCAACACAAACCACCGCAGACCAGCACAGACCACTGCAGACCAGCACATATGGCACAGACCACCGCAGACCAGCACAGACCACCGCAGACAAACACAGACCACCACAGACCAAAACAGACCAGCATAGACCACCGCTGTGTCTCCACACGCCTCGACTTTCACTGAACAAGGTCCATCATTAACAGACGCAATGTTCATATACAAACATAGGCTACTGTATCAAATAATCAGTTCAAGTCTCAAGACAAACTGTTACCAATAAGTTCAAATCAATTTCTGTCATAGAACTCATATTTATTGCAATAATGTGACCCAGAACAGCCTCAAACACAGTGTCAGTGATATATACTGGATGCAAGCGTTCTTTCAAGTGTTGAAATGTTACACTCAAAGTTAAACTTTGACCCCGTTTGCGGCTAACCTTTAAAACACCGTCAATAATTATTGGACAATCACATGATGTGAGTCTCAGGATGAAAACTGCTTTGTATCAACTCACAATAATTAATTAAAGTCAGAACTACAGGAGGAGAAATGTGCTAAAATACAACTCAAGGCATTAAACAGTCACACAGCAGAAGAATTTCTGAGAAAAAACCCCCAAAACATACATGCATTGTTTTTAATTTGGTAACACTTTACAAAAAGGTCCCATTAGTGCATTAACTAACATTAACTTCAACAATAAGCCATATTTGTTACAGTTTTTATTCATTTTTATTAATAAAAATACAACTGTTCATTGTTAGTTCAAGTTTGCTCAGGTTCTTTTTCTAAAGTTAACAGATTTTTGATTTTGATTTTAATAATGTTTTATTAAATGTTAACATTAACTTTAATAAATGTTTCAAGAAGAATGTTTTTTTTTAGTATATGTTAACTAATGTATTTAACTAATATTACTAAATGGAGCTTTTTTTGTATATTGTTATCATTAATTTTAACAAGTATGTCCTTAAAGTTATTTATTCAAACTAAATTTAATAAAATTAACAGCCATCAAAGCAGACAGGAGTTCTGCTAATCAGAAAAATATAAAATCTCAATGAATTTAGAATCAAAAGTTGAGAAAACTTAAAAGTTTAAGGCAACATTTGTTGCATAAATTGAATAAAGCAAGTTGAGAAAACTCAAAAATCTCCTCAAACTGGTTGTATTTTAAGTTTTCTCAACTTTTGATTTTTTACAGTGTGCTTTTATTCAAACCAGAATCATACTTCAGCAAAACCAAATCAACCCAAATGCATTAATTTACACATACAAATGTTTTCAGATCTCTTTATAAAAAATAAACTTTGTAAGTGAGATTATTCCAGGATTCTAAAAACATGCCTTTTTAAAATTCTACTTCCTGAAATTAGAATTTCAAAGCTGCATCCTGTTTGCGGCCTCAATTCAAATTCACTTTAAACTGAATTGGACTTGAAAGTCATTCTGCGTTCAGCTGTAAATGAAAACAAAAGACAGAAGAGACACAGATCCTGTAAAACCAGACTCTATCTGCAACACTGTTCACGGAGGTCAATGCAGCACTCGTGGCGTGTTAAAGATTTCATGGCTTCAAACATTATGAACCCAAAAAAGCTCATTTTATTGGTAGGATCAGATTTTTATCCAGAATACAGATTTGGTTCAGCGTGACTCTCTGCATGCAAACCGGGGGAAACGGAGCCGGAGGGCCGTAATTACCACAGCCTACAGGTGAAGTTAAGAAACAGTGACATCATTCACGTCAGGGACGCCCGGGGTCCCACGGCATGATGGGTAACCGGATGAAAGCAATTCATTTTTATCTTGGCTCAGTCATGGCTAAAGAGATTATTTATTAGTCATGAAGTATAACGGTCCAGAGGCTTTCTGTCGGGGGTATCGGAGAATTCATAAAAATAAACTGAACATCACCGAAACGCTTCGAGACGGACTAAAATAACACAGAACTTCAGACGTGCTTAGATCTGAAGAGAAGATCATCACAGCCACAGGAGAAACACAGCTTTAACATCTCGACCGATGAGAGCGTTTCGTCTGATTTTGGTTTTCATGACACACTAGTGTTGTGTGCAAATCAGAGCTGAAATGACTTTTTCAATCTGAAGTGAATTTGAATTAAGGCGGGAAATAAGGTGCAGATTAGCAAAAGTAGTAAAGCAAAAGGTTTTGGTTTTAGACCAGTATTGCCAATATTTTATTTTTATGAGAAGGCATCTGAAAACTGTGTGTTGGACAGAGAACTGATTGCATGTGATTAGTAACGGATTGCAATCATCTACAGCATTGGTGTCGGACATGCACTGTTAAAAGAGATCTAAAATTAATTTATCTTAGACAGCAATAAGACTAAATGGAGAACAGAGACGGGAAACTGATCACAGTATGCAAGTTTCAGAAGAGATCACAAAACTGTTTAGATCTGAAACCATCAAAATCTTAACATGACCTCAAACAATTCTCATCAAATGATCTGAGTTGCTATCCTAAGTCATTTATACTCTAAATGACAATTATTGACTTATTATTTCTCCTGAGGACTATTAGATTCATCTGAGACAACAGACAAAAGCTGAAGTTCAGAGCAAGAGGAAAGTGAAGGAAAGTCTGGTCTCTCTGCGACCTTTCCTGCTGCTGTATTGATTTCCTAAATGGCAAAGATTCCATAGGAAAGTTTACATGGTTCAGTTCGATATACAACAGATCTTAATTAGAGCATAACGTTTGAGAAAAGAGATGTGTGTATTGACACAGATAGAGGGAACAGAATAACAGTGAAACCACAAGAGAAGAGACAGAGATTTAAGCAATATCACACTCGTAATCTCGCTGCTGTTTTGACTCAGACCGACAGTTCAATAAACAAGATGTTCATATGAAGGAACTTACATTTTAGACACAAAACTCCCAGTCTGATCCGCCAACCACAAAGCCACATGAGAATTAACAGCTGCGAGTTACTGAGAAACACACAGCAGCACGTTTACTTCCTGAATAAATTGTGAATGAATCATTCAAATGATCGATTCGATGACTCACTCATAAAAACTTCTGAATGAATCAGCGTTTTGAACAAATTATTCGAACGAATGATTCAATGACTTATCTCTTGTTTTGTTCTTGAATAAATCAGTGTTTCTGAATGAATTTGTTGAGTGAATGATTCAATGACTCAGTGAATGAATCAGTGTTTTGAACAAATCATATGAAAGAATGATTCAATAACTCACTCATCTCTTGTTCTGTTCCTGAATAAATCCATGTTTTGAACAAATTAGTTGAGTGAATGACTCACTCCTAGAGACTTCTAAATGAATCAGTGTTGTGAACAAATCATATGAAAGAATGATTCAATAACTCACTCGTCTCTTGTTTTGTTCCTGAATAAATCTATGTTTTGAACAAATTAGTTGAGTGAATGATTCAATGACTCAGTGAATGAATCAGTGTTTTGAACAAATCATACAAAAGAATGATTCAATAACTCACTCATCTCTTGTATTGTTCCTGAATAAATCTATGTTTTGAACAAATTAGTTGAGTGAATAATTCAATGACTCACTCATGGACACTTACGAATGAATCAGTGTTTTAAACAAATCATACGAAATAATGATTCAATAACTGACTCATCTCTTGTTTTGTTCTTGAATAAATCAGTGTTTCTGAATGAATTGGTTGAGTGAATGATTCAATGACTCAGTGAATGAATCAGTGTTTTGAACAAATCATACAAAAGAATGATTCAATAACTCACTCATCTCTTGTATTGTTCCTGAATAAATCTATGTTTTGAACAAATTAGTTGAGTGAATGATTCAATGACATCTCTTGTTTCGTTCTTGAATAAATCAGTGTTTCTGAATGAACTGGTCGAGTGAATGATTCAGTGAATCGCTCATAAAGAGTTCTAAATGAATCAATATTTTGGACAAATCAGTTGAATTATTGATTCGATGACTCATTCATCCCTTGTTTTGTTCCTGAAAAAATAAAAAATAAATAAAATTTCAGAACATATCAGTCCACTCATAAAGACGGTCACTTGTCACCACTTATTGCTGTAACTATTCAACCTGCCACTGGAAAACCAGAAGCACACAAATAGCCTAGATATTACATAATATTTGTACACTTAAGTCACACATCATGCATATGATGTATACAGACTTAAGTCACATAAAAAATGTCTTGAATGTCATTATATTAGATATCAAAATATTGTATTTGGTTTGTGTTTATTTATTTTAACGATAGATATAAATGTAGCATTTAAGCAGATTCAGAATTGCATTCACACATTTATATGTGTCTGAAGATTTGAAACCAGAGCAATGGTTAAATGCAATTTCCGAAATTCTGGAAGTGATTTTTAGCAATAAGCACAATGAAGCACAGTCTTTTCTTCTGGAAGCAGAACAAGACTGAAATCCTGCAGACTGCGAGAACTTCGAGTGATCTTAGAATAGCTTTAGCTGGACCAATTTCATTCTTAGCATATGAGCTGGTTTGGAACCTCAGAATTAGATTTAGGAGCTAATAAACAGGTGCACATATCGACAGAGTGAAGTGAGATAATGTGATCTGCGTCTGATTTCCTGTTAACCGCATAGAGAGTCCATAAAGACATCTGCTGAAATACGATCAAGACGCAGAAGAGCTTCACCTTCAAGCTGTTTGTTAGCTAATGCCAAAGGCATCGCTAAAGATGCATTAGATCTGAGATCTGCTCTTACACCTTCTCACATCATAATGGACACGGTTTAGAAGAACCTGATCCCGGACCAGCTATTTATCAGTCTGAAATATGTGACAGCTTTGATCAGTGGCTCCATGAAGGGCTGGATTAAACATCAGATCATTAAACCAACCAATCAGTTTAGCACTGTATAAGCTACTCTATATTCTTCAAAATAAAGGTTTTAAAAGTGAGTTTTACAAAGAACCATTTTTGGTTCCTCAAAGAACCTTTCAGTGATCAGTTCTTAAGAACCACTTTTTCTTAGTTTGAGGAACATTTAAAAAATCTAAATAACACTTTTCCACTATTTATATATATATATATATATATATATATATATATATATATATATATATATATGTGTGTGTGTGTGTGTGTGTGTGAAGAGTTTATTTGCAAAAACAGATAACTTTTTTTTTTTTAAATCATGTTTTTTATCATGTCATCATGTTTTTATTGTGTTAGTTAGCTGTATTTTTTAGTTATTTTTTAACCTAATCAAAATAACCCAAATGATTAATTGGAATGCACGATGAAAAAAACATGATTTTTGAAAATTGATAAATTGTTATATATATATAAAGAGTGTTATTGGCATCAGCGGTTACATGAAGAAACTTTAACATCCATGGAACCACTAAAGGTTCTTTATAGTGGAATAAAAGTTATTAAAATGTTCTTAAAACTTAGAAAAATATGGAAATAGATCACTGAAAGGTTCTTTGAGGAACCAAAAATGGTTCACTGCAAAAACCCGTTTTGGACACCCTATTTTAAAGACAAAGAAAGATTCTAAAACATGGACAGAAAGACCTGCTGTGCTTTCATCTGGTCTTATATTATAGTGTTAACAGTACAAGAAGATTAGGTGGTTTCTAGGGTGTTGTTCCAAGGCAAAAGTGACTATTTCAGTATCTATGAGTTGCTTCCTAATGAAAGCTCAAATGACTGATTGCAAGCTCAAAATGAATTTTAATACAGGTGATGTGAGGTCTGACACTGTGCTCTAATTAGGTAAAATTTTGGTGTAAAACGCTGCTAATTAAGTGCAATTTTGTGCCTGAGATTTGAAAATAATCCCATCTGTTTGAGTGTGACTGGATGAAACACTGACGGGAATGCAGGAAAGAGAAGAACTGTGTTGTTTATGTCATCGCCTGGTGCTTAAGCTTTGGAGGAGAGCTCTATTTCAGGCTTGATTCGCCTCTCTGGCCCTGAAGGACTCGACAGATAATGCACATTCTCCTCACAGCGCCCCGGAGAATACACCGCCCCGTTACCGACCACCAGGACTGAGAACTTCACGGGCCATAGATCACCGGCACACGCGCACATCCCACAGGAGGAGAGCGAACCATCACACCGACAAAACCCACAGCGATCCATCATTCAGAGAGAGCCAAGAAAGACAGAGAGAGATAGAGAGCCAGAGAAAAGAGCGAGAGAAAATCATAACAAAGCGAGCAGTAGCTGGGAGTCACAGCGACCCGAGTGACGCGACAAGACTAGAAAAACACACAAAACTGCAGAGATGCTTAACATACCAAGATGTGTTCATACTAGCTCTGTTTCCATCAAAATTGTGAATATGAATTTTTTTTACAAAGTAATATCAGAATTTGAAGATGCAATGAACACATAAAAAGCAAGCTATTCATTTTCATTTACACCATGAACATGAGTACACATTTTTTTTATTGTTTGTAAGAGTTGATTGAAAAGTATACAAGATGCATGCAAAATGGAAAAGAAGCAAACAAATATAGGCTATATATAAAATCTTTTTGCCATTTTGTATTTCTGGGTATGAATAAGAAGCACTTCATCCGCTACTTTGTGTCTTTTATTCCAACATAAGAAAACACTTCTGGAATCTGCATCTGAAATAGCATTTAGATGTATTTACACAGTTTAATGCATCTCAGAGGGGACATGGATGCATTTAAACTGCAGTTACAGATGCATAAATAGGCCTAATGTTTTGTTTTTAACATAAAACGTTGAATACTGATATTTGAAATAATTTAAGACATGAAAAAAATAGTCGAAATGTGAAATTAAAACCGCCAGTAGGTGGCAGCAAGTGACTGTTAATGAGATTCATTCAAACGGCTGATTCATTCAGGAACAAAGCATTTGACTCTGTTAATGAGTGAATCACTGAATCATTTTCATCAACCGATTCGTTCAAAAAGCTGATTCATTCCGTTGCTCAGAGACGCAAAACAGTGCTGTGATCTTTCTTTGGAAATATTTTCATTGGCAAAATTGAGCAAAAACGGGCAATATTATGTCTAAAATGTAAGTCACCTATTGCTTTACTGAACTTATGATTATTAAATGTGTTATCATGCTGATATCTGCAGAAAAACGGTACTCTTTGTGTGATACAGATTAAGTTAACTATATTAAATTATATAAAAAGCATGCAGAAGCTTTTTGCCGTCTACAATTTAGAATGCCTGGAAGTTTGAGTTATAGCCTACTCGATAATGTCAGATCGCACTCATTATAACAACACTCACCATATAATCACCCCAGACTCGACTTGAGCGGAAAATGAATTATCTGCGGTTGTGCGCGCACTTTTTTGCACACGAGCAAAGGTGTTTTTAGGAGTCTAACTTGCAAACGCCAGACCACTGATTCATCAAACTTGCAGTCCGTGTTCTTCTGACTTCTGACTATTTTGTAGTAAGTAACGAGTAACGGGGAAATGTAGTGGAGTAAAAGTAAAAGTTGGCTGAAAAATAAAAACTCAAGTAAAGTACAGATACTCCCAAAAATGCTTAAGTACTGTAACAAAGTATTATTATTTCGTTACATTACACTACTGATTAGTGGTGACTATGGCAGAAATATACAGTAAAAAAATCATGCAGCTAGTTACAAATTACACGTAATCCAGGCAGTGAACACTGTTAACCCGAAATGAATAAATATGCTGCGATTAAACGTTGCAATTAAGCAAAATTTGGTAGTTTTATATGTTGTTCCAGGGTTAGCATCATCTGAGGTCTTCTGGGGCATCATCTCTTCTCAGATCTTCGTAAGGGCTGGATTCAGATTGAAGCTTGTGGAACTTAATTAATTAGTTAGGAAAAAAATAACGTGATTAACATATTGTAACGCCGTTAACGCACCGCCCCCAAACCTGTACGTCATCTTACATTTCATACAGCTGACTGCTGACAACTCCATAAATACAGTTATGCCCTAAAGTTCAAGATATTGGGGCAAAAATGCTCCTGTATGAGTTTTTGTTTCATATTTATATCATGACCCTAGACCACAAAACCAGTCGTAAAGGTAAATTTTTTGATTTATACATCATCTGAAGGACAATAGGACAATATTTGGCTGAGATACATCTATTTGAAAATCTGGAATCTGAGGGTGCAAAAAAAAAAAAAATAAATAAAATTGAGAAAATTGCCTTTAAAGTTGTTCAAATGAAGTTCTTAGCAACGCATATTACTAATCAAAAATGAAGTTTTGATATATTTACGGTAGGAAATGTACAAAATATCTTCATGGAACATGATCTTTACTTAATATCCTAATGATTTTTAGCATAAAAGAAAAATTGATCATTTTGAGCCATGCAATGTATTGTTGGCTATTTCTACAAACACACCTGTGCTGCTTATGACTGCTGCTGTGCTGCAGGGTCACAAATGTTAAGCGATATCGCTCACGTTCCTGCACCTCCTAATCATGAACACTAAAAGCAAACAGCTTTTGTCTTTGAAAGCGCAGTGACTTCCAGGAATGACGCGGCCTCGTGAACGTGCACGCCTCCTCTTTGCATGCGGGACGCCGGGCGATGCATCAAAAGATGACAGCTCCCCCATTCTTCTTGAAATAAGATTGCTGGGCGGAGAGTCCAGGCTGGGCCGTAACTTTAATCATTCATCTAAACAAGAGCTGCGCTAGCGCGAGTCCGCAGGAATCAGAAGTGACGGCGCTCCGGCGCGCTCCTCATTTGTAAACGTGTAAACATACATTTGAGTCAGATTGCTGCCGGGTTCCCGAGCCCTCCGCAGATTTATGTATTGAGTGAGTTTTAAAATTCAGACGGGTGGCGGGGTGAGAGCGAGAAGTATCCCGTCTTTAAGATGAGCGACACTAAGTGACAGTGATTGATGCCCTCTCCACTCCCGCTGCGAGACAAATCAACAGAAAAATATACCGAATAAAAAAGGAATATAGCAAACGCAGTCAGCAGGAGCGCGGGAGCGCAGAGACACATCTACATAATGAAAAGAGGAGGGGAGTAAAACACACCCGAGGGAAACATCGAGGAGCGGAGGCTTGGAGGATGACAAACACAGACGGAGAGCGGCGGAGGGCTGTCGGTGTGAGGCGGGCTTCACCGGCGCTCATTAGTCTGACGGATCCGGAGAGCTGGGTGGATTACTCACTAATTAGTGCTGGGCAACGATTAATCGCGATTAATCACATCAAAATAACTTTACCTAAAGTGTGTAATGTAGCTAATGGAATACGTTACTACAGTTTTTTTCTCTTACACACAAATCCAAGAATCTGAGAAATGACAAATGAAGGGACGAGGTGAAAGGTCATTTGTTGCTGATGAAATATAAAGCTCTATAGTTGAGCATCTTATTTTGCGTGGAATGATCATAAGCATGATCTACTCACACATTACAATTACAGTACTTCAGATGAGAGGACTTGTACTGTAAATACTGTAGCACACAGCCTCAAACTCATAACTGCTGAACTGATTTGTAGCCAGGTACTTCTTATATGTATTTGTGCAGAACTGAGAGTCTGTCGAGGCAGAGAAACGCTTTTCTCAGAAGACTAAGAAACTGTTATAGTGTTACAAATAACGATATTACCAATACTGTTATGCAGCTTGGCAGAGGATGCTGAATTTATTTATTTATTTATTTATTTATTTATGTACAGTAACAGGCAATACATTCCAATGTGTGTTTACTGTATATTCAGTTGTTTGGTTTTTGTACTTTTCTCTTCTAGTGCTTTTCATCTACTGTAAGATGACTTTACAGTAATGAAAGTAAACTTTTATTAAAGTTTATTGGTGAATTTTACTGTATCTGCACAACTCTATTTATGCTGAATACTGTAACAGACATTGCAGGAGGTTTTTGTGACAGTGTTTTGAACTGATCTCACTAGTGTTCTCTAGTCAGGAAATATTCTGTGTATTTGACAGCTGTGTGTGTCGACTGAAGCCAAAGATTAGATTCTGACAAAAGAGAACATGTTTTTGACTAAAATGTTTGACTTTGACCTGAAAGTTTGCACAGATTGGTGTGTAGTTTTGAGACTGTGTTTATAGTTGTGAGAAAATGGTGAATTGTTTCATGAATTGTGTGTTAGCAATCCAGAAAAATTGTAATTCCTGTGTGTTACGTAGAGAACTGTGTGTTGTGTTTTGCAAAAAGTCAAAGGCTGATAATCAGCGTCTGGTTTTGCAGATTTGGTGTGTGCTTCTGTTGTTTGAGTGACAGCTTTCAGAAATTGTGTGACAAGGAAAGATTTTGTGTGTAAACTGTAAGTACAATTTTCATCATGCAATTTTTAGTGCTGGGCAACGATTAATCGCATCCAAAACAAAAGTTTTTGTGCACATAATATATGTGTGTGTACTGTGTATATTTATTATGTATATACTGTATAAATACACACATACAGTATATATATTGAAAATATGTACATGTATATATTTAAATTCATATGATTTACACACACACACACACACACACACACACACACACACACACACACACACACACACACACACACACACACACACACACACACACACACACACACACGTTTGCATGTTCCAGGACAGCTATAAGCCCGCGTATTGAACTTGTCAGTATATCTTGATGAATGACGCAGGGGTACGTAAACAGGTGAACTCTGAGCAATAAAAGGACAGCTTTACTCACATGTGACTTGCATAAACACAGTTTGGTACGCTTTGCAATGTTGCCTTGCCAAGAAAAAAATGCAACATTGTAACAAATTAAGTCCATGTTTCAGAACAAAGCAAATGATCTACAGCTTAGATTATGTTTGACCTAACTCCTTGATTTAAACAGGATTATCGTGTACCATTTTTCCCAATTTCCCACCCAAAACATTCACTGCCAAAAGAATGTGATAGAATTCTGTTGCCATGTCAACCGAGGTTGATAAGGAGCGATTTTACCTCCTTATAACAAAAGAGTGATTTCTTATTTATTTTTTTCCAAATGAATCAATTTTCCAGACAGGAGAACAACACAGCCGGAAAACGGATGGCCAAAAAAAAAAAAAAAAAAAAAAAATATGATAAAACATATTTCTAACCAAACAAACAAAAGTGTGTCAAATATCCTTAAAAAGTCCTTAAACCTCAGAAACACACTTTCAACGCAATTGGACAAAAAATCTCAATATAAGTGATGCAACATAATTAGTGCAACAAGTGAATTTTTGGGATATTTTACAAAAGGTCTCGGGGTTTTTGTTCATACAGTGGAAGTCAATGGGGCCCAATGTCATTTGTGTCCCAACATTCTACGAAATATCTTCTTTTGTGTTCTCTACAGAAGAAAGAAATGTTTGGAACAACAAGATAACCAAATGTTCATTTTTGGGTGGACTGTCCCTTTAAAAGAGCAAAACACTGGACTATTTCACAACAACATGGAATGACAAGCTTCATTTTTAGATGTTTGTGATTCTGAAAAGTGTTTTTTAAAGGAGCCAAACATCCAAGAGTGAAAAACTGTTTATGATATTTAACCTCATTCCTTCTGTAGCCTTTGCAAGACAAGCAACTTGGACATTTTATTCCAAAACACTACAGAATGATGAGATGAGATGTGCTAAAAATGACTAAAATGAGTAAAAATGACAGAATTCTTCTGCAATGATACATTTCTGAGTTTGGATGTTGCTAGCAGTCAAATGAAATAAAGAGTGAGGGATAAATAAAGGGATAAATGTCAATTCTGTCATCATTTGCTCGCCCTCGTGTCATTGTAAAACTTTCTCAGAAGGAAAGTATTGTTAGAAATGTCTCAGTATTTTTGTCCGTACACTGAAGTTCAGTGGGATGCAATGTTGTTGGTTTCTGTGTTTTCTGCAGAAGAAAGAAAGTCACACACGTTTGGAACAAAATGACAAAATTTTAATATTTGGTTAAACTGCACTGTAAAAAAAATAAAATAAAATAAAATAATTAAAAAAATAGTTTTTCGAAAAAAAAAAAAGTTTTAGGTCTACTTTCAAATTTTCCATTTAATTCAAAGTTACTTGCAATTTTCTTATAATTAATTGTGAAATTTACTGGCAATTTCTGAGGGAAAGTTGTTTCAAAACTTTTTTCCCCTCCAGTTTACTCCTTTAAAGGTGCAAAACATCCAAAAGTGAAAGACTGTCTGTGACCTTTAACCTCGTTCCTCTCTCGTGTTCGGGTCACGCTGCTGTTGCTGCATATTAATATGAAACTCAGATTCGTGTTTTGTGTTTGTGAGTTGATATTGTGCTGAACACACTGATGCGGCATCACTGAAGTAACTGGAGCGCTGCAGCAGTGTGTGTGTGTGTGTGTGTGTGTGTGTGTGTGTGTGTGTGTGTGTGTGTGTGTGTGTGTGTGTGTGTGTGTGAGTGTGTGTGTGTGTGTGTGTGTGTGTGTGTGTGTGTGTGTGTGTGTGTGTGTGTGTGAGTGTGTGTGTGTGTGTGTGTGTGTGTGTGTGTGTGTGTGTGAGTGTGTGTGTGTGTGTGTGTGTGTGTGTGTGAGTGTGTGTGTGTGTGCGTGAGTGTGTGTGTGTGTGCTCCTATCAGCAGGGTCGTTCTCTAATTGAGCTCTCGCTTCTCCTCCAGACTCCAGCGGTTGGAAAAACCAAAACTAGGAAACACAATTTCACTCCAGACAAAGAATCAATAGTCATCTGAAAAGCATTAATCAAAACGCCTCTCCATCGGCGCGCACTTTCCAAGAATATTCATGCTTTCATTACTACAAACTTCCCGGCTCGAGCTGCTGCTGATTTGTGGATGTGAACCTTCTTCAAGGACGAAGCGCTCAGACCCCTGACCGAGCGAAGCACACACACCATCTGCTATCAGCGCACAGTTCTGCTGATCACCAGCACACGGAGAGATGAAGATGATGCTGCGCTCCTCGTCTGGAGACAGATACTCAGAGATGCTTCTCCAGGGCTGAAGTGCAGATCGCTGATTGGTGTGGAAAAACATCGAGAATCAGATCTAAACAGGAATCCACGTGTGTTATCAGTCTGAAACCGAAGCTGTGCTGAAATATAGCGTGGGTTTGTGCATGCAAAAAACTCTTGCTTCCATCCAGATGACCACAACATTCTGACGTTATTATTTTCTCAAGATCACAAGGGTATCTCTACGAAACAAGTCTCTCTATCTCCAGATAACAAGACACAAAATAACTGCAATACAGCTTTAGAAAATACATACTATATATGTGCTGGGTATGCATTGCATATATAATGTAAATAAAAAATATATAATAATAAATATATATAATAAATAAATAAATAAATATATATAATACATATAGTACATGCACCTATATAATAAAAAAAAATAACATCAGTGTGTGTATTTATATACGCAAAAGAAATATACACAGTACACAATCATATATTACGTAAACAAAAACTTTTTTTGCGATTAATTGTTTGACAGCACTAATACTAATATAGTTTTTTTTTGTAATATTTTTTAATTTATTTTTATATTCATATTATTCACAATATTTTATATACTTTTTACATATTACATATCTACATATATATATATATATATGCATAACATACTTTACTTTGCTATTTTAGTATAAATTGATAATTGAGATACTAGTTTTAAATACTATTTTTAATTATCAATCAAACTTTTATTACAGACTGAAGGTCCAAATTTAAAAAACAACATAAACAACCCATAACATCTATCACACACAATAAAGATGAGTTTTTATTTTTGTATTTTTCATTTTAATTGTAGTTAAAGTTTTAGAAAATGTTTTGTTTTTGTCATTTTTGTTATTTATTTTATTATTATTTATGTCTTTTTAGTTTTATTCATTTAAAATAAAACAGTTTTATTAATTAGCATTTTCAAGTGAAACTAAATTGAAATGACTAGCTGACTATAAATTAATTTTAAGTTTTATATTTATATTTTATTTATTTATTTAATATTTATTTCACTTGACTGAATTTTTTAAAAATTGTTTCAGTTTTAATTAACTAATAACCCTGACATATATGACCCTGGACCACAAAACCAGTCATAAGGGTCAATTTTTTGAATTTGAGATTTATAAATCATGCATTATGCATTATACATCATACATTAAGCTATATAAATAATCTTTCCATTGATGTATGGTTTGTTGGACAATATTTGTCTGAGATATAACTATTTGAAAATCTGGAATCTGAGGGAGCAAAAAAATCAAAATATTGAGAAAATCACTTTTAAAGTTGTTCAAATGAAGTTCTTAGCAATGCATATTAAGTTTTGATATATTTACAGTAGGAAATGTACAAAATATCTTCATGGAACATGATCTTAATATCCTAATGATTTTTGGCATAAAAGAAAAATGTATAATTTTGATCCATACAATGTATTGTTGGCTATTGCTACAAATATAGCTGTGCTGCTTATGACTGCTTTTGTGCTGCAGGGTCACATATATATAAAAAAAAATGAAAAAGTTGGTTTTAATGCTTTATATAATGTGTCTGTTTAAGGAATAGCAAAGAGTTTTCCCAGAAGAAACAGTTTCTGCTCAGTGAAAAGAATAATGTGTGTGTGTGTGTGTGTGTGTGTGTGTGTGCTGGTGCCAGATGGGCGTTTGCTCGGGTCACCTGACCCGTGGGATGGGATGGCAGGGTTTCTGACAGCTGGCAGAACGAGCAACACAAAAACACCTCAAACCCTCAAACAAACACGGCCAAACTCACCCGCTGCTTTCCAATGAGCCTCGGCATTATTCAGTGTGTAAAAAACGTGACGAGTCGCATCTGCGGCTCACTTACTGATGAAATAGTCCGACAGAGCCTGGAGAAGCACCTAATGGATTCCTGATACGAGACGCCTCACATCCACTGATTACAGAGCCGCAGGACGCTACTGCCAATTCTGAGCGATAAAGAGAGAACCAGTGTTTGCAGTGACCTGGACAAATAAAGCCGCTGGAGGAGGACGGCAATGAACGATGAGGGCTTTCTGAGTGACCTCTCGCAGCACAAACACAGCAAATTAAGAATGAGCGATGAGGACGCGCCACTGAAGGACAATCCTGGATCAACACCAGTCTGTTTAAAACAATTAAACTACCAGAAAATACTGTGAGACTGAACTGCATTTCCCATCATTCTCTGTGATGCACTTACGCTCCTAATCCTCATCTTTTCTATGCATTTTGTCGTTCTTACATTAAAATGTTTATTGATAAATGAAAGCAATATGAAATTGCGTTCATCTGTCCATGTTTTTCCTGAGCAAAAATCACTTGTAGTAGATGCATATACATAATACATCAGTTCCTGTAACTCAAAGTGTAGATCATGGCGCTTGCAACAGCGAGGTCATGGGTTCAATTCCCAGAACTGATTAACATGCATAGCACTGAATGCAATGGTAAGTTGCTTTGGATAAAAATATCAGATTTTTTGTTTTTTTTTTGCATTCAGAGCAACAGTTATAATGAGCATCTCAATTAAGAGTTTCAGTATTAAATATGATTTCAGCAGCTAGATTTACACAAAATCCACCATAAGACAAATGAAAGAAATAATAGTTAAAAAACAACTAGAACATTTTTAAACATTTTTGTACCTTGAAATAAAATCAATGTTACTGAAATAAAAAAAAAATATATATATATAATTATTTAATAATACAATTTTATATATATATATATATATATATATATAAATGTGTATATATATATATATATATATATATATATATATAAATATTATATATATAAATAAATGTAAAATAATAGTAATAGTTATTCTAAGGTTAAATTTCTCATTTTAAATTTGATGTAATGATTTAAAGTCATGTGATGCAATAAAATAACTAAAACTGAAATAAAAAATTAATAACAACTATATGGACATTTAAAAAAATAAAAAATGAAAAATAATAAAAAGGCAAAAACACAGCCAAATTACTAAAACTTTAAAACTTTAATGAAAATGAAAATTAAAAATAACTAATAAAAAAAACTCAAAATGAAAATAAAAAACTAAAATTAAATTGAAAACATAAAAAAAAGAAAGAAAAAAAAAAAGAAAATATTACTAAAAACTATAATATCTTAATAATTCTAAAATAACACTGGAACAGAATCCAACCATATACAGTAACAACTCACAAAAACAGTAACATTATTATATTATATTATATTATATTATATTATATTATATTATATTATATTATATTATATTATATTATATTATATTATATTATATTATGTAGTAAATATATAAAAATTGTGCGGATTCTCTCTCTCAAAAAAAAACAACAACTGGCAAACTGGTTAATTTACGCTCATGCAGTAAAACAGCTGAGTTTCTCCGCGCTGCAGACATTAGTCTCGACTGTGAATCTGCGACACAATGAACACAAGGCTGAACAGCAGATGTGCTGCAAACAGCTAGTTAGCGGCGATCGCTGGTTAAGAGTTTGATGGGTCTGAGACGAGACGAGAGCTTTTATTCTCCATCAGTGAGTCGTTTCTTCTTCTTCTCGTCCTGATATTCTCTTCTCATCCATTAGCGCTGAATTCAACGAGGCCTGCGCTGAGAGCAGTATTCGATCTGAAACTCGTCTGCCGCTCAATTCTCAATGTTCCTCTGCAGTGAAATGTTTATCTGAGTCAGTCAGCTAATTATAAAGAATGAAAATGAGCTGATGCTTCAGCGTTCATTAAGACAAACGGACCAATAGTCTTCATAAACACTGACAATAAAGAGACGAGAACATGAGGATAATCACGACACAAACCTTCATCTGTCAATCATATTTTAGTATCACTAACATTCAAGATTTTGATAATATTTAGAACTAGATTTTATTTTCATACTTTGTTTTCATTTTAATTCATTTTAAGTCATTTTGTTTTTAGTTATTTAGTTTTTCTTACTTTAAATGTTTATATAGTTTTTTTTTTCAGTTTCAGTTTTACTTATTTTATTACATCAAGTTAACTAAAATATTTTTAAATAATAAAATATTTATTATTTTAATATACATTTTTAAAGTGTTTGTTATTTTAATATTGATATGAAAAAGATATGGTTTTGGTTTTAGTCAACTATAATAACCCTGATATATTATAGTTTTTATTCATATTTTGAATTATTTTTTTATTTTTCATTTTCAGTTTAATTTTAGTTAAAGTTTATATATATATATATATATATATATATATATATATATATATATATATATATATATATATATATATATATATATATATATATATATGTCTGTAGTTTTTATTTTTTATTTAGTGTGGTTTTATTTTTAGTAATTTAGTGCAAATGTTGTCTTGGTAACTAGATAAAAGTTTATTATTATTATTATTATTATTATTATTATTATTATTATTATTATTATTATCATTATTATTATTATTATTGAATGATTTAATTTCAGTTTACTATAATAACACTACAGTTCTGCTCTGATTTTTAGCTGTTTGAATGAAATCTGCCTGAAAATAAGATAATTTTTCATTTTTTGAACAATCATTTCAGTTCAGAAGTTCTTCAGTTATCAATAATATTGGCAGCAATGATAGAATTAAATTAAATCTCCAATAACAAAATCAAATCACACAAACAATACAGACATTAGTGACTGCTGGAGAAACGTGAGAGCAGATGGTTAAGTGTGTGTGTGTGTGTGTGTGTGTGTGTGTGTGTGTGTGTGTGTGTGTGTGTGTGTGTGTGTGTGTGTGTGTGTGTGTGTGTGTGTGTGTGTGTGTGAATTGTATCTGGATCTGTCACTGCTAACAAGCTGTGAAGCATTAAAGCAGGACAGGTCAACATCAGGACCGGTTCACACACACACACACACACACACACACACACACACACACACACACACACACACACACACACACACACACACACACACACACACACACACACACACACACACACACACACACTCACACACACACACACACACACACACACACACACACACACACACCCCGGTTCTGCACTCCTTCTACCTTCATGAACTTTTACAAAGTCGAAAGAAAGAATAGAAGAATGAATGAAGGAAGGAAGGAAGGAAGGAAAGAGAGCAGATCTTCTTCAGTCAGTGATGAATTCTGGGCCAAAGTCAAAGACAAACCACACATTCATTCTGACTGGGGCGGATTTCCCACAATGCACTGCGGTAGACCGCTGACCTTCAGGAGGCACACAAGCATCATTTCTCTGCTCATATTTACACATCACCCATGAACAGAAACATTCTCGGAAACACAGACTGTAAATCTGCACCAATCAATGAAATCCAATGTACATTAATAAAACTTCATTATCAATATAATCTCATGCATCTAGTTTTCAAAATACAGGTCTGTGAATGTAAATCTTCCACTACGGTTATCCACATACATTTGTGAATTTTTGGAAATTATTCAATTGTTTGTATCATTATGATTATGATCAAACACACACTCTCTGATTCATTTGAGTGAGTCGGTTCATTCACAGGCGGCTCATTTGAATAACAAAATGATTCAATTCATGCAGAATTGTTGCCTTTTTTAAAATAAATAAATCATCAAACGCTGCTGTTCAGTTTTATTAATGAGCGTGCTGCTTGTTTTATTGGTTTAGTGTGCATTTCTGTGCTGTATTAAATGTGATGCTGTCGCTGTAATTGAGATGCCAGATGAACGATGAATTAAATAATCTGATCTACTGAATACATCTGTAAACAGTCAGCAGTAATATACAGTAAGAGCGAAAGATTCATTTTAATGCAATTGTAAGTTGAAATGTAAGCATTTCTCTGAGGACAAAACTGGAAGAATCAGTGACGGCCGAGTTCATTCACTTTCTGAAAGAAGTCTCATCTGCCTCTTCGAAACTGCATTTATTTGATCAAAAATACAGTAAAAATTCTCAAATATTATTGCAATGTAAAACAGCAGTTTTCTATGTGAATATCTGTTAAACTGTAATTTATTTCTGTGATGCGCAGCTGTATTTTCAGCATCATTACGCCAGTCTTCAGCGTCACATGATCTTCAGAAATCATTCTAATATACTGATTTGCTGCTCAAAAAACATTTATTATTATTATTATCAATGTTGAAAACAGTTGTGCTGCTCAATATTTTTGTGGAAACTGTCATGCATTTTATTTTTCAGGATTTTTATTTTTATTTATTTTTTCAGGATTTTTTTTAAATTTTTAATTTTTTTATTTTTATTAGATCACCTGACACTGAAGACTGGTGTAATGATGCTGAAAATTCAACTTTGATCACAGAAATAAATTGCATTTCAACAGATATTCACATAGAAAACAGCTGTTTTAAATTGTAATAATATTTCACAATTTTTACTGTGTTTTTGATCATACTATTTGGGTCTAGTACCTGCATGAAAACAGGCATCGTGTTTTATGTTCTGTTGGCTGGAGCAGGAATTATACACACATCATATAAAATATATTCTTCATTTTTCTGACAAGCAGGAGCTTTCATATAAACGGTCTCAGCTCATTTGTTTTCTAAAAGCTCTCGATCAATGACTGAAACATCTCTGTCCTCACAAACACTGCAGACGGATGGAAACTCTGATGTAATGCCTCCATTATCACAATCATTCGCTTTGTTCTAGATGTTAAACATCAGAAGAAACTCACACCAAAGCACACTTTAAATATAGACATGTGACTACTAGTTACTACAATACTCAAACTCTTTGAAAAGAAGTTTTGGATTTAGGAAACATTCGCATTAAGACCAGAAATGTTCATTAAGAAAATAAAGAACATTTTTATTAATCAAGGACATATTAAATTGATTGTGAATAATCGTAAATGTTACAAAAGATTTCTATTTCAAATAAATCTTTTCTTCTTTTGAACTTTATATTCATCTGTGAATCCTGAAAAATAAAATGCATCACGGATTCCATTAAAATATGAAGCAGCAAAATTGTTTGATAAAAATATATGCAGATAAAAAAACTATTTAAGACCATTGGGCACCAATAAATACACTTTTACATTTAAAATTAATGAAATATTCAGCCAGTAAAGCAGGGTTTTTACAGTGAACTAAAACTAAAAAAACAAAACTAAAACTAAGCTAAAAAATTTTTTTACATAAATTTTCTCATTTTCATTTAGTTTAACTTGATGCGCTAAAATAATTAAAACTACTGCAATAAAAATTAATAAAAAGTATATAGGCAAATAAAAAAAACTAATAAAATCAACCAAAACACAAAAAATGGCTAAAAATGTAACACAATTTTTAGTGCTGTCAAAACGATTAATCGCAATTAATCACATCCAAAATAAAAGTTTTTTTTTACATAATATATATGTGTGCATACTGTGTATATCTATTATGTATACATACCGTAAATACACACGCATACAGTATATATTTTAAAAATATTTACTTGCATATATTTATATTCATATAATTTATATTATAAATAATATATTTAAAACATAACATATTTTTCTTAAATATATACATGCATGTGTGTGTATTTATATATACACTATATATATATATATATATATATATTATACAAACAAAAAACTTTTATTTTGGATGCGATTAATCACGATTAATCATTTGACAGCACTAAAAATTTAATGAAAATGGAAAATATAAAAATGAATTCAAAATATTAATTAAAACCACATTATTATCTCAGCTCTACTTAAACATCACTGATCTGCTTTTAAAGCATGTATGAATGTTGCTGCATTACATGTATATAATCATGAACAGAGCATTATATTGCTCAAACGCTGCTCTTTAATTGCTCTGGAGACTTAATACTCCTAACTTTCCCTAAATGAGGTGCGTTGTTTCTCTGCTCTCGTGTGCATCGGCTCTAATCCAGACGCAGATTAGACAGCAGAAAGTTCAAGTATAGATTCTGGGGCAAAATTTCATTTCTGTCGCTCGTCTCGGTTTCTGATTTATGAAAGCATGCACATTTCTCTCATCTCTCTCTCTCTCTCTCTCTCATGGCCCTGTGATCAATATGCTTCACCTGCGAGTGAATCTGCAATAATAAAAGCATTACGGGAGTGGGAAAATAACAGGGAATCTTATTAAAAGCGTGTGTGTGAGTGTGTGTGTGTGTGTGTGTGTGTGTGTGTGTGTGTGTGTGAGACAGACGGATCTCAGGACAGACGGTTGAGGTACATCAGCTTAGCATTCACTTTGCCTCCCGTGCCGTATATATATTTCATACTCTGTCTTTTATATTCCGGCGGCTGAGACCCAACACCACACTCATCTTTATTTCATTTTGGGATGTTTTTAATTTTGCCTGAGATTATTATTTTTCTCCTCCTCTCTCTCCGTCTGCATGTCTGTGTTTCTCTAAAGATCAGGGTTCACATGAGGGCTGTTCACCATTGCATTGCATTTGATTCACAAGCTTGTGATTCGATTCAATTTCAGTTTGATTCAGTGTTGATTCATTTGGATTCACAGGCAATCAGCTTCAGCGAATCAATTTTATTCAAGGATAAAATCTCTCTCAACTAATGCTGTAAACTACATAATAAAACCTGTCGGTCGCTACATTACTTTATTAAAGTCATTTATAAACAAATATTTAAATTGCACATAAGACAAAATATAATAAATATAATAATAGTAAAATAGTAAAACTTTTCAATGATATAATTATGTTTCTACTCCGGTTTGTTGTTGGAATATAAACATGTAAACAGTGGATGTCATAACTTGTTTTCATGACTGATTTATTCTAACATACATTAAATATTGAGGAACAAGTTCAGTAAAATAGAATGAATATGTAATACAGTGCATGTATTTTTCAAAATCGATATTTTGAACCCAGCTCCAGGTGTGTCTTCATTTGTCATAACATTTCTGATATCTGCACACATGCTCATTATTATGTATGTAAACAGCAGCAATAACATACATGTGAAACACACGCGGGTTCATGACACGGAAAGACATGCAGCATGCTGCTGATTCATTTATGAACTGAGAGCATGTGAAACATTACACTTTATTTCACAGTAAATGAACCAAACTGTTGTGTGCTGTACTGTCACATGATCTCATCATCTCAGCCCAGGTTATTATAAAACTGAAACCATACACAACATTTTTTCTAGTTAACTTGATGCATGAAAATGACAACAACAACAACAAAATAAAAATACGTAAATAACAACAACAACAAAAAAGAATAAAAAGTATATATGTGAACTATAAAACTATATATATATATATATATATATAAAAATAATAATGACAAAAACAAAAAAATACTACAACTTTAACTAAAATTCTAAATGAAAATAGAAATTCAAAATATTCAAAACACTATAATTACACTTGTGTTTATCAGGATTTTTATAGTCAACCAAATCTAAAATCCTAAAAAAGTTTTCATATATATATATATATATATATATATATTAGTTAATATTTTTTATTTTAAATGATGAAAACTTTTTTTTAATGATTTTTAGTATATATATATATATATATATATATATACACACACACACACACACACACACACACACACACACACACATACATATTTAAAAATAATAATTATAAAATAAAAATGACAAAAAAAAATATTACTACAACTTTAACTAAAATTCAAAATGAAAATAGAAATTCAAAATATTTAAAACACTATAATTACACTTGTGTTTATCAGGATTTTTATAGTCAACCAAAATGAAAATCCTAAAAAAGTTTTCATATATATATATATTAGTTAATATTTTCTATTTTAAATTATGAAAACTTTTTTAATGATTTTTAGTATGTGTATATATATATATATTTATTTATTTTTTTTAATTTTTTTTTCAGCTAGCTGCCAAAGTGACATTTTTCATTTAGTTTAACATGATGTACTAAAATAGCTAAAAAAATAAAAAAAATAAAAATGAATGCAAATTAATATTTAAAAGTATATATACTGATAATAAAAAAGGCGCAAACACAACAACTAAATGACTAAAACTTTAACTTAAAATGAAAAATACAAAAATGATACTAAGTGTGTGGCATCCAGTCATTTTCTTATAAATTAAGTGCTATTATGCAATTTTAATTAAATTTAAATTAAAAAAAATGTCTGAACTTCCACCAGTTTGATGACATAACGAATCAGAAAAAGGTGTTTTTGTAAACGTGAGGTCACTGCAGCTCATCTGCGGAGTCTGGACAGAAAACTCATATTCTGTGCACAACAGCTGCTGCTGTAAACTGAGTCCCGATGCTTTACTGCACAGATTCTCTGAGGATGGACTATAACTTCCGGCCCTCCAGATCTCTGTTTACTCATTTGTTTTTAACTCCCCTGTTCTAAGACCTTCTAGAAGTTCTCTAATTAGCGTAAGGCTTTAATCGTTCCCTCTGGATCTACAGCCTTTAAATAATGTTCCTATTACCAAACCTCTGCGTTCCTCGGTGAACTACTGAACACTCAAACACAACCAGCATCTCTCATTTACATTCATGAAACAGCACATTTCTATGTTTTTAGATCTCAGTCTGTACACTCGCAGAGAATGAATGAATCTTTCCATGCAGACAGCGTCAGATGAAACACGCTCTCTGGTTTAATAACGTTGTTTAACAGCGCCGCTGACGTCTCTCTTCTGTCATCAGCGCTGGAACATGATAATCTGAGATTATGCATGTTCACACAGATTACACTGACACGCAGCATTTCTAGGGATTTCACCAATAACTCAATCAACCGAAACATTCATTCTTCTGCTGTAAAACAGCAAATACTGATTTATGTCACATGTAATCACAGACAATCACAGAACAATCCCAACATGTGAGCATCTGCTGCAGGGTTATCACAGTCAGACAAAACTAAAACTATGTGCATTTCTGTGCAAATAAAATAAAATTAGTGCTGTCAAACGATTAATCGCAAAGTTTTTGTTTACATAATATATGTGTGTGTGCTGTGTATATTTATTATGTATATAAAAATACACACACAAGCATGCATATATTTTGAAAATATTTACATGCATGTACATATTTATATTCCTATAATTTATATTATATATAAATATATTCACTTAATATTTTTTTATTTATTTAAATATATTTATGTATAAACATAATTTTTTTTCTAAGATATATACATGCATGTGTGTGTATTTATATATATACATAATAAATATACAAAGTACACACATATATATATATATATATATATATATATATATATATATATATATATATTATGTAAATAAAAACTTTTATTTTGGATGATTGTTTAACAGCACTAAATAAAATATAAAAATAAATAAACTTTTAAAAATAGAAAAATGTGGAATTTAGTTTTACTTGACTTATGAAAGTAACTAAAAGAAAGGTTTAATTAAAAATGAATAAAAACTATATAGGCACATTTACAAAAAAAAAAATACACTAAAACTGTAGCAAAAAATTAAATAATTCAAAACTCAAAAATTGTAATAGAGTCTCGATGATACTAAATTAACACTGGTGTATATCAGGATTATTATATTTAAACTAGAACCATAAATTTTATTTTTGTTATTTCAATTAAAATAAACATTAACCGAAATTAAACACATAAATATTTAAATATACTCATTTTATTTCAGTTGCCAAAGCCAAAATTTCTCATTTTCATTCAGTTTAACTTGATGTACTAAAATAACTAAGTAAAACTGAAATAACAATTAAAAACTATAAAAAAAAAAAAAACTGACAAAATTGCACAAAAATACTAAAACTAAATTAAAATTGAAATTAAAACTGAAAATATAAAAATAAAAATGAATAAAAACTATATTAGCATCTCGGTTCTATTAAAATGAGGCTGATTTGCACTGAAACATGTTGCTGCACTACATTACACTCATAATCTTTAATTCTCTTTAATTATATATCGCTCTTTAATTGCTCAGAAGACTTCTATCAACATGATCTCAGATCTCAGATGTTTCTAAAATGATTTAAAAGTAATAAAAACCGATTCAAATCACCCAGTTTAGAGCTGTGAAATGAACCTGGATGATTTGATGAGAAATGTCCGAGCTCATATCAATATCTCTGAGATACGAGACGTTGCTGAGATCTCGTCAATCTCTAGAGAGGAGTTTGCAAATATTTTAATTACGTTAAACTTAATGAAAAATAATATTATAGTAAATTAGCTGAAATAAAATGTACAAAATAAAAGTTCATTAGTTTCATGTGTTTTATGTGTTTTGTATTTTATTTTTATTTCAGTTAACGTTCATTTTATTTTATTTGTTTATTTGTTTTACAATAAAATTTTATTTCAGTGAACATTTATTTATTTGATTAGTTTATTTGTTTTATATTTAAATTTCATTTAAGTTCAAATGTATTGTTTTATTAGTTTATTTCTATTATTTTAATTTAATTTCAGTTAACATTTCTTGTTTTATATTTTAATTTTAAGTTAACACATAGTTTTATTAGTTTATTTGTTTTGTATTTTAATTGTATTTCAGTTAACATTTCTTGTTTTATTAGTTTATTTGTTTTATAATAAAATTTTATTTCAGTTAACATGTATTTTATTAATGTATTTTGTATTTTAATTTGATTTCAGTTAACATTTATTGTTCTATTAGTTTATTAGTTTTATTTTTAAATTTGATTTCAGTTAACATTTATTTTATTAATTTATTTAGTATTTTAATTTTATTTCAGTTAACATTTATTGTTCTATTAGTTTATTAGTTTTATTTTTAAAATTTTATTGCAGTTGCATTTATTGCATTTTATTGCAATTTATTTGATTTCAAGTCAGAAAATACCTGATTAAAAGTAGCTGTAATAGCAGCAGAAGTGAATGCTGCCGGTCGGCTGTAATGCGGTGCTGGCGAGGCTCGTGCTGAGTGAGGCGCTGGTGAAAGGTTAGGCTGGTTTATGGCTGTCATGATGCCATCCAGGCTGTCAGATACTGAAGCTCCGTGAACATGCGTGTTCCTCAGGGACACAGCAGAACATATGGAGATCCGTCACAGCAGCAGCGGCTAAACGCCTCTCACACACCAAACCAACATCAACACACACAGCGCAAGCAGCAGCTATAAGAGTCTGTGAGATGATGATGGAGACCTCTGTCCTTCTGCAGGAGAAATCTGCACACCTTCAGAGATCTGCAGAAGTCAGAGAGAGCTTTATCACCGAGTGTGTGTGCGCATGCAAGGAATCCAAGCTTCCGGCACACAGAGAAAACAACAACACAGACAAATATAAATACACATATGCAAATAGAAATAAACAAAAAATAAATTGAAAAATAAAATGACTACACTGAAATTTTTTTTTCATTGAATTTACTAATTTTTTTAAGGTAAGTGGTTGCAATCTATTTATTTTAGCTACAATTAAATAAACAAATGTACTGTAGTTGACTAACTTTCAACATTTTTTATTTTTATTTTTTTAATTTAAATGCAGCTAAAATAAATTCTTTGCAACCTGTTTTCAGCATCTAGTTTAATAGAAATAAAAAAAAATATTATACTATTTTTTTTAAGGTAAGTGGTTGCAAACAATTTATTTGAGCTACATTTAAATAAAAAAATGTTGAAAGTTACTCAACTAAATTTGTTTATTTAAATGTAGCTAAAATAAACTGATTGCCACCACTTACCTTAAAAAAAATTAGTAAATTCAATTAATTTTTTTTTTCAGTGTAAAAAGTTTTTGCTTTGATTTAAAGTGAACTAAAATGTCTCAGTCTACGTTACATCCACAATATATTACTAATAATATAAATAATACTACTATTAGTATTACTGTAATACAACTGCAATGTAAAATACACGTAAATGCAAAATGAATATAACATAAGTCTGAAAATTACAGTACTTTTGTTTTAATTTCTTAAGCTTTAATGTTGTTGTAAACTTCAGTTTCTGTCAAAACAGGTTTATAAACGCGTCTCAATACAAATGGGAAATTATAAAAACTATATGGATATAAGCGTCTGCTAAATGCAGAAATCTAAATGAATCTTTGGCCAATTAACAGAAATGTTATCAGGTTTATCAATAATCAGTTGATTTCTGTTGGTTTTCTGTGTTTATTTTTCAAACTAACTATTCAAAAGAACAGCTTTTATTCGAAACTTTATAAATTATAAACATTATAAATGTATTTACTGTCACTTTTGATCAATTTAATGCATCCTTGATGAATAAAAGTATGAGGCAGCACAACTTTTTCTGTAAAATTGTGTAAAATATTTACATAATTCGTACATTTGACAGACACTTTCATCAGTTTTCCTACCATTCATTTATATTAATTATATCCACTTTCGAGCAATACATCTTTGCTAAATAAAAAATATAAAGTATCAACTTTTTAATGTAAAACATTTACATATTTGTTCAATTTAATGCATCTTTGCTGAATAAAAATATCACAATTTTTTATAAAATTGTGTAAAATATTTACATATTTGCTCAATTTAATGCATCTTTACTGAATAAAAATATAAAGCATCACTTTTTTTTGTAAAATTGCGTAAAATATTTACATATTTGATAAATGTAATGTGTCTTTACTGAATAAACATAAAAAAATCTAAACTTTTCTGTAAATTGTATAAAATATTTACATGTTTGACCAATTTAATGCATCTTTGCTGTATAAAAATATAAAGCATCACAACATTTTGTAAAATTATGTAAAATATTTACATATTTGCTCAATTTAATGCATCATTAATGAATACAAAATATAAAGCATCAACTTTTTGTAAAATAGTATAAAATATTTACATATTTGCTCAATTTAATGCATCTTTGCTGAATAAAAATATAAAGCAGCACAATTTTTTTGGTGAAAATTGTGTAAAATTTTTAAATCATTCATTAATTTGGCAGATACTTCAATCAATCTTCTTGCCATTAATTAATATTAATTATATTCACATTATATGATCCACTCCACAATCAATCCGCATCATTTACGCAACACTCTGTCCTTGTGTGTTTGTTAAATACTTAAGTACTTCAGATAATTAAATGACATTCAGTGACCAATGAGAGTTCTCCGTTTAACACATCTGACCATGTTTACTACAGATTATCCTCCAAACCAGAGCAGAAAAGAGAAATCAAGTGTCTTATAATGACAGAAATGAAGCACACAAAGTGTCCGTGTGGAAGTAGAGCGCTTGAGACGCGTCACAATGCGAGACGTCCGGAGCGTTTCTGTCTCTCTGGGTGCAGTTGGACACAGTTAAAGGAGTCTGATGCTGCCTTCAGTCTAATTAAGAACAACCCAAGCTGAGCATCTATATTATTCAACACTTCAGGCTGCTGACTGCCGTCCAAGAACAGCCACCGAAGACCTCCAAACACACACACACACACACACACACACACACACACACACACACACACACACACACACACACACACACACACACACACACACAAAGCTTCATGCCCAAACACTCACACAAACTTCAGGCCGTAAGACACGGAATCCGTCTCGCATTTATTATTCCGACATGGGCTCCATTTTAATCAGGGGCCGCAGCGAGGCCCGAGGAACGGAGGAGACGCTTCAAAGACGGAGGAGGAAGAGGAAGAGAGACGGGGTGAAGGGAGGATGCTGAGGAGGAAGATGATGGAGATACAAATGCAGGAAGAAAAGAGCAGATTCTCCTGGGAAAATCACATCTGGAGACATATAGGATTTGCACTCAGTGAGTATTTTACAGTCAACATCAGACAACATATTCAGAGCAAAACGAGTGAAATGTGAGTGTTTTCTTATGCTGAACTATATGACCCTGCAGACAATATATGACCATTTTGTCTATTTTCTGGAAAATGAAAACCTGCCATTTTTAATTATTTTTTTTAAAGAAGTCTATAATTAGTCTGCTTTTATTTGATCAAAAATACAGTAAAAATTATGTGAATACACATCTATGCGAATATACACTGCCGCTCAAAAGTCTGGGATCAGTACGTTTTTTAAGGAAGTTTCTTCTGCTCATCGAGGCTGCATCTATTTGATCAAAAATACAGAAAAAAACTGTTATTTTGTGAAATATTATTGCAATTTAAAATAACAGTTTTCTATTTTAATATACTTTAAAATATAATTTATTTCTGTGATGCAGCGCTGAATTTTCAGCGTCACATGATCCTTCAGAAATCATTCTAATATGCTGATTTATAATCAATGCTGCTTGTGCTGCTTCATATTTTTTTGGGGCCTGTGATATATATATATATATATATATATATATATATATATATATATATATATATATATATATATATATATATATATATATATATATATATATATTAGGATTCTCTGATTAATAAAAAGTTAAAAAGAACTGCATTTATTAAAAAAAGAAAAAAAAGAGAAATGTTGTGTTACAATATACAATGCTATTCAAAATTTTGGGGTCAGTAATTTTTTCTTTCTTTTTTTTGTAAGAAATTAATACTTTTATTCAGGAGGGATGTGTTAAATGAATAAAAAGTCATAATAAAGACTTCTATTGTTAGAAAAGATTTCTATTTTGAACAAATGCTGTTCTTTTTAACTTTGTATTCATCAAAGAAAAAAGTATCACATGTTCCAAAAAACAATATGAAGCAGCACAACACTCATATTATTATGATTTCTGAAGATCATGTGACACTGAAGACTGGAGTAATGATGCTGAAAATTCAGCGCTGCGTCACAGAAATAAATTACAGTTTAACACATAATCACATAGAAAACAGCTGTTTTAAATTGCAATAATATTTCACAATTTTTACTGTATTTTTGATCAAATAAACGCAGCTTTGGTGAGCAGAAGAGAGACTTTTGTTCGGTAGAGACTATCACAGATGAGACAAAATCTGTCGTCATGATGTCTTTAAAAGACCAAATGAAACGAATCTGAGTGTTTTTCTTCCTTTTTGACCCGAGTAACCTTTAATATTCCCTGAAAAGGAAAAATCTTCCAGTATGCAGCAGACGTCCAGCTTCACCGAACAAAACTCAAGACGAAACGCCAATTCCATCTCAAATGACACAATGTCAACACTTCTTTTCTTGTGTTCCATTTTATTCATCCTTCTTTCACATTATAATTTGATTCGGGTGGTACAAGGGCTTTGATATTAAAATTTTTAATAAAAGCCCTGATACTCGTGTACGTCGGCAGGATTTGGGGCCGATTTTCATCCTTCTATTTGTCATTATTATTATACTTCTTTTTTTGTCCAGAGGCACTGCCTACACAGATCATTATTTCAGAAAAAAGACTATTGCCTTTTTTCCCCTCACCCTCTCTCCAATAAATTCAATGCGTGTCTAAATTAATGCATTACAAGCCATGGGAGAGATATTAAAAAAATGATAAAAACTAATCCTTGATGTTGAGCCGGTGCGGCGCTCTGACCCTAGTGTTATAGTGCTGAACAGCGCTCGGATTACTCCATAATATTTCATTACATGCACAAAATCCACAGTCATATATCAGCGCAGGTATGTCGTTATTAATCACTGAGGTCCGCTGGAGCTCTACGACTGCAAACAAGGGCGACACGCTCGCATTTAAAACACATACAGATCACACAAACACCAGGAGAGGACGGAGATACAGACAGACGACGAAGTCTGAGCAGATTCTCCTGAGAATATCACATCTGGAAATATACAGCTCACACTCAGTGAACAGAACTCATTCATTGCAGAAATATGGCTTGAAACAAGAGTAAAATGTGTGTGTTTCACGTTTTCAGTATGCACAAATATTTATGGACAATATGAGTCATGAATAATTTTGTCTATTTTCTGAAAATTAAAAAAAAATGTTTTTTCTCTTCTGCTCAGCGAAAATGCAGTAAAAATTGTGAAACATTATTACAGTTTAAAATAGCTGTTTTCTATGTGAATATCTGTTAAACTGTACTTTATTTTTTTCAGCATCATTACTCCAGCATCTTCAGAGAAATCATTCTAATATGCTGATTTGCTGCTTATTTATGATTATATTGCATAGTGCATGAATACACGTTTAAAATTTGTGCACGCATGTGGACGAAAAACATGTTGAAAAACATAAAAACGAAAAACATAAAAACATGTTGTACATTTTAAATGCATGCACTGTACCAGTCAAACTTTTGGAATAATTAAGATTTTTAATGTTTTTGAAAGAATCTTCTGCTCATCAAGGCTGCATTTATTTGATCAAAAATACAGTAAAAATTGTGAAATGTTATTGCAATTTAAACCAACTGCTTTCTATGTGAATATCTGTTAAACTGTAATTTATTTCTGCGATCAAAGCGGAATTTTTAGCATCATTACTCCAGTCACATGATCCTTCAGAAATCATTCTAATATGCTGATTTGCTGTTTAATTATGATCTTATTGCGTTCTGAATGTATGCAGGCTGCTGAAGGGGAATCCGCTCGTCCTTCTGTTGACGGCTCGCTGTTTAACGCAGTTCTGGCTCTCTGTCAAACTCTTGGACAAGGACGCATGCATGCGGTTCAGCGCGTCCCTGCTGATGTGAACTATTTTCCTGCTTGCGAGAGTGAGTGTGTGTGTGTGTGTGTGTGTGTGTGTTTAAAAAGGAAAACACATTGATGCCAATCCGCCGTATCTCTGATGACTTGCTAACTAGGGCAGCGATGCAATCTTAATTTAAACTGACCATCAGATCATCTCCATCTCTGCCACCACCTTTCTCTTTCACTTTCTCACCCATCACACACGCTTCAGCAAAGACTCACAGGATCACTGTCATTCTAAATAGTTAAATTTAAATCTGTATGACTACACACACACACACACACACACACACACACACACACACACACACGTTTGTTTTTGTGAAAAGTGGGGCTCTCCATAGGCGTAATGGTTTTTATACTGTACTTACTGTATGTGCTATTGCTCTACACCAACCCTACACCTAAACCTACCCCTTACAGGAGACTCTGTGCATTTTTACTTTCTTAAAAAAAAAAAAAAAAAAAACTCACTTTGTATGATTTATAAGCGTTTTGAAAAATGGGGACATGGGACAATGTCCTCATAAGTCATATAATACAGTATATATATATATATATATATATATATGTGTGTGTGTGTGTGTGTGTGTGTGTGTGTGACTCTGGAGCACAGAAGCAGTCATAAGCAGCACAGCTATATTTGTAGCAATAGCCAACAATACATTGTATGGCTCAAAATTATACATTTTTCTTTTATGACAAAAATCATGAGGATATTAAGTAAAGATCATGTTCCATGAAGATATTTTGTACATTTCCTACCGTAAATATATCAAAACTTCATTTATGATTAGTAATATGCATTGCTAAGAACTTCATTTGAACAACTTTAAAGGAGATTTTCTCAATATTTTGATTTTTTTGCTCCCTCAGATTCCAGATTTTCAAATAGTTGCATCTCTGACAAATATTGTCCGAAACGTAACAAACCATACATCAATTTTGAAAAATTGACCCTTATGATTGGTTTTGTGGTCCAGGGTCATACACACACACACACACACACACACACACACACACACACACACACACACACACACACACACACATGATTCCACAAAAAAAAAAAAAAAAGTTTTAAAATGAACATTCAATATAAGCTCAATATAACTGCAGTAAACCTTTAGTTAGCAATACATGTAATACGCATATTAACTTTATCTGGAAGAGGACAAAGACACCATCACCGCACTGCTGTGTGAACATTTGTGCTTCTAAAATAAAGCAAAAAACCATGAAAAATATCATTTTAATGTTGTTTGGCCCAATTTCAACCTCAACACAGACTCTACGCTGGAAAACACACAAAACTATAGCATCACTTTCTATATTGATCTTTTTCTATAAACACATGAAATAACACTTCAACATCTACTTTACTGAGTCTCTGTGTTTTCAGCAAACCAGTCTGAACCCGGACTGACCATCAGATCCTCTCATCTCTCTCATCTCTCTGTCGTTTTCACGCTCGTCGCACGTCTTCGGACGCATTTATCTACACCTTCTTCTTGGTCGGTGGCCAATCGTCGTCTCACCTCACCTCCGTTCCTCTCTCTTTCTCCCAGTAGCTTCATTATCACATGCAAAGCAGACACAAAGAGCGGAGCGAGCGTCTCAAACGCAGAGCTGCTGCAGTCAAAGCTCTCGTCTCGTCTGTAATTGTGCAGTAATGGGAGGCTTTGTCCTGCTTTATACATCTTGTAAACGTCTTGACAAGACGCCACCTGCTAACAGAGAACGCCTTCGCCTTTTGTTTCTTCACTTCACAGACTGCTCGTGATAAAACTATATCTCCATAATACAGTCTGTAGATATTCATTTATATTTATATTCACATCTATTGGCTATGATATTTTTTTTGTCAATTAAAGACAGATTTATAGTTAACTAAAAGTATAATATATATTTATTTATTTATTATTATTTTTTATTTATTTATTTATTTTTTTGCTGGAAATAAAATGAATGTTAACTAAAATAAAACAAAATATATATATATATATAAAAAAAATTGAAACTCATTTTATTTTAGCTGGTTTCTAAGGCAGCATTTCTTATTTTCATTTAGTTTAACTTGATGTTCTAAAATAACTTAAAAACTGAAATAAAAAATGATAAAAAAAAAAAAAAACTATACAGGCAGATTTAAACACAAAACAAAATATCAAAAAATCTGAAAATATCAAAATTAAATCTAATTTAAAATATTAACAAAAACTACAGTATCTCAATGCAACTAAAATAAAACGGAAATAATAAAAACTTTTTTGTTAACAGAAATAAAATTAAAATATTCATCGAAAAACACAAACGGAAATTAAAAATGTTATTTTGGCAACTAACTGAAATTAGTTTAAGTTGAAGCACTAAATTAACAGAAAATAAACTGGAAAAATGGAATTAAATAAAAGCTTAAACTGAAATAAAAACTAATTAAACCTAAATAGTAATATATATATAAACGACAAAAGCACAGCACCACTTTACATAATTAAAATAAAATGAAAACAGAAAATATGAAAAAGTCAAAAGTCAAAATATTAATATGATATATATTATATATATATATATATATATATATATATATATATATATATATATATATATATATATATATTCTATGTAATATTAGTTATTGTGTTTATAACTTTATTTTATAAAGTACAATGAACTTTCAGTAATACTTCAGTCAGGGTTATTACAGTTAACTAAAACTGAAACTAATATTACAACCATTAACAAATTGTTAATAAAATAAATGTTAATGTTTCAAATAAAACATTTAAATAAAAAAATCGCTAGTTTCCAAGGAAACATTTCTCATTTTACTTTAGATTAACTTACTAAAATAACTAAAAGTAAAACTGAAATAAAAAAAGGCCTACCAAGAAATTACAAAAACACAACAAAATTACTAAAACTTTAAGTAAAATTCAAACAATAAAAATAAAAACTGATTTAAAATATTATTAAACCCATAATAGTATCTCAGTGATTCTAAAATAACCGTGATTTGAGTGAAATTATCATTTCAGTTACACTGAAAAAAAAAAGATTAATTGAATTTACTAATTTTTTTTTTAAGGTAAGTGGTTGCAATCAATTTATTTTAGCTATATTTAAATAAACAAATTTATATGACTAACTTTCAACATTTTTATTTTTTATTTAAATGTAGCTAAAATAAATAGTTTGCAAACACTTTCCTTAAAAAAAAACTGAGTATCATTATTTTTCAGTTAGTAAATGTCACACTGTAGTTTAACTTCTATCTTCGAACGCTCCCAGAACACAGCAGCATCTGAGGCACAGTTCATTAGTAGGCTCGGAGAGCGGCTGGGAATATTTCCAGATTGATTCCCATTTAGACACAATCATCTATTAGCATCTCCTCCTCTTTGTCTGGAAGATGTAAAGCATAAGAGGCTTGAGCCAGCAACCCAACAACCCAACACAACAAGATCATCCGTTTGCCGTGACCTTTGACCTGAACACACACACACACACACACACACACACACACACACGGTGCAAGACCATCCACAGCTGTGTTCAAAATAATCTGACCGCGGCATGCTGGGAAATCTGGCAGGAAGATCCAGAGCAGAAGAGCAGAGGAGCTGCTTTACAATAGTGATGTGTACAGAATAAAAATGTGACCCTGGACTACAAAACCAGTCATAAGGGTCAATTTTTTAAAATTGAGATTTATGCATCATCTGAAAGATTAATAAATCATGGTTTGTTATGATAGGACACTATTTGGCTGAATTGAAAATCTGAGGGTGCAAAAAATCCAAATATTGAGAAAATCGCCTTTAAAGTTGTCCAAATGAAGTTCTTAGCAATGCACATTACTTAAGTTTTTATATATTTATGGTAGGAAATTTAATTTCTGATTAGTAATATGCATTGCTAAGAACTTCATTTGGACAACTTTAAAGGCGATTTTCTCAATATTTAGATTTTTTTGCATCCTCAGATTTTCAAATAGTTGCATTCAGCTTTCAGGTGATGTTAAAATCTCTATTTAAAAAAACTGACCCTTATCACTGGTTTTGTGGTCCAGGGTCACATGTATCAGTCGCTCTGCTCGATATATATATATATATATCAGCACCGGTCACTGCAAAACCCCTAGCGGTCAACAACTAACTGATTCCACAGAAATCAAAAATATTCCCTCAAATATCGGCACAAGATCCCGGTTTGGAGCGGTTCCTGTGAAGAAAGCGTCCTGGAGCTGGACCCGGCCGAGTCTGGTGAGAGCCAGCCCTTCACAGGCGTCTGCTGGACCCGACTCAGAGCGTCCTGGCGCTCTCCAGAAGGTCTGATGTCGAGCCCAGCGAGCGCCGGGGGAGATCTGATCCAGCTCTGTGAAGAACACACGCATCTGTTCCTCGATCGGGTCGCTAGCGAGCGTCATATATACACTCAAACTTCTAAACTTACATATATTCAAACAACTTCTGTAGAAGCCCAGAAGACTCGGATGCATGACTCGGATAAAGTCTGCAATTAATTGATTACTAATTCTGGCCAAATTTACATGCATAAATGTACACTGTCAAAGAAAATTCCTTCTTTTTTATATTCAAGAAAGTTATTGAATTGAACATTTGAATTGCATTTGTCAGTATATTTATCTTTGCATTTATAAATGTTATTTTATCTTCCATAATAATAATAATATTTAAAATACCTGTATAGTTGTAAATATTTATTGTTATTAAAGTTATTGAATTGAATGTTTGAATTGCATTTGTCAGTATTTGTCTTTGTATTTCTAAATGTTATTTTATCTTATGTAATAATAATAAAAATAATAATTAATATACCTGTATAGTTGTAAAGATATTTTTCTAAAAAATATTTAGTGCACAAATTTTTTCTGTGTGATAAATAACTTCTAATAACTCATTCCATTTGAGTTCTGCTTAATATAATTAGTTATGTCAGTAATAATTGAATGAAATGAACTTTTTTTATTTAGTTAATTTCACTGTCGGGTTTTCAGTCGATCAACATGTCTACAGCACATTTAAGAACATGACATTTTGGTTTTTGGTGTAGTTTAATTTCTAGCTTCTAACACCTTCAGAGCAGCTGAGTTTCGTCATCATTACCGGCAACGAGTGACACAACATTTAGTTTGGAGTGTATTTACGGTTTTGTTGTAACGGTGGAGAGTTAAGGAGACGCAAGCAGAGGTGAGGAGATCTGGAGCCGTTCCTGGAGAGACAGCGTCTGCTTCTCTTGTTCTGCTCCTCGTCATCCGTCACGCTGATGAATAAAGCGCTCGCTGAGAAAGACCTTGGGCAGGCGCTGCTGTAAACGCAGCCATCATTATTCATTTCTGTATTTTTAACTCAAACTCACATCTTTAAAAAATGTTTCACCGAGAGCTGCCATTTATATCACTTGTCTTGCTTTTATTTATTGATGAAAGATGTGCGATAAATAATGTAATGAACACAAGGAATCACAGCTACGCCTGTTACTCTGGGCCTTCGCCGCAGCTGAAGTGATGTAGAGGAACCGTGCTTAAAATCTCACAGAAATATATATTTAAAACGTCTGTGCGATCAAATCATGAGTACTAACCAGCTGCGACAGCATAAAAGAACAAGACTCTTCTGAACGCTTATGCTTCTCAAATAAAGCATCAAACTGCATATTTATAATCAGGCAAAACTCCAACATCTCCACCTATTTTCATCAACACATACAGTCTGAAGCAAAGCATGCTGGGAACCAGAAATCTGCTGCCCAAATTCAGTTCGTGCTGTCAAAAAGACAAATCCATTAATTGCATCTTTCACAAATGTAAATGCATTTCACACAATTGCGGTAACACGGTTATGAATTGTGCTGATTAGCTCATTTTAATTACATTTAATGAATTAAAAAGTGCTCCTTTTGTCATCAGTTTATTATCCATTTGTGTTTATTGCAAAGCATTTTAGGTTGATTTTTTTTTTTAACTTTATTAAAAAGAATACATTCAAATGTCTGTATAAGCCAAAAAGAAAAAAATGCATGACTCTGCAATTCTTATTTTAAGTTAATTTACTACTAATTCTGGCCAAATTTACATGCATAAATGTACATTTTCAAAGATAATTTACTTTTCAAGAAAAATACTGAGGTATGTTTGAATTGCATTTATCAGGTTTATCAGTATATTTGTATACTTATCTTTCTAAATGTTATTTCATCTTGCATAATAATAATAACTAGTAATCTTTTTCTAAAAATATTTATTGTACACATTTTCTAGTAAATTATCCTTATAATAAATTACTTAAAATCAGTAGAAATAACAGAAATTCTGCCGAAGTTCTGCTTAATATAATTTGTTATTTGAATGAAATTAACTTCTTTCATTTAGGAAATTTCACTGTTGGGTTTTCAATCAATCAATATGTCTACAGCACATTTAAAAACATCAAAGTTTGGTTTTTGGTGTAGTTTAACTTCTAGCTTCTAACACATTCAGAGCAGCTGAGTTTCGTCATCATTACCGGCAACGAGTGACACAACATTTAGTTTGGAGTCTATTAATGCACGAGATTGGCTCCGCCCACAGTCAGCTCTCATTGGTCCAGAATCCTGTTCCACGTGACCATATATGGAACACAACACTGACTGTGAACCACAGGGTTTGACGTCATCGAGTCAACAAACACTGTATAGTTGTAAATATTCAATGTTTTTCAATTGTTTAAATTTTGTTATATTTTATTCTTATAATAAATGGCTTAAAATAACTACTTTCATCTTATATCAAATATATGAATTTATTCATGACAGAATTTAAGCGTACAGTCTTGTATTTGTAATAAGCGGTAACATGCCACTGTCACCGTTGTGCTCTACGACACATTAGTCATTGGCTTTCAGCTTGGACAGATGAATCTAGTCGTGTCGCGCCTGGTTAGGACACGGTTTAAGTGAGACAAATCCACTGCCGCGTCAATATGAAAACCACAGCGCAGGGCTTCCCCAATAATTCACTTTAATTGTAGCCTTCAGTCAGCGGAGAGCCGTTTATTTACTGTATTCATTAACCTCAAGACACTGTCAATCAGCTGGCACATCATCATTATAGAGAATAACCCACAAAATCCTTTAAAATCAATTTCCAACAATGCATCACTGTTTTTAATGAATGCATGTTAAAATGCACACGTATGCACATGCAAAATCATGCCACATGATATCTTTAGCATGCATTAACCACATATCTATGATCATCACAACCCATAATCTAATAACACTCAGATTCAATCACCTGTCAATCAAATAAAGCCTGCATGTGAAAAACATTAAGCACTGCTCTTTAATAGCAACACAATATCCTCTTATCATATCAATCATCAAAGATGAGACATGAAATTCAGAAATAAAGGCACCACTCTGGCTGGAGTCAGTAATACGATTGCTTTTATCATTAATATGATGGATTACACAAGTAAGCGGGTGGGGTTTGAACGAGAGGGTGAGAAGAACCTCCTGCTGCTGCAACTTTTTTTTTTTTGAATACAGCTTTGTAAATTGGATCCATTTATTAGGAGCGGATAAGACAGCATTCATTTCACAACGCACTAACACACCGTTCCACTGAGCACACTTATGACATGTGATGGGCCTGGAAAACCAGCTTAAAATACGTGCAATTTCATACGCGCAAGTTGCATTGTGGGAACAAACATCAAGAGATGGGTTTAAGAGCAAACCGCTGTAGATCTCAGCCTCTCGACGTGCGCTGCCATAAAAATGTAGGCTAAAGTAAAATATGCTTTAATAATCATTCCACTTATAAAGCGTGAGGTATGGATCTTTGATGCCTAAAAATGAGTCATATTAAAAAATGAGATTATATTGAACAAATGTGGAGAAGAGAATAGAGACATTAATAAAGCGGAGCCGTGCAAGCATAAAAGATTCGACTGTGATACATGACTGCGATTTACTGTTGGGTCATTATGACATGATCACATTTAGAGGGAAGTAATGGGATCATCAATAAGATGCTGCGTGCTTTATATAAAAAAAAAAGCACTCGCCCAACCCCAAAACTTGCCTTTTTTCTCTGTTATTTGTTCTTAAAATACACTTGAGTGTGTGTTAAGCAGCTGATTGTGTATTTGATTCCTCAGTGAATAAGTGTGATGGTTTGAAGAAAAGCGATGATGAACCAGATCTGCTTTTTAAAATGCTTTTTAAGTCTCCAGACGAGCTGCAAGTTGCCAGAAAGACTCGTTTTTGTTCACAACTTCATCATAAAATGTTTTATTTCGGGTAAGCCATCAGAAAGCTGTTTTGCTGTCACATTAATGCTCTGATGTTACTATCAGTGGCAGGATTTTGTCGTTTCTAAACAGCTGCAAGGAAACCGTTCTGTTAATCATGATGCATAAATGTGAAAATAAAATTCTGTATTCTTCACATCAGGCCGCTGCAAGGCCAGCGTGAAGTGAAGATGAGGGTCAGCGTCTGCCGGAGATATGGGTGTAACTGCTCACATAGATGCCTGTTTATTAGAGACTCTCATACATATATTACACTCAGTGTGATCAGACATAATTCTGCATGAGTATAATCAGAGAAATTATATTTTAATTGAATTGTTATGTAGCATTTTCCAATATGTGCATATGGTATCAATTAAAATTGCTTCCAAGAGACAGATGCACATCCCAACACCTCTAGCTCTATTTTCTCTAACACACACACACACACACACACACACACACACACACACACACACACACATGCACTTCAGATACAGAACGTGAACACATTTGTGACCCTGCAGCACAAAAGCAGTCATAAGCAGCACAGGTATATTTGTAGCAATAGCCAACAATACATTGCGAGGATCAAAATGATCCATTTCTATTTTATGCCAAAAATAATTAGAATATTAAGCTTTTTTAACCATTTTTTAAACTTCATTTCTGATTAGTAATATGCATTGCTAAGAACTTAATTTGGGCAACTTTAAAGGTGATTTTCTCAATATTTAGATTTTTTTTTGCACCCTCAAATGTTCAAATAGTTGTATCTCAGCCAAATATTTTCCGATCCTAACAAACCACACATCAATGGAAAGCTCATTTATTCTGCTTTCAGATGAATCTCAATTCACAAAATTGACCTTTATGACTGGTTTTGTGCTCCAGGGTCACATATGTGATATTAGATTTAAATATTCAAAACGCAATGTGAACTTACATCCTCATAATATTAAAAGTAACTTTTAAGAGCATTTCAGCTTTTCGAGCTCACCGCCTGAAAGCACACTGTGATTTTTCTGCTTTATGGTTATTTTATTTTATTTTTTTAAAGAACAGCGCAAAAACAATCACTTCACGCGCAAGTCGGCTACTTTAACAAGTTCTGATTTGGAACGCAGCCCACAATGATCTCGTTTCATTGGAGCGCGTTCATCACGCCGTTATTTGTGTCACATTTCCAGATGCTAAACTCACAGAAACGTGCTTCATACCTTTCTCAGAATCCATTGGATGAACAGCAGAACGCTCCAGCAGAGCAGCCTCATCGTTCGCGAACACTAGTCCCGCTGAGCAAACATAAACCGGACACAAATCACCAAGCAGAAAACATCCGAGAGGAACGAACTCTTGTAACTGACTGCGGGAATAAACCAGTGCTCTCGGAGTTATTAAGGCAGCCAAGGAGGTTCAGCTCTTGAAGTCCTTGTCATTAGTGAAGCGCACATCCATTCGCGCGTTTACGGAGGTGAAAAGTTGGCGTGGGAACGGTGCAAACTTGTGCTGTCAGCTGGCGTTCTCGCCTAATGCCCTCATTACCGCGCCCGTTTGGTGTTTAAAAAAGAAACTGTGTTGCGTTCTCTCTCACTCCGAAGCGCACGCTCAGTGTAGACTTTGCGTCTCTCTCTCTCTCTCTCTCTCTCTCTCTCTCTCTCTCTCTCTCTCTCTCTCTCTCTCTCTCTCTCTCTCTCTCGCGCGCGCGCGCGCGCTGAACGTGCGAATATCGATTTTAAACGCCAACAGGTCAAACACGCTCCAGCGCGTCTTTTACGCGCACAGAACGGTGCCAAAAGTTGGCGCACCTACTTCTTACATTCCAAATGAATTTTGCATTCACTAAAAGTTTTCTAGAGTTATTCATCCACACATATATACGGCTGTGCTAATACAGACGAGATCCTTCAGAGACGCATAACTTGGCAAGAAAGCGAAATATACAAATAGCATGAAAGAGATGAACAAATCTTCCCAAAGGCGATTTTAATTTTGAATGGCTTTAAAGTGCATCTACTCTCACAGCTGTTCGCTGTGTTAAAATATGAAACGTGCAATCTGTGCCGACAGCGCGAGACATAATTCCGTTTGGAATAAATGCTTTTTTTTTTCTTTTTTTTTTGTCAATTCAACATCTTTTAAAAAGCATCGCTTACGCACACACACAAAAAAAAAAGAGAGAGAGAGAGAAGGAGATGTGAAAAAGAGGCGAGCGGATCTTTCTAGCAATTTTTGAGACTACATGTCAGCAGAATGCATAATGCAGGGAATAAAGGCGAGGAAATGTTTAGCAACGAACACCGACACCTCAAAGTTTATGTCCATCATCGCTCCTCTGATTGATCTGCAGATGGAGACCAGTGAAGCCCTTCATCGCCCCCTTGCGAATGACTGACGGAAAACATCTAATGTAGACTTGCAATTAAACCACCGACTGACTGTTATACATTTATATTTACATTACATTTACATTTAGTCATTTAGCAGATGCTTTTATCTAAAGCAGCTTGTGCACAATGGAAGCAATCAAAATCAGCAAAAGAGCAATGATATGCAAGTGCTATATAACAAGTCTCAGTTAGGTAACGCAGTAAGTTTTTTTTTTAAAGTTTTTTAATTATATAGTATAGAATATATATATATATATATATATATATATATATATATAGAACAGAAAAAGAATAGAGCAAGCTAGAGGCCCTCTTTTTTTGCTTTTTGTTAATTGTATAATAAATAAAAAGAAAACAGATAGAATAGAAAAAGAATAGAGAATAGAGTCCTAGAGTGTTATACATAATAATTGTGAGATAAAGTGATTAATCGAACCGAACGACCTTAAAAACTCAAAGGACAAAATGTAAAAGCAAAGCCTGAAATATGCAACCCACTACTGACAAGAACACTAAAAATGTGACTGAAAACCGTCCAAACAACACGCCCTGCTGAAAAACAAACAATAGAAAGCATCACATCATTTACAATGGTTTTACTGGTTTTAATGGAAACAGTACAGTACTGTCTCTACTGGTAATCGGTCACCAATCCTAATGGGACGTGTCCCAAAACACACTACACAGAAAACCATTTTTAAAATGGTTTTAATGTTTAAAAGTTGGGTTGTAATGGTATTTGTAGTGGGCACCATTAGAGTTTATGTGATGCTTTCTATTGTTTTTTTCAGCAGCGTTAAACGACAGCCTGGCGGGTTATACATAATTGAGAAAGAATATGATTAATCGAACCGAACGACCTTAAAAACTCAAAGGACAAAATGTAAATATGCAACCTACATCTTTCCCTCACAAGAGACACTAAAAAGGTGATCCTCCAAACAACACACTTTCAGAATTCTACCACATTTTCTAAGTAAATTGCCTTCATGGATACATATTTCTGGACCATCGAAATAAATGCTCCGTTGGTTTCTTTCCATTGTGATCCCGCGGCTCGTGCAGTATTGAAGCTGGCAGGTGATTTTGGCGGGCTGCTAAAGCGCGCGCTTTCTATTTCTCAGAGAACCGCGCAAATGAATGAACACGGCCGGGAAAAATGAGCGCAATTTTCTCACGTATCCACTCATCTTTCCACTTCTCCCTCTGCAAATCAACGCACTCATTCTGGAACGACAAGAGGAGAGAGTTCGCCTCTATCACACGGTGTGTATGTGAACTAATGGACAAATTTAACACAAATACTGAAGAGCAGATCGTTTCTGACACAAACGATCGCGCGAACAATCCACGTCATGCAAAACAATTTGTTTTATATACCTTTTAGCCAACAATAGGATAACTGTCAAGGAAATAAACATACACTTTTTAATTATAGTTTGTCGTCATAACCATGTTTTTCTTAAGGAGCCTACTGGGTTTTAAATTATGGGAGGCACTTCCGGTTTGGGAAGTTCTACTCAAAAAAGACTGCAACAAATACAAGATTGTGCTAGAAATAATCCTCTATTGTTCTCCCCAAATCCTCATGTCTCGTTCCAGGTTTGTTTTCACACTGATGCTGTAAAATGTAATTGTTGCGAAATATAGACATACACAGTTGTGCTCATAAATTTACTTGCCCCTTGCAGAATATGCAAAATGTTAATAATTTTAACAAAATAAGAGGGATCATGAAAATTGCATGTTATTGTTTATTTAATACTGTCCTGAATAAGCTATTTCACATAACTGATGTTTATATACTCTCCACAAGACAAAATAATAACTGAATTTATAAAAACGACCCCGTTCAAAAGTTTACACACCCTTGAATCTTAATACTGTGTGTTGTTCCCTGGATGATCCACGGCTGTCTTTCTGTTTTGTGATAGTTGTTCATGAGTCCCTCATTGGTCCTGAGCAGTTCCTGCTGTTCTTCAGAAAAATCCCCCAGCTCCTGCATATTCTTTGGTTTTCCAACATTTTCTACATATTTGAACCCTTTCCAACAGTGACTGTATCCATTTTTTCACAAAGAGGACAATTGCGGGACTCATGCATAACTATTATATAAAGTGGAAACATTTACTGATGCTCAAGAAGGCAACACAGTGCATTAAGAGCTGGGGGTGTAAACATTTTGAATTGGATGATCAGGGTAAATTGTACTTATTTTGTCTTCTGGGAAACATTTAAGTATTTATGTAGCTTCTCAAGTTCAGTACCAAATGAAAAACATATGATCTGTAAACAAAATAAGAAAAATTTACACATCATCATCCAGTTCAAAAGTTTACACCCCCCGGCTCTTAATGCATTGCGTTGCCTTCTTGAGGAATTATTCATTCATGGTATCTTGAAATTAATTTGTTAATGCTTTTACACTTTTAAATTTCCTTGTAATGTTTGATGGTTGAAGGGTAAGTAAAATAATGTCACCTCATTGCACCCTGGTGCTTATTATTTCATTCATATAGCTAACCTTTTGCTGATTGTTTACAGTGTAAACGGAAGTTACACCCATAATTTGTGCAAAGCGTCATGAGGCGTAGGAAAAAGGTGGATACTGCTATTTGACTAGTATTTGCACTTAAAATCTTATTTTCTCCTTTGCACAGTGGCAGTCCAAGTGTGTACAAGTCAATGTGTTTACACTAAAACATCTGAGGGAGCTTTAAGATCACAAAGTACAGTTAAGATAAACCTTTAAATTGAATTCTACTTCCTGAGATTGTTCATCCATGCACTGTTCATTTACATAAGCAATGCACAACCATTAGCATACAGTAACTTTGCTAAAGCAACACAGCCTCAAGATATAAACAAACAATAATGCAGCAAGCATAAAAGTGCATTTAATTGAACAACTGAACATCTATGCATGCATTGACTTATTTACCATTAGTGCAGTGCTGAAGGTGCTTAGATTCTGTTGTTTGTTAATAGAAAATCACATAGTGGTAAAGATTCTTTGTTTAGACTTCCACTGTCGCCAGCAGAGAGAAAGCCACAAACAGTAAATCACAATGACAAAGCTAAATTGCTAATTACATCAGCACAATTTAAGAACAGAACGAGCCAGATTCACTTTAGAAGAACACAAATCATAGAGAGAGAGAGACTACAGTGTGCTTAAAATGTACGGACGACCTGTCAGATATCAGAGTTTGCGAGGTTTTTCCATATATAACTCGCTGAGAACTTTACAAAAAGTCACTATTTTGGTTTGCTAGTGTTGTGAAGGAAATGCAAACAAAAACAGTGTAACTGGAATCTTATAGGCAAATGCTCAATATACCGTAAGTGAAATAAAACGAATGGTTTTGTGATTCGCTGGCCGCTCAGATTTGATGAGAAACTTACATTAGCATTTTGCTGACCTTTAACTTATGATAATATAAACTATCAGCATTATCGATTAGGAAAGAGAACAACACTGCAAGTTGTTGGGCAGTTCATTTCATTTGTTTGCAGGAAAAAAAAGTTTAATATTAAAGGACGTTCCTGTTTTCACTTTCCTCTGGGCTTTTATTGGAAAAAACGTC
>CM071943.1:33082500-33295000 GCA_036784905.1 Acrossocheilus fasciatus | reverse complement strand
ATTGTTCTTTACCGTATGATTTTATGTAAAAAACAGTATCAAAAAATGACTTGGGTTTTCACAGCCAGGGTCACAAATAAACACACATACATTTCCATCTGATCACATTGAAGAAGAAGAAGAAGAAAAAAAGGACAAAGTAAATACAGAGAGCAATTGTAAAAGAGGGATCAGATTTGTCCCTCATTTGATGGCAGGAGGACACACACTGCGCTGCCAGGCGGATACACTTTTCTTTCTCTCCCAAAATATACAAGAGTTTCTTTCTCTCTCTCTCTCTCTCTCTCTCTCTCTGTCTCTCCCTCTCTCTCTCTGTCTCTCTCTCTCTCTGTCTCTCTCTCTCTCTCTCTCTCTCTCTGTCTCTCTCTCTCTCTCTGTCTCTCTCTCTCTGTCTCTCTGTCTCTCTCTCTCTCTCTCTCTCTGTCTCTCTCTGTGGAGAGGTTCCCCATCATCTCCAGCGAATCTCAGTTGGACACTTGACTTGTGCTCCTCGCGCCGCCGTCTCATCCCTGACTCCACACGAGGCCAAAAACACAGTCACAAACACAGGTTTACAACCGCAGCCATAAACTGACACAGAATACAGGTTAGGCAGAGCGACACACACACACACACACACACACACACACACACACACACACGGAGGAGACCTGGAGTCTCGACACTGATTGTAACCTTTGTAAAAGTTTAATGCAGCGGGTGCCGGAGTGTTCTGGATTCTCTTGGGAAGAAACCAGCAGTCCTGCTCCCTCTGTGGACGTTAGTCAGGTCAGACACTACATGTCCTCTGACATTAATGAATGTGAACGCTGTTTCTCAATGCGGAATTACGCTATTTTTTGTAAATGTGTGAGACTTCGTTCATTAGCTTCTACAGGTAAATAATTAAGAGGAAGAGTAATTGCAGTAAAACTATTTGCACTACAAACCAGTGTGTTTATAATATGTTGTAAATATACTATACATTATAAATTACATATATATATATACACTGCCGCTCAAAATTTGGGATCAGTAAGATTTTTTATGTTTTTTTAAGGGAGTCTCTTCTGCTCATCGAGGCTGTATTTATTCGATCAAAATAATAATAATAATAATAATAATATTGTGAAATCTTATTGCAGTTCTAATATTGGTTTCTTATTTTAATATACCTGAAAATATCATTTATTTCTGTGATGCGCAGCTGTATTTTCAGCATCATTACTCCAGTCTTCAGCGTCACATGATCTTCAGAAATCATAATAATATACTGATTTATTACGAGTGTTGTGCTGCTTCATATTGTTTTTTTGGAACATGTGATACTTTTTTCTTTGATGAATACAAAGTTTAAAACAGCAGCATTTGTTCAAAATAGAAATCTTTTCTAACAATATAAATCTTTACTATGACTTTTTATTAATTTAACACATCCCTCCTGAATAAAAATATTAATTTCTTAAAAAAAAAAAAATGTACCGACCCCAAACTTTTCAACAGCATTGTATATTGTAACACAAAATGTCTTTTTTTTTTTTTAAAAAAAAATGCTGTTCTTTTTAAATTTTTATTAATCAGAGAATCCTAAAATAAATATCACAGGTCCAAAAAAATATTTCCAGCATTGATTATAAATCAGTATATTATTATGATTTCTGAAGATCATGTGACACTGAAGACTGCAGTAATGATGCTGAAAATACAGCTGCGCATCACAGAAATAAAATACAGTTTAAAGTATATTAACATAGAAAACTATTATTTTAAATTGCAATAATATTTCACAAAATAACAGTTTTTTTCTGTATTTTTGATCAAATAGATGCAGCCTTGATGAGCAGAAGAAACTTCCTTAAAAAACGTACTGATCCCAGACTTTTGCGCGGCAGTATATATATATATATATATACACACAGAGGTCCATACACTGTAAAAAGTGAAAGTTGACTTAACTTAAAAAAATTGAGGAAACCCGTTGCCTTAAAATTATTAAGTAAATGATAATTAAAAAAAATAAGTTAAGTGAATTGTCAAGTTCACTTACCTTTTTTTTAATATTATTATTATTTACTTAATAATTTTAAGGCAACGGGTTTCCTCAATTTTTTTAAGTTAAGTCAACTTTCACTTTGCATCTTGTTGATTTTGTAAAGCTGCATTAGAATAACGGCACGAAACAAACACCAGTTTACAGTATTATACAGCATTGCAATCTGTTTCTGTACAGAAAGAATTAACGAAAGTCTTGCACATTAAAGTTTAAAATGCCTGCGCCTGCTATTACTTAAAAAAATATAGATATATGGATGAAAAACCTGGAAAATGCTGATTGTGAAAATGAGATGTCACCTCAAAACCGAACAGACTTTCTGTCCCTCACCGCCTCGCTTTCATTCGTGTCAAATTAAATCTGTCATCTAGCACTGGACCTCCTGCGTCTGCCGTACAGATTAAATACTAGTGGTTTTTAACCTCCAGAAATCCTCTCACACACTTCTGCTCCCGACGGCCAGAATCTGCGAGAACTCACAGCTCCTTACTCACCATCATCACATCTTTCCCATTCAAAGTCAGACTATTAGCTCCACAAAAGTACAAAAAAGCATCATGACAGCATCCAGACTTACTGATTTCAAGTGATGCATGCGAGAAACAGACATAAATTTATTGCATTAGTCAATTAAAACATCCTCCTCTGCTGCAGCTAGAAAAATGACAAAAGAAGTATCAAAACAATATCCCATGATGCTACTGTATTTAAATAAAGCGAGCATACTGCAGTATAGAAAACTCAACTCCTTAATTATTATTTCATCGCAAAACAATTAACTATATTATCATCCAGCTCTAATCTGTTATATGCAACTGTAAGGCATGAAGATATTAAGATATTATAAACATTAACATCATAAGCTGCTTTGAAACAACATTCTTAAAATAAAGTTTGTTCGTTTTATTTATTTATTTATTTCTTCATTTTGCAGTGATGCCAAAGAAGAACCATTTTTGGTTCACAAAAGAACATTTTAGTGATCAGTTTTCAAAAGAACCATTGTTTTGTAGTGCAGAATATTTTAATAATTTAAAAAGGCTTTTTTTCCATTATAAAGAACCTTTTGTGCAATGGAATCGTTGAATCGTTAGACAAATGTGTGATTTTTTATTATTAGTATGGTTGAATTGGATCATTGAAGGTCAGCAGCAAAGACATCGGTTAATAAAATGGGATTAAATACATAAATGATATTTGTCTTATTTAACATATTTAATTATTGCAGGTTTGTATAATATTCTGAGTTTGCATTTAACTGTTTTTATTGATTTTGAGGAATACTGAATCTGTTTTTGTGCAGGTGAGATGAGAAATACATGTTCGTATATGTGACCCTGCAGCACAAAATCAGTCATAAATAGCCAACAATACATTGTATGGGTCAAAATTATAAATTTCTCTTTTATGCCAAAAATCATTAGGATATTAAGTAAAGATCATGTTCCATGAAGATAATTAGTAAATTTCCTACTGTAAATATATCAAAACTTCATTTTTGATTAGTAATATGCATTGCTAAGAACTTCATTTGAACAACTTTAAAGGTGATTTTCTCAATATTTAGATTATTTTGCTCCCTCAGATTCCAGATTTTCAAATAGTTGCATCTCAGACAAATATTGTCCGATCCTAACAAACCATGCATCAGATTCAGTGTTCCTCAAAATCAATAATAACAGCAAACTTAGAATATTATACAAACCTGCAACAATTAAATATGTTAAAAAGACAAATATCATTTATGCATTTAATCCCATTTTATTAACCAGTGTCTTTACTACGGACCTCCAATGATCCAATTCAACCATACTAATAATCAAAAATGACACACACACACACACACACACACATGTTGGTTTTACTATACTTGTGAGGACTTTCATAGACTTCTATTGTTTTCATACTGACCTAACAATATTTTCTATTGCCCTACACCAACCCTACCCCTAAACCTACCCCTTACAGAAACCTTTTTGCATTTTTACATTTTGAGATAAACTTCATTCAGAATTTTTAATAATTTATTTCCCTTGTGAGGACCGGCCAAATGTCCTCACAAGTCAAAAATGTCAAATTTAACTATCCTTGTGGGGACATCTGGTCCTCACAAGTATAGCAAAACACGCCCACACACACACACACACACACACACACACACACACACACACACACACACTCCTGATTTCTCTCAACATGGCAACACAAGAGCTGTCCATCAATACATGAGAAACACAGTAACCGGAGTTACTCATTTGAAAAAGTAACTCAGATATTTCCTTCTAAATTAAAAGGTAATGCATTACTTTACTAGTTACTTTAAAAAGTAATCTGATTACGTGACTGGCGTTACTTGTAAAGCATTACCCTCAACGCTGGTAGGTACAGACGCTGCTTAGTCATCAAGAGAAGAGTCTTAATAACAGAGCTCCGGCAGGCAGGCCGTCCTCGACTCTCACACCCGCGTGATTAGTGAGAACAACCCCACCGAGTGACCGCTGCTGACCGCCGCTCATTATTCACAGAGAAAACCAGGGTCACCGGTCCGGCGTGAGGAGACGAGCCTCTGATGAGCGACACGGGACGTTACAGTTCATTATCCTCCGCTCATTCACAGAAGTACGGATGCGGTAATGAACGACTTCCGCCGTGAACTTCACAAAGTCTCAGATTAACAACTAAACAACTTACCACTGTCCACACCAGAGGACAAAAAGCAGGCAGAAAGCACACACTGCACAGAATATATATATATACATATATATGTATTTTTTTCATGATTTTCACACCCTGAGAGGAGCTGGAGACATCAGCTGGCAGGAGCAATTAAAATGTGAAACTGTGGAGAGACTCGTTAATTACACCGACTGAGTGTTGTAGAGGGAAGACAGAAAGCCCACGTGTGTTTTTATGCTGAAAACATGTTACAATTGCTTGCATGTTGGATATACTGCTCATTTGACATCTAATATTGCACAGCGTAAAGCTTAGAGAAGAGAAAGAAACACAAATAAGATTGTTAAAATATAAATTATTTCTGAGAAGTAATGGACAACACGGATGCTTATATAATAATACTTCAGCACAAAATGAAAATATATAGATTATTTGCCATGTATCTTTATGTTTAAAGTGCTGTTTTGTCATCAAACCTGACCTGAGGCATCAGTTGTATTATTAGGAATTAATTTATTGTTAATAATGAAATATGTTAAATTTGGGTTCCTCAGAAAATAGAGTCACGATTGTCATTTAATTTATTCATTCACTTCTATCTCAATGTGAGATATTTTTGACATCTTCATGTTCTTTAACGTATCTCAAAGAAGTCTCTTCTGCTCTCCACGGCTGCATTTATTTAATCAAAAATACATCAAAAATTGTGAAATATTATAGCAATATAAAATAACTGCTGTCTATGTGAATATGTGTTAAACTGTAATTTATTTCTGTGATGCGCAGCTGTATTTTCAGCATCATTACTGCAGTCTTCAGTGTCACATGATCTTCAGAAATCATTCTAATATACTGATTTACTGCTCAACAAACATTTCTGATTATTATCAATGCTGAAAACAATTGTGCTGCACAGTATTTTTTGTGCGTGTGTGTGTGAGTGTGTGTGTGTGTGTGTGTGTGTGTGTGTGTGTGTGTGTGTGTGTGTGTGTGTGTGTGTGTGCGTGAGTGTGTGCGTGCGTGCGTGCGTGTGTGTGTGTGTGTGTGTGAGTGTGTGTGTGTGTGCGTGTGTGTGTGTGTGTGTGTGTGTGTGTGTGTGTGTGTGTGTGAGTGTGTGTTTGCGTGCGTGTGTGTGTGTGTGTGTGTGCGAGTGTGTGTGTGTGTGTGCGTGTGTGTGTGTGTGTGTGCGTGTGTGTGTGTGTGTGTGTGTGTGTGTGTGTGTGTGTGTGTGTGTGTGTGTGTGTGTACTGGTTTTTGTGGTTTACGGGGACAAAATGTGTATAATGACGTGGGTATGACAGAGGTATTACAATTTGAAGGTGGTTTATGAGGACACTGCCTATGTCCACGTAATTCAAAAGCCTTTAAAAAACATACTAAATGGTGTTTTTTTTAAAAATCTGAAATAGCAGAAAGTCTCCTGTAAGGGGTAGGTTTGGTGTAAGGAGAATATACGGTCTGTACAGTAGAAGAATCATTACACCTATGGAGAGTCCCTGTAAACCACTGAAACAAACATCTGTGCATGTGTGTGTACAAAGTATGAATGATGATGAAGTGTGTGAGGGCTTTTATAATAATCAGCGGTGAAGGCAGGAGGAGACGCTTTATCCGAAATGTTTCCTAACGAGCTCCCTGGTTGTTTGACACACACACTCACACACACACACACACACACACACACACACACACACACACACACACACACACACACACACACACACACACACACACACACACACACACACACACAGATCTAATGGGTTCAGCTCAAGTCGTGTTTAGTTCACACACACACACACACATGTTTACTTAGCTATCTAAATGGGGACTCTCCATAGGCGTAATGGTTTTTATACTGTACTTACTGTATGTGCTATTGTCCTACACCAACCCTACACCTAAACCTACCCCTTACAGGAGACTCTGTGCATTTCAACTTTCCCCAAAAAAACTAATTCTGAGTGATTTATAAGCGTTTTGAAAAGTGGGGACATGAGTCAATGTCCTGAGATGTCACCTTCACCTTGTAATACCTGTCATACCCTCGTCATTATACACATCTATGTCCTGACTTTTCACAAAAACGCGTACACACACACACACACACACACACACACACACACACACACACACACACACACACACACACACACACACACACACACACACACACACACACACACACACACACACACACACACAGAGGCTGTGTTCCAAACCCTAAAGAGCTGCACATATGGGCTGTATTTTAAGGCGTCGCTCTTGAAACTAAGGCTGTTCCTGAAGGTAGGCTACATAACAATACGCTGCCTTTTAAGAAACCAGACATGTTTTCTTTCTGTAATGTGTAGAAAGATTCAGATCCGCCATTTATGAAGTTCCAGATTCAGTTTCAGGACGCTCCCTTAGAAGACAGCTGCCTATACAGACAAACACTGAGTGAATCTGTCCTGAATGCCCAGAGCATATTTCACCTCATTAGAAAAGGACACATTTAAGAAAGATATTTCTCCTTAAATTATCTTTGTTATCATAGGTTATTGTATTTGAATGGCCATGCCCCCCCCCCCCCCCAAATATTTTTATATATTTTATTTTATTTCATTTTACTTTATTGTTATTTTATTATTATTTTATTTTTTATTTTATTGTTTATTTTATTTATTTTATTATATTATTTATTTTATTTCATTTTATTATTATTTTATTTTATTTTATTATTATTTTATATTTTATTTTATTTTTTTTATTTATTTTTTTATTTAATTTAATTTTATTATTTATTTAATTTTATTTTATTATTTACTTAATTTAATTTAATTTTATTATTATTTTATTTTGTTTTATTTTATTTTATTATTATTTTTTATTTTATTATTATTTTTTATTATTTTATTTTATTTTATTTTATTTTATTTTATTTTATTTTATTTTATTTTATTTTATTTTATTTTATTTTAGGCTATAAGTGACCTGGTTTTGTGATATTCACCCAGACAGACGTCAGGTTTTCATCCATCGTAGCCAGATTTGTTTTTCAAATCACTACACGTGCACATATTTTCTGATTCCTCCTCATGCAACTGTAAACACACACATTTGTGTCTCATTTGCTCGGGTCTGTCTCATTATTCTCATTTCTCTGTCGTCCCACACTTAATTCTGAACTTCATTCTTTCCCTGCATCCCTTTCTCAATCTTTCCCTTGATTTCCTCCGCCTTATTTCCGCTGGGATGGAATTTTGCTCCATCACACATCATTAGGCTTCCAGGATGCAGTGTGTGTGAGTGTGTGAGTGTGTGTGTGAGGGATGTGACTAGTGCTGTCTGCCGTGGTAAAGGTGTATAATGAATAAAAGATGGGTCGGTTCTTGACTGACTGACATATGGTAAAACTACTGCAGACTAGTCCTATAGCATGACAGCAGGCGATTTACAGGCCTACCGTCCATCATTAAGTACAGAGGTGTGTGTTCACACTCACACACACACACACACACACTCACACACACACACACACACACACACACGCTCCCCGGCGCTGTCTTGAGCTGCTGTCTTGAATTCTAGAAACTCTGTCTTACATCCTGCAATCCTGGACTGAAGGAGGAAATGATGCGTGTGAAGCTTCATAAGCTCCTGTGTGCTTCTCTAAAAACACACGTCATGCGATCATGTGACTTTTTCTCTTTAACTGGACGTGAAACAACATTCACAACCCATTTTACTTCTGTAAGATTTCACGTTTCCACGTCAAACAGGATTTTCAGCTAGATCCGGGTTTCCCAGAATGGTTTGTGAGCTGATGAAAAGCTAATTAATTAATTTAAAATTATTATAATAATAAAAATAATTTAATGTATTTTTTTATAATGTTAAATAATTTTAAAAAACTATTATTGTTATAATAATTATTAATAAAAATATTATTAAGTAATTTAAAAAATAAAAACAATCAATATAAACAAAACTTACTAAAAATATAAAATATTTTATTTGTTAAGCTGCACGTGACCATTCACCAATATTAGAGAAAATCCATAAAAAATGTGAAAGGGGCATTAAAATATTAAAATACTAATCTTAATATGATTTAATAATATAAATATAATAGTAAATATTAATATAATAAATGCAACTAGTATAATTTAATATATCTATATTAAAGGTGAATTTCTAATATAGAAAATATATATTCAACAGAAAATTAAATATTCTTTAATTATATAAATAATTTATTATATCTATATAATGTAATTAGTGTACATAATAAATATACACAGTACACATACATATATTATGTAAACAAAAACTTTTATTTTGGATGTTTGACAGCGCTAAATATAATATATAATTAATATTATATATAAATTATGCTTTTTAAATAATGTTTGCAAAAAAGTTAGCCACTTGGACTGTGAAAATACCTAATGAAAATTCAAAGTATTGATTCATTTGTTAAATTTGTATATATAATATACTACAAAAAATGATTTTGAAAAAGTTTGTGAATCCCTGAACTAGATAGATGTGAGCCAGGAGGGGTTTTATTCATGAGCAATTGATTATATGGTGAAAGTGTGTGGAAATGACAGCTGATGCAGAGAATGCAGTCAGTTTGAAGTCATGTTTATTTGAAAGGGCTCCTGCGGTGATTTATTACCAGTGTTTGTATTGTCCTGGGCGTTTCTGATCCTGCTCTCTTATTGGTCATCGCTGCATCTCATTACTGCTCATTTGCATAAAGCAAAACCTTTTTCAGCATTTACAATAATTTGATAAAATGCCTGATTCAGGCCTCTTTTAGCTGCGGATCGCTGTCAGTGTGTTTTGTTCACGTTTGTTCTTGCATCGCATTGACTAAGTGTCCTTACAGAAACAGTGGAATGAAGTTGATTAAGAGTCCCACGTGACGCGCTAAAAGGACGTGAAATGTGACAGTAAATCAAACCAGTCACTTTATCTTTCTCTTTTAAGCGCTTCTCCCACTCAATCCTGCATTACTGCGGGCGGGCGGCGCGTTTCTATTAAACGTCTGCCTGTCACCAGAAACAGATGAGTGATGCTGAACAACAGATAGAGCACATTAAACTCTGATTAAAGGAGTGTGTGTGTGTGTGTGTGTGTGTGTGTGTGTGTGTGTGTGTGTGTGTGTGTGTGTTCCTGTTTTTTTATTCAGGTGGGGACTTAAACCTGAATACACACAGTTTTTTGAAAATCTAAAAATGCAGAAAGTCTCCTGTAAGGGGTAGGTTTAGGTGTAGGGTTGGTGTAGGACAATAACACATACAGTAAGTACAGTATAACAACCATTACACCTATGGAGAGTCCCCACAAGGACAGCAAACCAGGTGTGTGTGTGTGTGTGTGTGTGTGTGTGTGTGTGTGTGTGTGTGCGCGCGCATTTGGTCAGTCATTCAGTAACTTTCTCTCCATCTCACATGTGCATATTCACTACTGTACAAAAGTTTGGGTCAGTACCATTTTTTAATGTTTTTGAAAAGTCTCTTCTGCTCAAAGTACTCTAAAATTTGTAAAATATTATTACAATGTAAAATAACTGTTTTCTATGTGAATATGTGTTAAACTGTAATATATTTCTGTGATGCGCAGCTGTATTTTCAGCATCATTACTGCAGTCTTCAGTGTCACATGATCTTCAGAAATCATTCTAATATACTGATTTGCTGCTCAAGAAACATTTCTGATTATTATCAATGTTGAAAACAGCTTTGCACAATATTTTTGTGGAAACTGTGATGCATTTTATTTTTCAAGATTCACAGATGAATAGAAAGTTCAAAAGAACAGCATTTATTTGAAATAGAAATCTTTTGCAATATTATAAATGTCACTAAATTGTTATATATCTTAGCTCAGCTATTTAAAGCTGTTTGATCACATTCTATGGTTACTATTATGCATTAAACCTTATACAGCACTGAATACTGAATCCTCAAAATTGTTACTTTTTTGTAACATGTATCATCAAATTTTTATATTAGTGCTACCAGTATTACAACATCGATATTGTAACTTATTTGTAACATTTGAACTTTTTAATTTTGTGTGATATTTTGTCATTGCAACATTTTAGTGTAATTTTCACTGACAACTGTAATTGGATTTTTATTCCAATTTTTTAATGTAATCCTAAATTCACTGTTATCCCAGCGGTCACTATTGTGATCATCAAGATTCAATGACCACACTCAACAAAACTGAATATATGTGAATTCATATATTAATACTAGACACCTTAAAGAAAATTTGGACCAAAAATCTTTGTCATATCTTTATGTTAACATACTTTACTAGCCTTTTGTTTTGGAGCTTTGATGCAGTTATCATCTTCTCAAGGTGCAAACAGAAAATAACCTGCTAGTCATGTGACAATTTGCACTAATCATGTGACGCTGCACATATTTAATTGAGACCCTTTATTTTTTCCATATGTGACTCTGGACCACAAAACCAGTCATAAGGATCAATTTCTTGAAACTGAGATTTATACATTATCTGAAAGCTGAATAAATAAGATTTCCATTAATGTATGGTTTGTTAGGATCGGACAATATTTGAAAATCTGGAATCTGATGCAAAAAAATCTAAATATTGAGAAAATCACCTTTAAAGTTGTTCAAATGAAGTTCTTAGCAATGCATATTACTAATCAAAAATGAAGTTTTGATATATTTATGGTAGGATATTTACTAAATATCTTCATGGAACATGATCTTAATATCCTCATGATTTTTGGCATAAAATAAAAATGTATAATTTTGAGCCATACAATGTATTGTTGGCTATTGCTACAAATATACCTGTGCTGCTTATGACTGCTTTTGTGCTGCAGAGTCGCATATTTGCAGAAAGTGCACTAAAATATCAGTCAATAAGGTTTTTAGAGCTTTATCAATGAAAACTTTTAACAAACTCCATCGGTCTCGTGAGCAGTGAAAGAGCAACCCCTGATAATGCTCTTTCTCCAGGAGAAACACACACACACACACACACACACACACACACACACACACACACACACACACACACACACACACACACACACACACACACACACAGACAGGTGACCCACGTGTTGCTGCAGACCCGTCGTCTGATGTCTCATTACATGGGAGGAGAACAGCATCGACAGTGCTCCTGTGTCTCCGCTGCACTTCAGACGAACAGATGCAACAGAAGCTTGTTAAATATTTAGGCTTAGAAATCCAGTCCAGTATCGTCAAACACGCATGAGATGCTCCAGCAGAGGGTGAGACAACAGACAAACAGCCCAAATATACTGAGAAAAGACAAGTCAATCAGTCTGTGAACAGAAGCGTGTAGATTACAACACGGCTAATGTGTAAGTGTGTGTGCATGTGTGTGCCAGTTATGAGATAAGATGGAATATGTGACTCTAATTAGTGTGTGTGTGTGTGTGTGTGTGTGTGTGTGTGTGTGTGTGTGTGTGTGTGTGTGTGTGTGTGTGTGTGTGTGTTACTTATGCTACACCAAATATCCCCACAAGGATAGTAAAACCTGAATTTTTTTACATTGTGGGGACCGGCCTGTGGGTTTATTTAATAATAAAAAAATGATTAAAAATTGTAAATGATGTTTATCTGAAAGTGTAAGAATGCAAACAGGTTTTCTTTGAGGGATAGGTTTAGGGTTAGAGGATAGAAAATATTGTTTGGTCAGAATAAAAGTAATAGAAGTCTACGGAAAGTCCCCACAGTTAATAGAAACAAACGTGTGTGTGTGTGTGTGTGTGTGTGTGTGTGTGTGTGTTCTTGTTTATGCTATATTGAGGGGACCAAATGTCCCCACAAGGATAGTAAAACCAGTAAACGTTGACCTTATGGGGACATTTTTTAGGTCTCCATGAGGAAACAAGCTTAAAAATCATACAGAGTGAGTTTTTTTGAGAAAGTAAAAGTGCCTGTAGTCTCCTGTAAGGGGTAGGTTTAGGTGTAGGGTTGGTGTAGGACAATAGCACATACAGTAAGTACAGTATAAAAACCATTACACCTATGGAGAGTCCACACAAGGATAGCAAACCAGACATAAGCATAAAGCATAAAGCAGTCATAAGCAGCACAGCTATATCTGTAGCAATAGCCAACAATACATTGTATGGGTCAAAATTATACATTTTTCTTTTATGCCAAAAATCATTAGGATATTAAGATCATGTTCCATGAAGATATTTAGTAAATTTCCTACAGTAAATATATCAAAACTTAATATGCATTGCTAAGAACTTCATTTGAACAGCTTTAAAGGTGATTTTCTCAATATTTAGATTTTTTTGCTCCCTCAGATTCCAGATTTTCAAATAGTTGCATCTCAGACAAATATTGTCTGATCCTAACAAAGAAAGAAAGAAAAAGAAAAGGACCCTTATGACTGGTTTTGTGGTCCAGGGTCACATATTTGTTCATTTGATTTTGGGATGAAACAGTGAACATGTGTTGTCTTTGTGAGATTCTTAAAGCAGGACTGATCAGATCAATACCCAATCGATATGTGTGCAGTCTGCGAGCGTCAGATGAGAGATGGATCTGAATCTCACGCCGGCAGAGCTCTGAAATGGAAAGTCGTATCAGAATAAATGGTCAGCATGGCGCTCGGCTTTCTTTTTACCGAATCGCTCACATGAAACGAAAGACAGATTCCTTCATTCCGCGTCTCGCCGTGAGTGATGAAAGACAAAACACACTCGTCTTTCCACACGGTTCCGCTCGAGCGGCTCAGATTTGTTCTGCGCTGATCAGACGCGCCTCCTCAGATCAACTCTTAAGAAAGCAAGCGGAGAGATGATTTCAGAGCGCTGCTTTCCCACAGCGAGCGTCTCAAACACACACACACTTCACATTCACAATTTTACAGTGACTTGACACGATGTGTCTTGAAATGGACAGAATCCACTCTGATTCAGAGCATCAGCGCTACTGTAAACCTCACTATGAATACAGTATGACGGCCTGTGATGACATTCACAAAAACGTGTTAACTGATCATACAATCAATAGAGTACAGATCACCTCCAAATTCTGTGTTAAAATGCAATGGGCTTCTTAAAATATGCTGCTTGCACCCTGCGTGAAACTTTGCTGTTGTCATGACAATCAGAACACGTTTGGTTTCCTGCATGAGAATCAGTGAATGTCTGTGTAAATAGACTATTGTTTAAAAAGTTGATGTTTTACAAAGAAATTCTATTTGCAGTTATTTGATCAAAAATATAGTAAAAATTGTGAAATATTTTTACAGTTTAAAATAGCTGTTTTCAATGTGGATATGTGTTAAACTGTAATTTATTTCTGTGGTGCGCAGCTGTATTTTCAGCATCGTTACTGCAGTCTTCAGATCTTCAGAAATCATTCTAATATGCTGATTTGCTGCTTCTTTATTGCATATGCATTCAAAATTTGTGGACAATATGAGTTATGAATAATTTTGTCTGTTTTTGGAAATAGCTAAAAACATTATTTTTTAAATGCATGCACTATACCAGTCAAAAGTTTGGAATAAGATGTTTTATTGTTTTTAAAAGAAGTCTCTTCTGCTCACCAACGCTACTTTTACTTAGTCAAAAATACAGTAAAATTTGTTAAATATTATTACAGTTTAAAACAGCAGTTTTCTATGTGAATATGTGTTAAACTGTAATTTATTTCTGTGATGCGCAGCTGTATTTTCAGCATCATTACTGCAGTCTTCAGTGTCACATGATCTTCAGAAATCATTCTAATATTACTGATTTACTGCTCAACAAACATTTCTGATTATTATCAATGTTGAAAACAGTTGTGCTGCACAATATTTTTGTGGAAACCGTGACACATTTTATTTTTCAGGATTCACAGATGAATAGAAAGTTCAAAAGAACAGCATTTATTTCAAACAGAAATATTTTGTAACATTATAAATGTCTTTACTGTCACTTTTGAGCTATTTAATGCATCTGCCAAATAAAAATATTAATTTATTACTATATATATAATTGTAATGTAATTAAATACAAATAATTTAATAACTACCATTTCTGTCCTTTAGTGTGACAGAAAATAAATCTCTCTCTTGCTATTTATGTATTATCAAGAGTTTTTTTTTTCCCCCTTAATTTTTGCTATGTCACACCATATGACAAATTTACGGTACAGTTCAGTAAAAATGTAAAAAAAAAAATAAATAAAAAAAAAAAAGCAGTGAAAGAATTGATGAAGTTAGATTTTTTTACAAAAAAAAAAAAAAGGATTTTCACTCCCTATTTGTCAACTACACACATATATATATATATTATTTGTATACACACATATTATTTGTATTTAATTTTGAACATGTAAAAGGAGAAATAAAGTTTAATTTTGATACAAACAATATCATGTTTTTTAAACAAAACAAAAAATAATTTTCATCTCCTCCCTTCTGCGTGGATCCCTGTTAATTTTCTTTATATATTTCCGTGTCCTCTCTCTTCCACTCATTTCTCTCCCTCAATTATTTCTGTCTCAAAAACAAAGTATCACATTTTATACTTATTTTCATGACACTTTATAACAGTACAAGTTTTCTGTAAAAACATCAGAATTGTTGCATTTAAGAACACTGAAAATGATCAAAAAAGGAGTTAAACAAATCTTATTTCATTATTTAAAATGCTTTTTAAAGAGACCTTGTCTTGTGGTGTGACAGTACAAGCGTCACACCGGAGGACGTTTCAGCCTTTTTCTGTCAATTAATGACCTTGCTATTCCAAGCTAACCTGTCATTAGCGGTAAGCAAGACACATTTGCATAATTTTCCATGATTATGTAGTTTAACATGCAGTTTTTAATTAAAAAATGTAATTTAGGGGTGTCACACCAAAGGACAACAAAACGTAACACTTTTGTAGTGGTTCCAAAAAAGTTAAATATTTGAACAAAATGTACCATGTGCTCGTGTCACGGGCTTCACAGGTGGCTTCAGTAACACGGTGATCAATGGAGTCCTTCAACTAATTATAGTTTTCTCTGGAATTGGCTGATTTAAAATCAGGATATGGAGTCACACCACAGGACATGGTTTTCAGAGACAAAATGTATCAAGTTCCTATGCTTTCAGAAATATATGGATGAAAAAAAATGATTGCCATTTACTAAAATAGACACAAGAATGCCAGAGGTATTTATTAACATTTTTATGCGTTTCTTTTTAATTTATAAAAGTTGTAACTTATTGAACCATGCTTGAGACAGTCGCACCATAGGACAATTTTGAGATTTGGCTAAAAAGAAAAATTTTTTTTTTTTTTAAATTCGAATAACACTGCAGCTTTTATAACAACAGGTCCATGCAGGACAAAGAAATGTTTAACCATTTACTGCATTTTAAATAACGACAATATTAATTATATTCATTTTTATCTTGTGGGACAGTGAAAATGCCATGTCACGTCAACCACCTATATATATATATATATATATATATATATATATTACTATATACAGTATATAAAAGAGTATAATCATACCTTTTGTGTTGCTGTTTCTGATGTGAATTCTGTGACTGCTTTGCAGACGATTCATTTGAAATTGGTTTAAATTGGTTAGACAGCGACGGGTCTTGGTTTTGTATCTTCATCAGGACCAGAATAAATGTTCACCCATAATAAGCACATGCAGAGCATTAAAATCAAACTGTTTTAGCTTCTGAATAACTTACAGAAGTGAATGGCACAGTTGTATTTTACTGGTATTTAAGAAGCAGACGTGCATTTCTACAAAAGAGCAGAAAGAGAAAACGCTTCATTTGCATAGGTCAGTTTGTCAACGACAATATTAAATCACACACACACACACACACACACACACACACACACACACACACACACACACACACACACACACACACACACACACACACACACACACACACACACACTTGAGCTGCATCAGCAGGAAATCCAGAATGAAAAAATGAAGAATGCATTGAAAAATAGAATAAGAGAAGATCAAATGTATAATGAAGAGAAAGAAACAGGTTCAGAACACGATTCATCATTTGATCTGCTGTCATCTGCTGCACTCGACCAATACACGCCAGATCTACCAGATGTAGACACAACACACACACACACACACACACACACACACACACACACACACACACACACACACACACACACACACACACACACACACACACACACACACACACACACACACACACACACTATTTAAAATAGCTGTTTTCTAAGTGAATATCTAAAATGTTATCATTCTAATATGCTGATTTGCTGCTAAAGAAACATTATACTTTTTGTGGAAATTGTGATACACTACCATTCAAAAGTTTGGGGTCAGTAAGATTTTATTTGTAGGAAATTAATAATTTTATTCATCAAGGATGCATTACATTGATCAAAATTGTCAGTGAAGACATTTATAATGTTGCAAAAGTTTTCAATTTCAAATAAATGCTGTTCTTTTCAACTTTCTATCCATCTGTGAATCCTGAAAAATAAAATGTATCAGTTTCCACACAAATATTGTGCAGCACAACTGTTTTCAGCATTGATAATAATCAGAAATGTTTCTCGAGCAGCAAATCAGTATATTATTATGATTTCTGAAGATCATGTGACACTGAAGACTGGAGTAATGATGCTGAAAATACAGCTGCGCATCACAGAAATAAATTACAGTTTAACATATAATCAACAGCTATTTTAAATTACAATAATATTTCACAATTTTTACTGTATTTTTGATCAAATAAATGCAGTCTTGGTGAGCAGAAGAGACTTTCAAAAGCATTCAATCATCTTACTGACCACAAACCTTTGAACGATAGCATGTTTGATTATTGTAGTTCAATCTCGTGCTGGTTTGGTGTGTTTTCAGATACTGCGGCTGTCAAACATTCCCACTCTCACAGCGAGTGTTGTTGACTATGTACAGTAGTGTGAAGTGATGAAAGAAAAATCAGCTCTGAGAATCTTTAACGCACAGCAAATGCTGCTTAAAACATGACAGAGAAGAAGAGGACTGTGAGATCGAACGGGACGCTGATACGCATGTTATATGCCGTCTACTTCAGAGGCCACACACACATAAACACACACACACACACACACGCGCGCGCTGTGTTTCAGCAATCGCCTTAAGGAAGGATATTTTTCATTGTCAGATGAAGCGACTGCAGTGGCAGAGGGTGTAGTATGCTGATATCAGCAACACACTGATAAAGAGATCACACACACACACACACACACACACACACACACACACTGCACACCACATCAGAAATATGAATAAATGTTAAATAAGTTCAAAAAGACAACGAGCAAGCAGCACAAAACACTAAACACACTTGTTTCACTGACAAAACAGCTTCAAATGCTTCTTCAGACTACATTTATCATCTGGAAATTCCTCCTCCAGAGTTTCAGATTTAATGTATATATGTAAATAAATCTGTGATTGATTACTTTTGGACAAACACAAATTCAGCACTCATTTTCTGTTAATTTCTTCAGTTCTGAACAACTGCTGCTGCATTACTGGACTGAGTTTTCCACAGTGTAATGTTTTTGAAAGAAGTCTCTTCTGCTCTCCAAGGCTGCATTTATTTGATCAAAAATACTATAAAATTGTGAAATATTATTAAAATTTAAAACAGCTGTTTTCTATGTGAATATGTGTTAAACTGTAATTTATTTCTGTGATCAAATGCATTTTCAGCATCATTACTCCAGTCTTCAGTGTCATCCTTCAGATCATTCTAATATGCTGATTTGCTGCTCGAGAAACATTTTGGATTATTATCAATATTGAACACAGTTGTGCTGCATAATATTTTTGCGGAAACTGAAATACATTTTATTTTTCAGGATTCACAGATGAACAGAAAGTTAAAAAGGCAACATTTAGTTGAAATAGAAATCTTTTGTAACATAAATGTCCTTACTGGCACTTTTGGTCAATTTAATGCAGCCTTGCTGAGTAAAAATATTAATTTAATATATTAAGTGCACTCATTTACATGCACTCAAACTGTACACTCTATAAGGTCATGCATTCACTGGGAATCAAACTAATGACTGCCGCTGCTCTACTGTTTGAGCTACAGAAATGCCGTGTATTTCAGATAAACTGCACATAAAACACATGAATTGCGGCTGGTTGCTCTGCATGTCACTCAAACCCTCTCTCACAGACTTTATACCCACAATTAAACATCTGTCTGTGAGAATCTCCTGCACACTTCAGCAGAAGAGGATTTCGGCTCTTTAACAACAAACCAGCATCGTGTTCATTGATAACATTTTTTTCCCACGACTCCGATGAGACATTATTAAACACTAACTGGAAACTTTATCAAAATGCAATATCGTTGACAAAAAAAAATAAATAAATGCAAGAGTAAAATGTAGTTAAAAAAAAAAAAACCTGTACATCCAAAATTTCTCTATATTTTCTTCAACTGAAAAGAAAAGAAAAATTCTAGACCTCCACAAGTTTTCATGCTTGGGTTGCCAGATGTCAAGAGTTTAAAACCCCCCGTCTTTTTATTTTATTTATCTCAACCTGGCAACTATTCGCACACGTTCTTCTTCACACTGCGCTAACATTTTATATAATTTGTTGAATGAATATTTGGACATGCAATATGTCAAAAGAAAGAATTTGTTCCCTCTTTTAACTCATATAATAATTTGTTCCCTCATTCTAAGAAAATCATGTGCAAAATTTAATAATTCCTTCACTTGTTTTACTAAATCGTGACCACCCTTTAGTTGAATCAAATCAAGGGAATGAATTATTATGTGCACAATTTACTTAAAACAAGGGAACGAGTTAGTAATTTGTGCATGATTTAGTAAAACGAGGGAACGAAATTATGATGTTGTGCACGATTTACTATTTTTTTCCCCCCTGCGTGTTATGTGCGTGGCCCAATACATATGTGATCGCTTGTTTCTGCTTCTTTTTCACCTGCGTGCTTTGATCCGGAGAAGATGTGCAATAGCGCCCCCTACAGTATAACAGAGAAAACACGGAAAGTTGGAATATTCTGTCAATGGTGGGGAAAGAGTTAATAGTCAACCAGGTCTCAGTTTTTTTTAACCAGTTCTCATAATGTAAAGAGTGCATTTCTAATAATATTTCAAATCTGGCAACTAGATGAGGTCAAATAAATCACATCAAATAAATCATCTAGATTTGTGCTTATAATTCTGACGTCAAGTCCAATAATTCTGATGTCATTTCTCAAATGGCAACAGTCATGATCAGTAATCGTGATTATAATTTTGAGCAAAATAATTATGCCCTTATGCAGTATGACTGAAATGTGAGTAAATTTTAATTGAGTAAAACTAGACTCAAATTCCCAGACTTTTAATCCACTAAAATTTAAAGGTGTGTTTGATTGTGATTTCACTTTTTTAACTTCAGTTAGTGTGTAACGTTGCTGTTTGAGCATAAACAATATCTGCAAAGTTATGATGCTGAAAGTTCAATGCAAACGGAGATCGTCTTTTAAAATTATGGCAGTTTAATGCCTACAAAAATGGCTGGGAGGGACTACAACAAGCTGCTTCCCGGGTTGGTGACATCACAAACCCAGAAATTTACATAAACCCCGCCCCCGGGAACACTTAACAAAAGGGGCGGGGCCATGTTGCGCTGCTTTAAAGAAGAGGAAGAGTTGTTGTCATGCCGTCAAAACTGTATGATAAACAAAGTGCAGAATAGAAAGAGATGGAATATAAATATAAACTTTGAATCGCTCTGGATAATCCTCACTGCTTGTTTTGCAAATTTTTCCGCAATGGATTAATTAATGCGCATCAGACTCAGTGTGCAAGGTTTCTGTGCGTGACAAATTTTTAGGATGACGAATACGAAAAACGCATACGAAAATTTCTGACTCAGTGTGCAATGACCTTAAGGGATTCATAATGGATTCTATTTTTCACATAGCTACGAGAAGCGTTAAACATGGACGGTTGCCATGGTAGCGAGCAATACTTGCTGGGAAACACTTCTTAGTATTACAAAAATGCTACTACGCAATCATGTATTCTGCTGTATTACAGCTTTAATCAGGATAAAACCGTACATTAGACGCTAACAGAAGCAGCAGCATTTACAAATAACAGCGTATCTAAAAGTATAAGACGACAAATAAAAAAACATACCATTCTGAAACATCCTGTAAGAGCCGTGTTTGCGCAATCCTCTTCACTAACATTCTCTGGGTCTCAATCGGGCTCAAGTTGATAAGCAATATTGACGATGCCATTGTTTACAATACAACCGGAGCACATTCTGAGGTGAGGGGCGGGACGTTTCTGGACTGCATTGGTGGTTTAGCCAATCACAACACACTGAGTCAGCTGACCAATCTGAGCCCATTGCATATTTCTGAGGGAGGAGCTTCATAAAAGCAGGAAATCATCAGCACGTTTATCAGAGAAGGGAGAGAGCGGTGTAGAATAAAGGCAAATTATGTGAATTTGTGTAAATTTTTTTTTTTTTTTTAAATGAAACATTAACACATGTTAGACTGCACCCCATAAACAATCAATCCTAGAAAAAAAAAAAAAAAAAAAAAGTCAACCACCCCTTTAAACAAAAAAACAGCGCAGGTTGACTTAATGATAAAATCTAAAATTCATTGAATTTACTAAAAAGTCAGCTAAATTTGTTTATTTAAATGTAGCTAAAATAAATTGATTGCAACCAATTACCTTAAAAAAAATGTAGTAAATTCAATGAATCATTTATTTTTATTTTTATTTTTTCAGTGTAATACAGCAGGAGCATCATGCGATTGTAGGATAGAAAGACCGTGCTCATCTTTGTTTGCGTGTGCACGTGCGTTTGATGCACGGCTCGAGGCGCGCGGCAGATATAATAAAGGCTTATCGTTTGGAGGCAATTTCACAGCAGCACGCGCCTAATTGAACAGTCTGTTTCAAACATTCTATTCTCCTCCGCAGGCCGCCGCCGAGCCGCCGGGAACAATCTGAGAAATGACACCTTCCTCGAGTCATTGAGCAGGAGAGCGTGAGAAGACACTCTTATCGTCTGCAGGCGAAGCTCGAGCTGGACGCTCACAGGACGCTTAACTAAGACAGTCTGGTCAGAGAAAGCCATCTCAAGCACAATTAAAACAACTACAGTTGACCAATGTGCTGTACAGTGTTCTAAAAAGACTTATAAAACATGCATACAAACCAAGCACACCATAAGAGACAACCCAACATCACGAAGAAAGTCATAGGCTACAGTGAAGAGATGCGTTTTTAACCTTGATTTAAAAATATGTAATGTTGGTGCAGTTCTTATATGTGACCCTGGACCACAAAGCAGTCATAAGGGTCAATTTTTTGAAATTGAGATGTATGCATCATATTTGGCTGAGATACAACTATTTGAAAATCTGGAATCTGAGGGTGCAAAAAAAAAAAAAAATCTAAATATTGAGAAAATCACCTTTAAAGTTGTTCATATGAACTCATACAATGTATTTTTGGCTATTGCAACAAAAAAAACCCAGCGACTTAAGACTGGTTTTGTGCTCCAGGGTCACATTTATTTTATTGAGCTAGTTTCATTCAATACTGAACTTTATTCTAAAGCCTCTGTTTGTTTTTATGTGCAGATGTTTTGTTGGAATCACAACAAGGTACAAGATACAAGACGGACGCACAGAGGCAAAACAAGTGGAAAGGTCTCAGAGAAGAGGAACAACCCTCATGTGTGCGCTCATCTCAGAAAGTTGATGGACTTTCAGTATGTATTTATTAAATTGTCTTTAGCTGGAATATTCTAAATTTAATGGAACATTTTTTTATGATAAGATTTTAACTGTTGAAATTGTTTTTATTTTTACCAGTAAAAGCCTTGCAATGTCTTTCTGCCAGTTTTAATAAATATTTATTTTCAGCATCTTTGACTTGGTTTTTATTCATTTGTAAACGTATTAAGATAGTTCTCATGATAATGCATTTAAATCAGTATTTTACAGTTCACTGTAAAAAATTATTCTTTGCAGCATTTTCATTGTTAAATTATTACAACATCATCTTGGATTTAGGGGTATTTACAGGATTTTATTGGCAACTTTTGTTGCCAGGTAAATACTGTACTTTAGTGAGATTACAAAATATTGCTGTAAAATAAACTACAAGTTTAATTCAATGTTACTGTAAAAATACTACAAATTACTGTATTCCACATACAGCAATTAACTGCAATTTGCTTTGCAGTATTATACTGTAATCCATTTTACAGCAATTAACATCATTTTTACAAGATTTTATTGGCAACTTTTTTGCCAGTAACATCCTGTAGATTCTATAATTCTATAAATGCATATAAATGCATAATTGTGAGAAGAAAATTCTGAATTGTGAGGGGACAATGTCTCTTTTTTTTTTAACTTTCTTTTTAATTAGTGGAGGAAGCAAAGAAACCGAATTGCAAAATGTAAACACTAAATAGTATTCTGGAGCGAAAATCCAGAATTGTAAAATGTAAACTCATAATTCTGACTTTATTGAAATTCCTATCTCACATCTGACAGTTCTAAGTTTATATCTTGTAATTCTGAGAAAAATCAATTTTGAGATAAAAACTCAGAATTGAGAAACAAGTCTGAATTGTGAAATAAGAGGTCACAATTACCTTTACTTTTTATTATTGTGTGGTGGAAACAAAAAACAGAATTGTGATATGAACTGCAAGATGTAAACTTAGATTTTCTACAAGGAAAGTCAGAATTTTGAGTTTATATCTCTCAATTCTGAGAAAAAAAGATTTTTATTTTTCTTATTTTTAATATATGCGGAAACAAGCTTCAGTACAGAAAAGAACAACATGTGGTGGTTAACAATTAGAGATATGACTGCTTGACTAGTGTTGATCAACATTGTCATATTTGTCATTTACAGTTTTCTTTTGTTCTTAATTTTCAGTATATTTCTTCGCACTATTTCCATTTTGCACTGTTTTAATTTTACACAGCAACAACGCTCTGGCAATATGCATGTAAAACTATATGCCAATAAAACACCTTAAAACTGAAACTAGTACAGCTAATATGTCATACTCGTCTTTCACAGACCACACACACACACACACACACAGGCATATTAACTTTAAACTCCATGTTCTCTCGCTGTTGTTCTGCACCTTCTCTCGCACATTATCCGAGAGTGAGAAATCTTGGTCTCTCTGTCATCACCCTGTGTTCATCAGCCCTTATTACTGTTGCACTAATTGGAAGATGAGTCCCGATTAATCACGCGCACACACGCGGGTGACGGAGTCACGGAGAGGCTTAATTGGGCCACCGATTGGCTGAGACTAATTGAGCATTGATGGGAGTGCATGTGCGTACGTGAGAGCGCGACAGTGACACGCCGCTCCAATTAAAACACACACACACACACACACACACACACACACACACACACACACACACACACACACACACACACACACGTCTAGGCTTTAATTGCCGGTTGAAGGTTTGAACTGTTCTTCTTCTTTATACTAATTGTCCGGTTTCCTTTAGCAAGACACGCAGACGCCTGAACAACATCTAACTGGAAAAACAAACACATGCTTATTAAAAGACGAGCTCCTCGGAGACGTGTCGCTTTCTGCAGTTTTGCTTTTAATGAAACGAGCGGCATGTCAGAAGCATGATGGGAAGCTCTTAAAAAACAGAGAGAGCACACTTCCTCCCATCTATCAGCTGAAAATGCAAACACGACCAACAATAACTGCTAAACAAACGATGCATTTATTGCTATGGCTATTAATAAGCTAGATGGCTTTATTAATAGATGTATAACTTGCACATTTGAGGCTAATGATCTTACATAGACGTCCGATAATGAGAGTGTAATGAAAAATTTAATGAAGTAAAAAATCCAGCTACTGTAGGAGAACACGTTGCACTCTGGGAAACTCTAACTAGACGTCATCCATCACGGCTTGTGCACGGGCCAAATATTATCTGTGAACAGTATGGAGCCATCCTCATGGAAAATAGAGCCGTATTACGCATGCAATTCTGAGTCAAGATGTGCTGTGGGAATAAAAATGATTCCTATAAGTGCTTGAGACTAACAAGTTACTCTGAACTTTATGCATCTGCACTTTGCACTTTATCCGGGTACAAATAGTGGAGATAATAATGAGAGAAGAAGAAAGTGAGAAAGCAGCGTCGCTGATAAATGCTAGAAACTCTGAGACAAAATACAACAGTCAAACAGCCAAATGTATTCTTAGATACAATTAACCCGCTGCCGCCTCGTCGCTGATGTGGGGAAAGAGGCTGAAGCGAAGTGAGATACTGAGCCGTTATATCCACTCCGTTATTAGTGGTGTTTGGTGAGTCAAGAATCACTGTTATTATTGCTCAGAGTTACAGTTAACAAACTTCAGCATCCAGCAGCTGCTTCCAGACAGGAAGAACAGAAACCACTCGGAACATCTTAGCAACCTCATAGCAACCATTCGGAACACCCTAGCAACTCCTTAGCAACCACCCAAAACACCTTAGCAACCCCATAGCAACCACTTAGAACACCCTAGAAACCTTAAAGCTCTAGTAACCTCATGACAGCACTCTGAACACCCCAGCAACCTCATATGAACTATTCAGAACACCCCAGCAACCCCATAGTAACCACTCAGAACACCCTAGCGACTCCTTAACAACCACTCAGAACACTCTACCAACCTCAAAGCCTTAGTAACCTCATGATAACACTCAGAACACCCTAAAAACCTCATAGCAACTACACATAACACCCTAGCAACTCCTCGGCAACCACCCAAAACACACTAGCAACCTCTTATCAACTACTCAGAACACTCTAGCAACCCCAAAGCCCTAGTAACCCCATGACAGCACTCAGAACACCCTAGAAACCCCTTATCAACCACTCAGAACACACTAGCAACCCCTTAGTAACCACCCAAAACGTCCTAGCAACTCATAGCAATCACTCAGAAGATTCTGGAACCAAAAAGCTGAAGTAACCTCATAACAACCCCTTATCAAACCCACAGAGCACCCTAGCAACTCCTTAGCAACCACTCAAAACACCCTAGCTACCCCAAAGCAACCACTTAGAACCTCATAACAACAATTCAGAACACTGTAGCAACCTCTTATAAGCCACTCAGAACTTCTTAGCAACCCTTTAGAAACCACTCAGAACACCTTTATAACCCCTTAGCAACCACCCAGAACATACTAGCAACCCCTTAGAAACCACCCAAAACACCCTAGCAACGTTTATAGCAATCACTCAGAACATCCTAGCAACCACAAAGCTCTAGTAACATCATAGCAACCCCTCATCAACCACTTAGAACACCCTAGAAACCCTTTAGCAACCACTCAAAACACACTAGCAAGCATAAAGTTCTAGTAACATTATAGCAACCCCTCATCAACCACTCAGAACACCCTAGCAACCACTCAGAACACCGTAGCAACCCCTTATCAACCACTCAGAACACCCTAACAAGCATCCACAGCACAGCAGCTTGATCTGTACAGGTGAACAACACTCATGTGTTCTTTAGCTGTAGTTTAAGAATCAAAGAGCATCTCAGTGGGTGATCTGAAATAGAGAAACTCATCAGATTTCATCTCTTCATCATAATTTAATCTCACTGACAGAAACAACTTACTGCAGTGAGTTTATAAAGACAAAACTCAACTCGACACGCTTCATCTTCATGAGGAGGAAGAAAATAATGATGCTGAATGACACAATGATTTAGAAACTCAGTCCAGTCTCCTGATGTCTAACGCAAACGTGTAAGCAACCTTTAAAAAGCTTAAATATGGTTACAAATATTATCATCTCACTCAATCCTAAACTACTGTCACTCATACCTCTTACAAGTGTGTTTATTCCCTAAAATGTCCTCTGTTAAGAATATTATAAAGTTTTACCAAAAACTGGAATCGACAGACAAACATTTCCAATGAAACACAAAGAAATCCGAACATTTGTGTTAATAATTCTAATTCTGTTCCATCTAGCAGCATTTAAAGTGGACACTCAAAGTGGACTGCTGGAGCTCTTGGGTCGTGATGGATCTGGATCTGTCTGGATCCGTTCAGTCTGGCTGAAAATGAACATCAGTCGCTGGAACTCTCGGCGGGACTGTCTCTCAGCCGCTCCGCCACCTGCTCCTCACCCAACAGAATGAGCGCATAATGAGAGGAAGAATAACAGAGGCGAGCAGGGGGCGGCAATGTGGCTTTGTGGGGCAGTTGATGTCCTCCAATGGCGAATGAGAAGATCTGTCACTGGCCATTGGCGCTTGGATGTTCCTGTTTATTGCCAAGAGCTGCGGAGGAGCAGAGCCAAACCGAAGAAATATGAACAAAACTCACTCACGATGCTGAAGTTTTTTTAAAGGGGTCATACGATGCGATTTCAAGATTTCCTTTCTCTTTGGAGTGTTACGAGCTGTTTGTGTATAGATGAGATTCCTGAAGTTGCAAAGACTAAAGTCTCAAAACCAAAGAGATATTCTTTATAAAAGTTAAGACTCTGCCATGCCCCCCTAAAACGGCTCATTCAAACACACTCCCACATGTCTACGTCACGGTGTGGGAAGATTTGCAAAACATTGCCCAAATGTATACACAAAGAAAGAAGGCGTAACTATTAATCTCGCTGTAGTATTGTTGCTGTCGCCGGTGCCATGTCCTGGAGACGCTGTGTTTCGTTGTGAAAGCAAAACTACTTTGTTTGGGCTTCCAAAAGTGGACACAACTAGAAATCAGTGGTTAAGTTGTGATTACAACACTGTTCCAGAACAGTTCAACCCAAATATTTGAGTATGTGCAGCACATTTTACAGAGGACTATTTCCTGAACCTGAGAGTAGCCTGCCAGCTGTGCACAAAGACTGTTTTTATAAAGTGGGGCAATTCCAACTTTGCAAGGACAGTCTGGCACTTCTGACTCACAGCCTGTAAGTATGTTTTCTTATTTAAAGAATTTGCCACTGACTATTCAAATGAGAGTTTTGAGCAGTGTAGAGTAGTGCTTGTTGTTTGTCGTTTCTCCAATCACAAATGCAGACATGGTAATGTTTACGTGGCGCGATGCAATGCAACGTGTAAAAAGACATTATAATAAGTAATTATGTCCCCACTGGATGCAACAAATGTCTAATTTGTAATGGGTTTTATTGTTTTTGTGTCGTCACGCCGGGACACGGCATCACAATACGTAAGGGGTGTAAAATTTCCGTCATACGCTTGAGGTATTCGGCCAATCACAATGCACTGGATTGCTGGCCAATCAGAGCACGCCTCGCTTCTCAGAACGATGAGCATTGTAAAAATCTGCGTGTTTCAGAAAGGCAGGGCATAGAGGACCAACAATAATGTACAGTATGTGGAAAATAATATGTTTTTTTGAACCTTAAATCACATAAACTTTGCATTAGACCAAATACACCAAATAATGTTCTTTTTAACAACGTCATATGACCCCTTTAAACATGTTGCCATGCGATTACTAGGGTGTTCTGAATAGTCTCTATTGAGTTGCTAGGGTGTTCCGAATGCTATGGGGTTACTAGGGTTTTCCGAATGCTATGGGGTTACTAGGGTGTTCCGAATGCTATGGTGTTACTAGGGTGTTCCGAGTGCTATGGGGTTACTAGGGTGTTCCGAATGCTATGGTGTTACTAGGGTGTTCCGAATGCTATGGTGTTACTAGGGTGTTCCGAATGCTATGGGGTTACTAGGGTGTTCCGATTGCTATGGTGTTACTAGGGTGTTCCGAATGCTATGGGGTTACTAGGGTGTTCCGAATGCTATGGTGTTATTAGGGTGTTCCGAATGCTATGGGGTTACTAGGGTGTTCCGAATGCTATGGTGTTACTAGGGTGTTCCGATTGCTATGGGGTTACTAGGGTGTTCCGAATGCTATGGGGTTATTAGGGTGTTCCGAATGCTATGGTGTTATTAGGGTGTTCCGAATGCTATGGGGTTACTAGGGTGTTCCGAATGCTATGGTGTTACTAGGGTGTTCCGATTGCTATGGGGTTACTAGGGTGTTCTGAATAGTCGCTATTGAGTTGCTAGGGTGTTCTGAATGCTATGGTGTTACTATGTTCTGAATGCTAGGGCGTTACTAGGGTGTTCTGAATAGTCGCTATTGAGTTGCTAGGGTGTTCTGAATGCTATGGGGTTACTAGGGTGTTCTGAATGCTGTGGGGTTAGTAAGGTTTTCTTAATAGTTTCTTTGGCGTTGCTAGGGTGTTCTGATGCTATGGGGTTACTAGGGTGTTCTTAATACTTGCATTAGGTTTACTAGGGTATTCTGAATACTGTGGGTTAGTAAGACATTTACATTTAATCATTTAGCAGACGCTTTTATCCAAAGTGACGTACAATATGAGAACAATATAAGCAATTAGACCATCGAGTAAGGTCTTCTTAACAGCTGCTATGGGGTTGCTAGGCTGTTCTGAATAGTTGCTACGGGGTTACTGAGGTGTTTTGAATGCTGTGGAGTTACTAGGGTGTTGTGAGTGGTTGCTATGGTATTGCTACGCCATGGTCGATCCAGAACGATGCTTAACTTTAATACTTAGTGCTAGAGATTTGATCTCATTATCAGTATTAGCTAGCACTAGAAGTAGTGATGTTGGCCTGAATAAGAATGTCCTGAAATGCTCCTGATGCTGAGGCTCTATATGTATGTATAATGCAGTGTAAGAATACATCTATAAGTGTGTGCTGGATTTGAAGTGCGGACACAGCAGGGCCGTTCTCTGCTACTGTAACGGTCTCTTCAGACACACTGGAGCAGTAACTGAACATGATGTCAGGGTGGAAATGCCAGAGCAAGTGTTTAAGTCGATAACAATCCAGAGAACTGCAGCTTTAATAAGAGGACACACACACACAGTCACGCTCACAATGGCCCTAATGAACTACATCTGGTTTTCACACCCTCCCACTCACAGTCAGTTTGCATTGTGTGTGCGTGTGTGTGTGTGTGCGTGTGCGTGTGTGTGTGTGCGTGTGTGCGTGTGTGTGTGTGTGTGAGCAACTATGTGACAAAAACAAAGCAAACAGCCAGATGAGAATTTTCTCACCACCTCGAAAGCGACGCGAGCGGAAGATCCTCTGCCCTGCTAACGTTAAAAAGAGATTGAATATTTCCACGGATCATTCACTTCCACTAGTCGGGGGAAATCAGAGGTTAGCACCCTGGAACAACTTCATATTTTTGGAATCAGTTTTGGCGTAATTGATCATCAAGACCATCTTTCCATTGAAGTTCAGCTGTGCTGTGCGTCATGAAAAGAATAAAGATATATTACATTTCAAATCCAGATGAACAGAAACATATTTCATTCGACACGTTCGGGATAAATGACATGACCGAAACGAGAATCTGTCATTATCTGGCCGAGCTGCCAAACCCATTTGAAGCCTTGTGTTTTAGAATGTGACAAAGTACAAAAGAAACAGATGGTTTATAAAAGCAAGAAGCCATTTGAGGCTGTGCGTTAGAGTAATTTTACTGTTCGCTGTGAAAGTACGTCCCCTCGTCATTTATTCTGCTTTAACAAATGCTTGTGTTTTAAATCAGGGAGGAAAATATCTCACATTTGACATATTTTGTTCTGTGGCCTTCAGATGTTTGATTCATGCACAGTTACTTACCTATGATCACGTCTGCAGTTGGTTTCATCCGTCCTGCTTGAGGAATGACTGCAGTAGTAAAGCAGTTTAAGGTCTCTGGACATCACGTGTCGTTTCTGGAAATGTCACAGTGTCAAGCAGGTGGTCGAGCACGTGAACATCTGCCTTCCCTACAGTTTAAAAACACAAACTCACACAATGAAGTCTGTGTACAAAGACATCTGTTTTGGTAGGGTTTTCTGAGTGGTTGCTATGGGGCTGCGCGGGTGTTCTTAGTGGTTGGTATGGACTTTTGGGTGGTTGCTAAGGGGTTGCTTGGGTGTTCTGAGCAGTTGCTATGAGGTTACTAAGGCCATGATTTTGGTAGGGTGTTCTGAGTGGTTGCTGGGAGGTTACCCAGGCTATGAGTTTGTTAGGGTGTTGTGAGTGGTTTCTAGACTGCTAGGGTTTTCTCAGTGGTTGCTAGGGTGTTCCGAGTGGTTGCTACAGGTTGCTAGAGTGTTTTGGGTGGTTACTAAGGGGTTGTGAGTGGTTGCTAGGGTTTTCTGAGTGGTTGCTATGGGGCTGCTCGGGTGTTCTTAGTGGTTGGTATGGACATTTGGGTGGTTGCTAAGGGGTTGCTTGGGTGTTCTGAGTGGTTGCTTTGAGGTGACGAAGGCTATGAGTTTGGTAGGTTTTTTGAGTGGTTGCTATGGGGTTGCTACGGTTTTCTGAGTGGTTGCTATAGATTGCTAGGGTGTTCTTAGTGGTTGCTATGGTCTTTTTGGTCGTTGCTAGGGTGTTCTGTGTGGTTGGTATGAGGTTACCAAGGCTATGAGATTGGTAAGGCATTGCTATGGACTTTGGGTTGGTTACTAAGGGGTTGCTAGGGTGTTCTGAGCAATTGCTATGAGGTTACTAAGGCCATGAGTTTGGTAGGGTGTTCTGAGTGGTTGCTATGAGGTTACCAAGGCTATGAGTTTGGTAGGTTTTTTTTTTTTTGAGTGGTTGCTATGGGGTTGCTACAGTTTTCTGAGTGGTTGCTATAGACTGCTAAGGTGTTTTTAGTGGTTGCTATGGTCTTTTTCGTCGTTGCTAGGGTGTTCTGTGTGGTTGGCATGAGGTTACCAAGGCTGTGAGATTGGTAAGGCCTTGCCATGGAGTTTTGGTTGCTTACTAAGGGGTTGCTAGGTTGTTCTGAGTAGTTGCTATGAGGTTACTAAGGCCATGAGTTTGGTAGGGTGTTTTGAGTGGTTGCTAGACTGCTAGGGTTTTCTTAGTGGTTGCTAAGTGATTGCTAGGGTGTTTTGGGTGGTTGCTAATGGGTTGTGAGTGGTTGCTAGGGTTTTCTGAGTGGTTGCTAGATACAGTATATATCTGCTAAATCGAAAGACAATTTTCCAGACAACAATAAAGAAACAGCACCTCGCTCACTCTTTAATACATGAAAAAGCATTTCTCATTTCTATGTGCTCACTATTTCTTATATGTTTCTCTGTTCTGGCTTGTTCTATTCTAGATGATTGTAAGTTTGTAAGTTTGTACTGCTAGCGTTTCTTGTGTTAATGCTTCCTTTAGATAAATCGCTTCTTGTATTTCTCATTTGGATCAAAGCTTGATAAATGAATATATGTAAAAAGTAAATGAAAGACGATGATTTGTGCATTAATTGATTGTACATAAATAATTTATTAAAACATTATTCTCTCACCTACAGTAATAGTATTTCTCATTCAAAGCACAAGAGCAATTTTTGCACAAGCTAATGTAATTTATTGCACATACGTCTATAGTTGTTTCAAACTCTATTCATCAATATTTCTACTAGTTCTGTCTTTAAGGGCCAGTAGTTTTGTGTCCCTGTTTGATTAGCCAAAATGAACATTTTCTGTCATCATTCACTCACAATCATGTTCCAATCCAAAACTAACACAACAGACTTTCTTCTGTGGAATATAAAAGATGATCAGAAGAACATTCAAGCTGGTTTATACAACGACAGAACATAATGATCATGTTTGTAAAGAAAAAAGCAAAAACATTAAAAAACAACAACAACAAAAAAAAAAAAAAAAAAAAAAATCATCAATGTATCATTAAAGAACAGAAAATACTTTGGTGCAGGAAAAACAAATTCACTCAGATATTGCTAGTAAATTTAATATTGCAAGTAACAGTTAATTAAACTTTACTTCTTTTTTTTTTCTTGTAAAACATACTCCAATTCTTGCAAAATGTTTTATTTACAACTTTAATATATTCTGTATGTGTGTGTATGTATGTATGTATATATATATATATATATATATATATATATATATATATATAAAATGTAAAAGTTGTAAATAAAGCAAAATACAGTTTAATAATCTGTAGGCTATGAGTCTTGCCAATAATGAGTTACATTCTTGGTAGTTCATTATATTCCATATTTAATGATGTGATCCTCTTGGTTCTGTTTGTCGTTGCACTTTTGGACGAGCAACTAAGAAAAACAACAACATTTCACTGCATTTCACGCATGCATGTAATATGAATGTGACAAATAAAGAACCTTGAACTTCATTTGTCTTCTGAAAGTCTAAATCTACTCGTATGTATCTTTGTGAGTTTTCTTTTTTCTTTTTGAAGCCTGATTAAAATACAAATTTGGGCGAACATGAGGGTGAGTAAATAATGACAGCATTGTAATTTTCAGATGAGCTCTTGCTGTTAATGCTGTGTGTGCGTGTGTGTGTGTGTGTGTGTGTGTGTGTGTGTGTGTGTGTGTGGCAGGAGTGAGTTGTGTTTGACCTTTGCTGTGCTGTAGAGGTGGCGGCGTCTCTGACAGTGTGACAGAGAGACCAGCAGCAGCAATATAATGGATGAGCTCTCTCAAGGTTAACACCTCCCCCCTCCCTCCCTCCCTCCCTCCCTCCCTCCCTCCCTCTCTCTCTCTCTCCCTTCTTTCTTTCTATCATCCGTTTCTTTTCCTCCTCGCTCATTGCTGTTGCTTCTGTTCTGGCCTGGTTTTCCTTTCTATTTTTTATCTCTTCCTTGTTCTTTCGATCTCAGACATCCCTCCATCCTTGTGGCGTAACCTCTTCCCCTCTCGGCTCCTTCAGCTCCCTTTGACTCACGGATTTACTTTTACATTCGTGCATTTAGCAGATGCTTTTATCCAAAGCGACCTGCATTGCTTTTATATACAAGTCATGCATTGCCTGTTTGCGCAACAGAAAAGCTCTATTAGAATCCCATCTTCACTTACAGGTGAATTTAGTATTCACAAATACATATGCATGTTTGTCAATACATTATTCATGTGGTAATCTACCTACACATAAAGTACCAGGAACATATCATAATACAGTGACTCTATCAGATAATAATACCAGCATATGATATGATTAACATATTCATTTAGACTACTCATTTAAGACGAGACACTACAGGCTTTTTTATGCACTGGTTATTTCAAGTTTTATTTTGCTTCCATAACATGTCTCTTCTTTCAGACTAGTGGAAAGTGGAAAGAAAATACACATTTAAGTGTTTATTTTATTGCGTCTGTAGATTTCAATTTCAATCCATATCTTTAAAGAGTTTTTTTCTCCACTTCAGCTGCATTACATACACCAAAACTTAACAGTTTTATTCCTATCTATATTTTTACTGTTTGTTTATATATCAGTCACATTACTTATAACACCTTAAGCCTAAAATCATGGAGAAAATGTATTTGTTTTCTGTCTGTTGACTAATGTAATGTAGTGCCTTGCTTTAATTTGACATACATTACATATGGCAGTATGTTGTCATACTCTCTTAAAGGGACAGTTCACCCAAAAATTAATATTCTGTCATCATTTACACTCCCTCATGTCGTTCCAAAGCTGTATTATTGCTTTTTTCTTCTTCTGTTGATCACAAAAGAAGATATTTTGTAGATTATTGGTAACCAAAGTATGAAAACCATAGTATGAAAAAAATACTATGGAAGTCAATGGCTGCAGTTAACTGTTTTGGCCATGGCCTGAATATTTTTATTGTGTAAAGTTTCATGAAGTACACTTATATTGTTAGTAGGATTTGTACATCTAAACCCAATGGTCCAAACAATCAAACATCAAACAAACAGCTGACGGTAGCCATTGACTTCCACAGTATTTTTTCCCACACTATTGAAGTCAATATTTTGTTTTTTTTGTCTACTGAATATTAATCAAATTAAATCATTCTTGTCTTTTAACATCAATTTATCTACTTTTATTTTATTTACGCAATACTTCTACACAGTAAAACATGGTATGACCAGGGTACATATTCAAAAAGCATCATATCGCATGCTTAAACAGTCTAAAAAAGTCCAAAAATGTGCATTTTTGCATGTGAAGAATTGCCAAACAAAACAAAAACAGATAGTTAGACTCTGTGAACCAGACGGACTCATGTAGGATGAGTGTGAAAGAGACGCTGATGTGTCTGAATGAGCTGTTAACCTGCGGTTCGCCGGATGCTGCAACGATTGCGTGAAACACGTCATTACCGGGAATATCGCTGCAGATCCGCGCGCAAACACACGTTCATGCTACACGTGCAAATCATTAAAGTGCCCCCATTATGGATAATATATGGGTCATATTTTGGTTTTTGGAGTCCCCAACAACAGGTTGACATGCATGCAAGGTCAAAAAACACTTTCATTGTCTTATAATATGCATTTATTTTTACCTTATTTGCTCATCGATTCACTCAACTATTCATTTTTCCAAACCCCTCCTCTGCGTGACGTTAATCTGCAGTGATTGGTTGATTACATTTAAAGCAGCTTTTGTGCGGCAGTGTTGCTTTGTGTACAGCGTTACCGAGGAAACCGCTATTTTTAACGCTCTAAAAGCGGCACCTAGTGGCAAAGAATAAATTTGCATTTTCATTCAGACCAACGCGAAAAGACCAACAAGTGGGCGGCAATATGCTAATGCTTCATGTTGATCTAAAATGCTCTTTTTGTGAATGTTCCACTGAAACAAGTTCTCATTTGTTTCGGTCCTGCCAATATACCCAGCATTTTTGGAATAATATGGAGGTTTTCATTGCTGATAATATTTTCCTTATTTTATAAACCTGTGATTTTGGGTTATTATATCAAGGATCACTCGGGGTGTTGGGTTTAGTACAAATTTTATTTTATCTTTATGTAAATTTCACATTAATAAATGCAAGTTCCGCTTTTTATGGTGCTTGAATAAGAGATTAAAATGTATGTAGAGTTGATGTCAGAATCTAAAAATAAAAAACCTGACCTGCAAAGTATATTTTCTGTATTAAAATTGCATTGTAATATCCTATGGAAATGTAAATATATGTATAATATATATTCGTCTGTAAACTGATGCTTATGTACCCTCTTTTATTGTTCCTTGTTATTTTCGTTGTTCCTTCTTGTTAAGGCCTGTGAAATTTGTGTTATATAGTGGGATATGGCACTGTACATACTACTTGTTGACAATAAAGCATTATTAAGTAATGGCAACTACAGTAAAAAATAAATAAATAAATATGCTAATGTAATATGCAACGGCTTGGGATTGGTTTTAAAAACGACTCGTTTCAATGATTCAGAGTCGACTCTTTCTTTTGAGAGACTATAACTTTATACACGGTGCACTTTCAGATTTAAAACTTTGCCGGATGTTTTCATTCACTTAGAGCTGTGTTACACACTGCATAAAAGCTCGTTTTCAATAATAGGGGCATTTTAATGTGAGATATCTGCAGGCTGACTGACAAGAAACGGCAAAAAACATAGTTCCAACAATGTGCGACTCTGCCGCTGCCGCTTCGCTCATTAAACTCTAATTGGGTGGTTAGCATCGTCGCTATCCGTGCTAAGCGCGCGCTAGGCTAGCTGCAGAAGTCGGCCGCGCGCATCAGTGACAAACAGCATTCGCTGCTCATCCATCATAAGTGCCAAACTCAGACATTCATTACAGAGTTTGCCGATCTTTGCTGTTCTCCTCGCCGCTTTTCACTTAATCTCTCTGGGCGCTTTCTCCGCCGCTGCTGAAGCTGGAAAGATGCTGAACAGCAGTAAAGGAAGCACTACATTAATTAAATGCAGAAATTTGCCCCACTCTATTTTGTTGCTGAGAAAGAACTGCTAAGATTGATGAACTTCTCTGAGAGTCGAGAGCGCTCCGCTAGTCTCAAATCTGAGCTTAATTGAGATGGAGAGTCTATTAGGTGAGCCGCATACATTAAGGTGTCAAAACTCGGTATTCTAATCTCGCCAGCCTTATTTTTCTCGCTTCAGTCTTTGCTGAGGAGACGCGGGGCTTCTTTATATGCGGCGCGGAGGTTAAGGCACGCGGTGTGTGATAAACATGCTCTCGGGCGCCGGGGTCAGGAACACCGAGTCTCCGGAGACGCCTCTGAAGGCCTTTGTCTTTGGGAAGGTTGATTTTAGAGAAACAGTTCAGCTCGGGCTGATTCAAACTCATCTGAACACAGACAATTATTTTAACATTCACTAACATAAAAGTACCACAATAAGTACCATGGTACTACTATGTTTTTTTTTCTTCATACAGGTCAGGTCATACTAAACACTATGCATTGCATTGGTGAAATATATATATATATTTCACCAATGCAAAACAAATGATTTTTTTTTCTTTTAATTTTAGTGTATATATATATATATATATATATGTACAGTATATGAAGAGCTTATTTGCAAAAACAGATTTTTTTTTAATTTTCAAAAATCATGTTTTTATTGTGTTTTATTGCGTTAATTAGCTGTTTTTTAAGTAATTTTTTTTAACCTAATCAAAATAACCCGAATGCAATTTGCTTGAGATTAATTGGAATGCACAATGAAAAAACATGATTTCTGAGAATTCTTAAAAATAGAGTTATCTGTTTTTTGCAAATGAACTCTTCATTATATATATATATATATATATATATATATATATATATATATATATATATATATATATATATATATATATATATTATAATATATATTCATATAAAATGAATATATATATATATATATATATATATATTCATTTTATAAAATATATTATAAAATATTTCATAAATAATGCATATAAATTTTATATTTTAATAATTTATACACAAATATTACATATAACATTTACATATATTTTCATTTTATCATTTATTTATTTTATTTATCATTTATTTATTATTTATTAAATGTATTATTTATCAGTTCATTCTATTTTTCATATTTATTTTATTTATTTAGTATTTAATATTTTATTTTACTTGATCAATGAATATATTACAAAATATTATATATTAATAGCTTATATATTAATTTTAGATCTATATATAATATAAATAAAATATTTTAACAATGAATATACTGTGTGTGTACATATATGTGTGTGTGTGTGTGTGTACATATGTGTGTGTGTGTGTGTAAAATAATTACAAAATTAAGAAGTTATGTATATACACATACATGTATGCTTTATGTAAAATATTTTATAAATATATAATATAAATAGATATTATATATTATATACACATACAGTATACACAATGCATAACACAGCGCACATTGAAACACATTTTACGTCACACTTTATTTAATCACATTGGTGTTGTTGGCCGGTTCATCAGACACTCAGACTAGCAGCAGAAGGGCAAGTGTGTCAATGTTGAAAACACCTTTGAATCAGATTATTTGTTTTGATTCTGGATGCAAAGTATGACCTGTGAGAGCCAAGCAGCTCTTGATGAGAGCGGAGCGATCTGATTCTTCATTCAGTCTCGATAGCAGCTCACAGCTGATCCCTGACATGTCAGGACTCTCATGACACGCTTCATATTTAAACATTAATACCACCAACAAAGACAGACACGACCGCAGTCTGCCTAAATATGAAAGCTGAAGGAAAGAGGAGGAAGGAGAAGACATGATCAGAGACTCATTTACACACAAGATGAGCCTCATTCACCAAACACGGAAATCAGCCATAAATCCATTCTCATGCACATCGCTGCATTGAACGGAATGAGACGATTTATAAAAGAAACAATTTACACTGACATTCGTTCTGCTCCAATAAGCAGCAGAATACAAAACAATACAATGATTATTTTTAAGTCACACTGTACTGAACATGCAGTCTCACATGTGACATTCAGACATGATTGTGTTTATCTGAACACTGATTGCGTTTATACATTTACCTGAATGCATTTCAGGGGCAAGAAAATACATTTACAATCTTACAGACTAAATTCATGACTTACTTATTTTTATTCAAAAGTTTTATAGACATGTTTTACAGACAACAAAAACATTTTATTTAAATGTGACATGATATATATATATATATATATATATATATATATATAAAGAAATGGTTTAAAAAATATATTTTTACTTTTAAATTATATTTTCAAAAATACACACAAAAAAAAATCGCTAAAAATATGCATTGGCAGAAAATATATTTACATAAACATATTTTGAGACACAGTTTATGCTGTATGTATTTTTACAAATACATATTTTTTGGCCATTGTTTTCATATATATTTTGAAATCTATTTAAAAAATATACATAGATCATATTTTTGCCATATGGGCACTAATCCTTAAGAAATAAACACATAATATTGTTTAAAAGGATATTAAATGCAATAAGCTAAACTTCAGATTGCTTTCTGTGCATGCAATTTCTTTACTTGTATTTTCTTTCTGAAAGTGTTCTGACAAATGTAGTGACACACATTCATAGTAAACTAAAACATACTTTTATGTCATTTCAGTTGAAACCTGTATGCTATGTATTTAAATTGATTTGTAATAATTACATATTACACTGAAAAAAAATAATAATGGTAAGCTACTGTAAATGTTATCATCTAAATCAGCTGCTTTAACTGAATGTTAATATACATTCATTTATAGTTTTTTTTAAATATATATATTTAATATATAATGACGTTGCAAGGGTCAACATTTAAAATATATAAACTTTATATAAGTTTGTTATATGCTGTTTGACCCACAAACTGAAAAAAATTATTAATTGAATTTACTAAAAAAAAAAAAAAAAGGTAAGTTTATTTTAGCTACATTTAAATAAACAAATTTAGTTGACTAACTTTCAAAATATTTATTTAGCTAAAATAAATTGTTTGCAACCACTTGCCTTAAAAAAAAGTGTATCTTTTTTTTTTTTCAGTGCACTTGAAATACAGGTTAAACTATTTATTTCTTCTTGAAATTCTAAAAATGATTGTAAATTACAAATCTCACAAAGATTTCACATAACGAGGGTTCCCACACTACTGTACATTTTACGAGCAGCTTGACGATCTACAGTTTGAAAGCACAAACACACATTAATGGCTGCAATTTTCCTCCGTGAGACGAGATTCACACAATACGTCAAAAACAAGAGTAAAATAAAGGCATGTTTGAAGGCCGAGCGTAATGACTGCGATTATGATAGTAGAACTCAAAACACACCTGTCTGTGTGAAAATAAAGAGGACGAGCTGTAAAGCACATCAGTGCTGTGGGAACAACTCCAGCCATTGATTTTATTTTATTTTTTTTGCAAGTGCATCAGTGATAAAGGTCCATAAATGGAAGAGAGTCTCTGAATGAGCAGGAACGTGATGCAGCTCTGGTCGATATGAAGTGATCGTTGTTTCTTTGCACTGATGGCGCCTGGATGAGCGGCGAACGCTTCGAGGAGAACCGGACGAATCTCTGTGTTATATTCCAGTAATAATTATGAGCATTAGCGTCTGCTTGGGAAGAGCCGTGTGCAACCGATCTGACGCCTGAGAATTTGGTCACACGAGGGAGAAATGCTGAAATGTGTCTAAAAGATTCAATTTTAATAGAATCTCGATCTCAACGAGAGAGAGAATTGTGTGTTTAACCCTCATAATGCATTCTAAATCTGCAGACCTGTTTTCAAAGGCTGAATCATTATTTCATTAAACAGTCATAACTTAAATTTTCAAATAAAAGCATATAGTATCTAATCAGCAATTTGAAAAAAATTAAAAGTGTTAAATGTTGTTATTACTGCATTTACCCCGTTTTTATTAATGAAAAATTAAGAAATTCTTTGAAATGTAAAATTATACATGAACCACATGAAAAACCACGAAAATAAATAAAAAAATAAAAATGTTGAATATATCAATGTATGAAATTTATTTAATCTGAGAATTAACAGTATGAACCCCATTGGAATCAATGGAATTTAATATAATTCCTTATATATATATATATATATATATATATATATATATATATATATAGCTAAATGTATTTTAATGTTTTTTTTTTTTTTTTTTTTGACAATTTATATTTATTTTGATCATTTTATTGAAAAAAAAAAAAAAAAAAAAACATTTGACACATAATGGGCCTCCAAAAGTACCTGGGTCAAAATAAACATAAAAAGACATTTCAAATGGTCATAAAAAATCTGAAAAAATAAATGATGTGTATTTTAATTTTTTTTCCCTTTCTAAAAACTATGTTTTGTTTTTTCAGAAATTGTTATGCATTTCTTCTGGCTCAAAACAGACCTAAATGCATTATGAGGGTGAAGTCTTACATTTTTATTGTGAAAATATATTAATTAATTTATAATTATACATTAATTCATTAATTGAAAAAAAAATTATTATTATTTTTTATTATTTATTTATTTTATGCTCACACACACACACACACACACACACACACACACACACACACACACACACATATATATATGTATATATATATATATATATATATATATATATATATATATATATATATATATATATATATATATATATATACATAAAATGACATGAAATATATAAAATATATTTACATAAAACTTTTTTGCCATTTTTTTGTATATTGTGAAATATATTTAAAAATATATTTGAAAATAAATTAATTTCGAATGGGTTATGAGGGTAAAGTCTTGGGTAAAGACCTCCAGCTGATGTCCAATATAACATCTGGCTCCTGAAGCCGAAGCAGCGATACGGAGGAACTGAAGGTGATTAGAAGCTCCAGGGAATCATCTGTCCAGCTTCACAGAGCAGATCTGGGAACAGTTCTCTCACACACACTAAATATAGATGCCTCTGGCCGTCATCCAGACACTTCTGGACCAGGAGGGTTTCCATCTAATTATTAGACAGAAGCCTTTCCAAGAACAAACCGAAGCGCGTCTGGAAACACCACGGACAGCCGGATCTTCACGAGTCCATAATGTGTTCCTCAGATGAATCAGAAAAGCAATACTGAAGCCATTAGTGTTAACAAGCCATCAAACACTGACCTATCTGTGACTCGCAGCCGTCAGTCCGGATTGATCACGCTTTATTACCTTAAAGGTGCTTAAGAGAGACTTCTTATCAATTTAATTACAGACACTCGTTCATTAATGAGGAGATGTACAACACAGCACTGTTCCTTTAAGAAGAACTGCTTGTTATTTAAATCAAATCCCTAAAGTTGACAACACATCGAATCATGACCTTAACTCCACCCTTAATTTACTCGCCCTTATGTCGTTCCAAACCTGCACACTGTATATATATATATATATATAAAATTTTTTAAAAAAGATATATATATATATACACACACAACTATTACAAAAGGTGGAAACATTTACTGATGCTCAAGAACGCAACACAATGCATTAAGAGCCGGGGGGTGTAAACTTTTGAACAGGATGATGATGTGTACATTCTTCTCATTTTGTTTAACGATCGTATTTTTTCATTTAGTACTGGACTTCAGAAGCTACATAAATACTTAAATGTTTCCTAGAAGACAAAATGAGCACAATTCACCCTAATCATCCAATTCAGAAAGTTTACACCCCCAGCTCTTAATGCATTGTGTTGCCTTCTTGAGCATCAGTAAATATTTCTACCTTATGTAATAGTTATGCATGAGTCCCTCGATTTTCCTCAGTGGATGGATTTCAAAATCATACAGTCAATGTTTGAAAGGGTTCAAATACGCAGATGATGTTGGAAAACCAAAGAATATGCAGGAGCTGGGGGATTTTTCTGAAGAACAGCAGGAAGTTGAACTGCTCAGGACCAACGAGGGACTCATGAACAACTATCACAAAATATAAAAACAGCCGTGGATCATCCAACAACACACAGTATTAAGATTCAAGGGTGTGTAAACTTTTGAATGGGTTCATTTTTATAAATTCAGTTATTAATTTGTCTTGTGGAGTATAGGTAAACATCTGTTATGTGAAATAGCTGGTTCAGGACAGTACATACTGTAATAAAAAAAGTCTTATTTTGTTTAAATTATTAACAATCTGCAAGGGGTATGTAAACTTATGAGCACAACTGTGTATATATATCAAAATTTTGCATTTAATTCAATGTTTTATTTGCCATTTCTTTGTAATTATTTGTAAAAACTACAAGCGATTTCTGAATGAAAATAGTTTCAAAGTAAATCCTACAGTATTTTTTTTTTTTTTCTGGTAAGATATTAAATAAAGGGGTCATGATTTAAGAATGAACTGAAATCATATTTTCCCTGATCTGATACTGAACTGAATCAACATTCAACTGAATTAATCTGAATAATGACTCCATTGTCTTCTGTAAAACTGCTTTACAGCACATAATTTATTATTTATTATTAAGTTATTTTCCTGTTTATTACTGTAAATTTCTGATCTTTGTATTATAAAAAACATGATTAATTTCAGAACTCAAAACGTCCTCATTAGTCCAAAAATAGCTTTTATTGAAACTTTGAATCATTTTCTACTTCTGCGCTTTTTTCAATTAATTAATCTCAGCATCTGCAATAGTAAAAACTTATTAAAAGTTTCAAAAGGGTTCCACGTGTAATGCTTGTTTCATATACAAAAAAAGTTATCCAATCACAGCAGAGGGCGTTTACATTTAAGTCTTGAAGGGACACGCCCATTTAGACAGCGTGTTTAAATCAAGGCCTTTTATTTCTAAATCCTACTGTTTCATCTAGTCCTAAAGCATAATTGATAAATGCACCTCAGGAAACTTTATATTATAATAAATAGAAGAAAAAATGCAGTTCATGGCCAAACAGTCAAACGTCAACCAAAGAGTTGATGGTAGCCATTGACTTCCATAGTATTTTTTTCCCATACTATGGAAGTCAATGGCTTCCGTCAACTTTTTGGTTACCAACATTCTTCAAAATATCTTCTTCTGTGTTCGACAGGAGAAAGACACTCAGGTTTGGAATAACATGAGGATGACTAAATTCATTTTTGGGTGAACTGTCCCTTTAAGAGAGCTTACGAAGTAAAATTGTCACCTGCTTGCATTAAAAGCAGAGCACGATCATGTTTGCATGAAGTTTAGAATAATTTAAGCCTGATAATTGTTCCATTGGTTCTCACGTGTCATGTGACTGATTGCAATGCAACAAGATTGAATATTTGACAAAAATGCACTGCAAATATGTGACCCTGGACGACAAAACCAGTCATAAGAGTCAATTTTTTGAAATTGAGATTTATGCATCATCTGAAAGCTGAATAGGACAATATTTGGCTGAGATGCAACTATTTGAAAATCTGGAATCTGAGGGTGCAAAAAAATCTAAATACTGAGAAAATCACCTTTAAAGTTGTTCAAATGAAGTGCAATGCATATTACTAATCAGAAATTAAGCTTTGATATATTTACGGTAGGATATTTACTAAATATCTTCATGGAACATGATCTTAATATCCTCATGATTTTTGGCATAGAATAAAAATGTATAATTTTGGCTATTTCTACAGATATACCTGTGCTGCTTACGACTGCTTTTGTGCTCCACAGTCACATATGAGGTAGGATGACTGAATGTTAATGTTTGCATAGAATTAACTCTTGAACGTGCCGTTGAAGAATATCTGGACTGAGATGAGTTTTCTCAGGAGGACGAAGGGTCTTTAACAAAACTGCACGCAAGTGACGCCAAATGAGTGTGTTTCTACCTCTCTGCATGTTTGCATCGTTTCTGCTCATCTGTGCTGGCGCTGTTCAATGGAGCAACATCTCCACATCTGCTGAAATCCACTTTATTGAAGAGCTTCCCTGCAAATGCATCAGAGCAATCAGTGTCCTGCGGTTTAGTGCAGATTACAACCTTTATCTGCCTGTAGGTCACAACAGCGTCTATATTTGACCAGCACTCGGATTCTGTATCTATAATAAAAGTCACACACCTGACAAGCAGACGCTTTATCAGTGATCTCCACTTGAAAAGGTCCTCGTCTCGCTCTCGCTCTGGAAGAACCAGCAGAAAGACAAATGGCTAAAACGGTGCGGTGACAATATTGGGCGTGATTCTTCTTTTTCTGTGTGTGTGTGGTGGCGTTTGGTTAATAATGCCCTGACCGTTTCATTATAGTAATCAGAGAGCGATCGGCCGGCGCTGGCAGAATGAGTGAGAGCTCACACACTCGCCTCATTAACTCACACACACACTCTCAAACACACACACACACACACTCTCACACACACACACACACGGCGCTCGCGACAAATTGGAATTGCCTTTTGCGGTCGGTGGCCCCTACAAAACACACACCCTCTTCTCTCTCTCTCTCTCTCCCTGTGTCTCTCTCTCTCTCTGTGTCTCTCTCTCTCTCTCTCTGTCTCTCTCTCTCTCTCTCTGTGTCTCTCTCTCTCTCTGTGTGTCTCTCTCTCTCTCTGTGTCTCTCTCTCTCTCTCTCTGTCTCTCTCTCTCTCTCTCTCTCTCTCTGTGTCTCTCTCTCATACCCTTTCTTGTACGCTCTCGTGAAGAGCCGTATCTCTCGTGCCATCGTGTCTTGTGCGCTCACATTACTCCTAGAGCTCCGACGGGTCGGCAAGAGAGAGAAAACACAAAGAGAGACGGGACATTCCTGTTATCCAGCACTAAAACATTAGTAACTTTAAAAATTAATATGCTTGCGTTGTAATTTGTACTCAATAATGACTTACTCACTTACATTGCATTCAAGATCAGATCATGCATATTTCATTTCTTGTTTTAGAGAGACACAAATCAAAAAACCGAATCACAGAATTCATCAAAATGAAATTTAATTAAATTCTTTTGAATTTATAACTCCAATTTTAAGTGCAAATTTAGGAAAATTACATATTTATTTCTAACAAAACAGCATCAAAACAACATAAATATTACTGAAATGCTTTCTAATAAAATTAATTAATTTTACTTGCATAAGTGTTCACTTTCAGATGAAAAAAAGTGATCAGTTTTCATGCTGCAATGGTTTGTCAATAGGCGACATGTTCATACGTATCATAAAAATCTAGTCCCAAAAGTGTGAGAGATATGCAGAAAAGGCTAAATATGTTTTACATTTTTTTTTTACACTAATATAACTTAATAGATAATTTTATAAAAGAAATATATATTTTTGACACATAATGGGACTCCATAAATAACCAGGTTAAAACGACATTTTAAATGGTCATATCTCTTAAAAAATAATTGTAAAAAATCTGGAAAAAACAATAAAGATAAATAAAAATTGTTTGTATTTAAAAAAACATTTTTTTAAAGGTTTATTTTTGACATTTTTGCCTTTTTAAATGGTGTGTATTTTCAGGCTCTTAAAGCATTGGCAAAGTTTTATTCCCTTACTAAAAACAGCATTAAAAAAAAAAAAAAAAAATTATTCCATGTCAAAACAAACCCAAATGCATTATAAAATAAATAAAAAAACAAGATGTAGACAAAAAAAAAAAGAAAAGAAATCATATTATATGATATCATATTTGCTCCATCAGGCTTTTATGGCTCATACAGTGAAAATATGGAGAAAAAAACAGCTCATTTTTATTCAGAGACTCTGAATTTGCTGCTGATGCTGATATTTCAATGATAAAATTCTGCTGCTTGTGATGTAAATCAATGAGATGTTTATAACAGTAGAGCAGATACTGATATTAAATGATATAAATATCAGTGGTCGCTCTATATCTCCAAAACATTTGTCTCAGTAAGATGAGACTGAAATGATCCAAACATATAATGCAATGCTGATGGAGAGATGAAGAAATAAACACTCCTCAGAAGATGTGAGATGAAGATCATTCCTCCGCTGAGGAACAGTGAAAGTAAAGCTCCTCAGAAGATCCTGAGGATCAGATTTGAGACGCTCTGATGTTTCTAGAAAATGATTAAAGCTGAGCTGCTTCAGTCCAGAAAGTGTTCATCTGGAGACATGACTGCAGTTATTCTGACGCTTACTTGATCAAAATCAGTCAAGATTTGACACGAGAAGCAGCAGCTGAAGCTGGACGCTTCTACAATTACACTAAAAGAGCTTTTACTGATAAAACACTAAACTCTCAATCAGAGACAGAAGACACGAGGAGATTGAGAGAAACAGGTTTAACAGCAGAGTTTGATGATTGAGTGAATGATTTCCATATTTAAAAATGAGTGAGTTTTATTTCAATTGCAGTAAATTAAAGCATGTATTAATGAGGCCATAAACACATGATGCATAATAAAAGAGACCCACCTTCATCAGAGCATCATATAAACCGATTCTCCGTCTGCAGTCGTGTGTTTTGACTTATTATCATATTCTGGTTCCTCAAGCGCTTCATAAACACGATCTCAATCGCTTCATTAGTACAAACGTGTTCTCTGTGCAGAAACTCCAGACTGTTTTTGGCCTGTGGGAAAATAAAAACACACAGAAACGTTCAACAGCTCGTTTTAGAAACAGCGACGACATGTTTTAAATGCGAGTTTGTCTAGGCAAATGTCAGAGTTTCCAGCCTGAGAGCAGATGAAGCGCTCCAGCAGACGTCACTTTGATGAAGCGCGCTCCATTTACACGTGATTGACAGCCGCGACTTACAGTACAGGCCCGAGATAACCACATGGAGTTCTGCAAAACACACTACAGCAAGAAGAACAACCAGCTTTCATAGTTAGATTCACTAAAAGCTGTTTTTAGTCTGGAGAGGAAGATATTTTATACATTATACACACAGACACACACACACACACGCACACACACACACACACACACACACACACACACACACACGCACGCACACATGTATATATATGTATGTATGAGGAAGATATTATTATATATATATATATATATAAACATACAGTATACACACACACACTTTATACATTATATATATTATATTTTCAATATATTTCAAAAAATGGCCAAAACAATATATTCGCTAAAATATATGTTTCAAAATATATCATCATCTTTTTTTGCCATTTTTGTACAATTTTAAAATATATTTACAAAAATATGAATACATATTTTAAAAAGCATTTAACAATATTTGCCCTTCAGATATTTCAATCCAAGAAAATACATTCACATGTGTTATTTGAATAAAACGTAGTCTACAATTTGTGAATATATAACACATTTAAATAAAAATAAGTAATAAAATGTTAAAAAAATGTTAAAATTTTAAAATTTGTATTTAATCAAATATTGTATTACAACATACATGAATGTATTTTCTTGGATTGATATAATGATTTATTTTTAAATACTTTATAAAAAAAAAAAAAAAAAAAAAAAAAATAATAATAATATATATATATATATATATATATATATATATATATATATATATATATATATATATATATATATTTTTTTTTTTTTTTTTTTTTTTTTTTTTTTTTTTTTTTTTTTAAATAATATATACATATACATAAATATATACAGTCATGGCCAAAAATATCAGGACCCTTGGTAAATATGCTCAAAGAAGGCTGTGAAATTTAATCTGCATTGTTAATCCTTTTGATCTTTTATTTAAAAAATTCACAAAAATCTAACCTTTCATTGGATAATAAGAATTTAAAATGGGGGGAAACATCATTATGAAATAAATGTTTTTTCTCAAATACACGTTGGACACAATTATTGGCACCCCTAGAAATTCTTATGAGTAAAATATCTTAAACCAAAGAATATATTTCTGATGTGTAGCAAAAGATAATTGAGCTTCACAAATTAGTGAAGCGGCTTTAAGAAAAGAGCTAGAGCAGTGAAGATTCCCATTTCCACCATCAGGACAATAATTAAGAATTTCCAATCAACATAAACTGTTATGAATCTGTCTGGAAGAGGACGTGTGTCTATATCGTCCTAATGCACGCTGAGAAGGAGAGTTTGAGCGGCTAAAGACTCTCCGAGGACCACAGCTGGAGAATTGCAGAAAATAGTTGAGTCTCGGGGTCAGAAAACCTTAAAGAATAATTATCCTCGTTCATCCAAAAACAAACTCCAGCATATTCAGTTATCAGACACGACTGGAACTTCAAATGGGACTGGCTTCTATGCTCAGATCAAACTAAAAAATTACCCTTTTAGCAGCAAACACTCAAGATGGGCTTAAAAAGTACCCCATGTGTACAATGAAATATACTGCTGTATTTTTGATGTTGTGGTCTATATTTCTGCTGGAGGTCCTGGACATCTTGTTTAGACGCATGGCATCATGGATTCTATCAAATACCAACAGATAAAAAATCAATAAGTGACTGACTCTGTTAGAAATCTTATAATGGGCCATGTTTGGATCTTCCAACCGTACAATAATCCAAACACAAACCTCAAAAACAACACAAAAATGGGTCACTGAGCACAAAACCAAGCTTCTGCTGGTCATTCCAGTCCTCTGACCTGAACCCTGTAGAAGATGAGTGACCTGAAGAGAAGAAGCTGTGAATCTAAAGGGTCTGGAGTGATTCTGGATGAAGGAATGGTCTCTGATCTCTCGTCATGTGTCTCTAACCTCATCATGCATTATAGGAGAACATTTAGAGCTGATAAACTGGCAAATGGAGGTTTCAAAAAGTGTTAAATAAAAGGGTGCCGTTAATTGTGGCCAATGCGTATTAGAGAAAAACATTTATTTCATAATGATATTTCCCCCCAATTTAAAGTCTTATTATCCAATGAAAGATTAATTTTTTGTGAATTTTTAAAATAAAAGATCAAAAGTATGAACAATGCAGATTAATTTTCACAGCCTTCTTTGATCATATTTACAAAGGGTGCCGATATTTTTGGCCATGACTATATATATATATATATATATATATATATATACAAATATATTAGTAGAAAATGTATTTACGTAAATTTTATTAAAAAAACAAAACAAAAAAGAACCCAGAAACCAACCCGCTGATCTCCAAAGAAGCATATCCTGAAGAAGCTCTGCATTAGGAAGCTTTAGCGTTCAGCTCCAGCTCGTAAAGCTCAGGCACCTTTTGACATATAATACATCTCTGGAGCCCAAAACAGTCACGGCTTTAATAACCTACACACCTTCCCCTTCAGTGACACTAATGTTAGGCTGATCGGCCTGAACACACACCTCTCTCTCTCTCTCTCTCTCTCTGCACCGACCGCTGTGACTTATAGCAGGAGACTTCAATAAGCCAGCGGCTAATGCAATTAGAAACAAAGAACACTATTTATTATAGCGGCGGTGTCGGCGCTGGAGCCGCGGGCCGGAGGATGCTGCGTGTGTGTGGAGATCAGGAGAACTGGACACATTTCATTAGGAGAACACATATTCACAGATGATTGAAGGACAATCGTATTCCTCTCAGGATGAGCTCCAGAGTCCAGAGTCTCTCGTGAGGGAATATATCCGGTCGAGAGATTAAAAACATCTGACAACAGATAAAAACCTGATGATCAGAGCAACCAGCGATATCATGAACATCGTGAATCAATCGCTGCAAGGTCACAAGTTTAACAAACATACTGACACAAAGACATACATGCAAACACCACAGTTATTACAGCAGTATTTACCTAAATATATTGACTAAAAAACACTTTAATAATAAAATGTCACATGGAGACTTTAACATTTCTGAATGATTGAAATGGACAAAACTAAAACTAAAATACTTAAATAAATTAAAATATAAATATTATATATATAATTTTACTTAAACTAAAATTACAAATGTTGCCCTGGCAATTTGAACTAATAGTTTAATATAATATAAGTTTAATATAAATATAAATGACTAATAAATTATATATATATATATATATAATACAAATGACAAAAGCACATGAAACTATTTTATATTTAAAACTAAATAATAAACAAATTAAATACAAATAAAACTGAAATAAAAAAAATGAAAATATAAATTTTATTTTAAAATAACATTCACTCTCATAAACTAAACTATTGTAATGATGCTCTATTCAGAAAAAGCCAACTAAAAAGTGCATTAAAATCATTGTGATGTTCATGATGCTGATATATTTTGACTAGCTTATATATACTGTATATATATAGATAGATAGATAGATAGATAGATAGATAGGTAGGTAGATAGATAGATAGATAGATAGATAGATAGATAGATAGATAGATAGATAGATAGATAGATAGATAGATAGATAGATAGATAGATAGATAGATAGATAGATAGATAGATAGATAGATAGATAGATAGGTAGGTAGGTAGGTAGGTAGGTAGGTAGGTAGGTAGGTAGGTAGATAGATAGATAGATAGATAGATAGGTAGGTAGGTAGGTAGGTAGGTAGGTAGGTAGGTAGGTAGGTAGGTAGGTAGGTAGGTAGGTAGGTAGGTAGGTAGGTAGGTAGGTAGGTAGGTAGGTAGGTAGGTAGGTAGGTAGGTAGGTAGGTAGGTAGGTAGGTAGATAGATAGATAGATAGATAGATAGATAGATAGATAGATAGATAGATAGATAGATAGATAGATAGATAGATAGATAGATAGATAGATAGGTAGGTAGGTAGGTAGGTAGGTAGGTAGATAGATAGATAGATAGATAGATAGATAGATAGATAGATAGATAGATAGATAGATAGATAGATAGATAGATAGATAGATAGATATTAAAAAAAGAATACATCTGTGCTTATATTTTATCGTGTTCCATTTTTAGGAGCAACAGATCATTTTAATTGCTTTATATTGAACTTATCTTTTGTAGCTGATATTTTCAGTGTGCAGGGACATTGTGTGTTGTGCAGCGACACACACTGATGGTAGAAGGTGACCCTGACTGTGTGTGTGATGGTAACAGGGCAAAGGCTTCGACAGCAGCCACCTGGGACGAGAGACAGAGACGGAGAAAGAGAGAGAGAGAGAGAGAGAGAGAGAGAGAGAGCTATGCTGTCTGATGCATTTATATCTGCTGATTACAGTCAGTAGCTCTGATATCAGCCCAGAGAACTCTGTGTGTGTGTGTGTGTGTGTGTGTGTGTGTGTGTGTGGGCGTGTTTTGCTATACTTGTGAGGACCAGATGTCCCCACAAGGATAGTAAAACTTGACATTTTTGACTTGTGAGGACATTTGGCCGGTCCTCACAAGGAAAATAAATTATTAAAAATTCTGAATGAAGTTTATCTCAAAATGTAAAAATGCAAAAAGGTTTCTGTAAGGGGTAGGTTTAGGGGTAGGGTTGGTGTAGGGCAATAGAAAATATTGTTAGGTCAGTATGAAAACAATAGAAGTCTATGAAAGTCCTCACAAGTGTAGTAAAACCAACATGTGTGTGTGTGTGTGTGTGTGTGTGTGTGTAACAGGACGGTCAAACACACCTCAGACCTGAAAAGCATCCGTACCAGAGGTCACTGACACCAACACACACTCACATTCATCTAAATGAGGCTACACCTAGAGATCTATAGTTTTAAATATAGTAAATGACTTGGCACTGACTAACCCTAACCAAAGCCCTGAAGGAATCACACACACACACGGAGTGTCCTGAAATGTGAATCTCTCATTACTCATGCAATTAAAGAGCTGAACGACCACATAAATAACCATCGGGCTTCATTCCCGGAGGATCTGCGGACAGACGGAGGAGGAACTCTCACACACAGGTAAAGGTGAGACACGTCAGCACAAATCCAGCGTTCAGCTGATTCCAGGATTCTGGAGACGATCAGAGACTAAAGTACAGATTCAGCTGTCAAGAAATGTTTTCAAACGCTTTCAAATTCTACAATGCATGAAACATGAAGGCTGCATCCAAGATCACATACTTCATACGAGTAAGCAAAAAGTCCAAATTTACAGTGTTCATAAAACAGTTTGCACTGATTCTGTTTATTATTGCGAAGCTGAAACAATCTTAATTGTATAAAGCACTACAGAAATACAGATGACTTGATTACTGATGGCTCTGCTGTCTTCTGGCTCCGCCCACCACTTTGCCCAACGCCCCGCCCACCTCAGCACACCTGTCAATCATCACAGGCCTCACACCCTCAATGAATACACCTGATTTTTCCAGTTGTTTGTGATTTTCTGGATAAAGATATTTTTAAAATACTTTTATACTCAGAATTTCTATACCCAATAAAATATTTTAAAGTTTGAAATAGCTAAAAGCCATATTCTTTATAAAAATGGTCATATGGAGTTTGAAGATTTTATTCATTTGCAAGACTTTTCCACGTCTAGACATCACACCTTTAAAAAAAGACTACTTCATATATCCAAGTTTTCCAAGTTTTTTTTTTCAAAAACAAACAAACACAAATAAATAAATACTTTTAAAAATAATAATAAAACTCTTTTTAAATAATAATAAAAATAAAATAAAAATAATAATATTTGTAATGTTTAAGGGGTGAATTTTAAATTAAATTAAATTAAATTAAAGAAATAACTAGATTTTTATCTAATTTTAATGCTTGTTTTGTCTTATTATAAATAATTTTAAGTCATCTTGCGGCCCCCCCAGACCCCTGGTTGTGAAACAATGTCCAAATAAAGCAAAAATCTGAAACTACAGATCTGTTTAATATTATAAAATGATGTTAATATCACCAAAACATCTTTGTCTTACCAAAAAGATACAAGAAAACAGCTCCAGATCTGCTCAGATGTTTCCTGACGGCTGCTTTCTAAACACACAGATGTACAGTAAACGCTGTGTTTCAAACACACACACACACACACACACACACACACACTGTGATTCTGGCCAAAATCAGCATTCGAGCAGCGGTTCATCTTCTTTCATTATCGGACCCTTGCGAACGCTCGTCCTGACAGTCCAATTCCTCAGCGCTGCCACAGCGTCATCCCTAATTCATTTTCCTCTTCCGCAATTTATTTCCCCTCCTGACCCCGCGTATAAAGAGCGAGTGACTCTGATCTCAGATCCTCAGTACATACATCTTCATCTTCATCCTCACGTGTCTCCAGATCGGAGCGCTTTAACAATAGCAGCGGATGAAATACAATTAGCGTCGCTCACTGGCGTTTCCAAACGTTACGCTCGCGCTCCATCAAACTCAAAGCCATTATAAAGCTCTGTACTACAGCACTGCACTGCAAAAACTCATCTTCTTCACATATTCCTGTCTCGTTTTCCAATACAAATATCTAAATGATTAAATCAAGATGCATTTGCTGGAGTTGGAAAGTGACAGAAGATAAGAAGTGTTTAAGTGAAAATAAAGGGAGTTTATGCTTAAAACGAGAAGAAATCTCAGCCAATGTGGTCAGAAAATCAACTTGATTTTCTTTTGTATTAACATTATTTTTTCAGGACTCCACTTGTTTTAATCATAAACTCGCTTCATTTTGATGAGACACACTTGATTCTGAAGAACTCAATGAAAATGAAAAACCAGAAATCCATGAGTCAGAAAAAAATCAGCTTAATTAAAAAGGAAAACAAGTTGATTTTTCTCACTCCGTTGGCAGCTATTTGTTCTTCTTTTAATCAGAAACAAAATTTTGATATGATAAGAAGTTTTGTTTTCTAAAAAAAAAAAAGCATGTCATTATCCATCTCAAGTATTTTGATTTAAAATTGTTTTGATATTTGCACTGGAAAATAAGACAAATACTCTGAGAAAGAACATCACTTTTGCAGTGTTCGAGCTCATTCAGATATTATTTAACATTTTACACAAATATTATTCGCATTATCTGACCTACACTGTAAAAAATGACCGTGATTTTTAACGGTAGAAAACTGTGAAAAAGCTACGGTAAAAACCTGTTAAATGGTTAACGGTAAGTTCCTCTAATATATATATACAGTGAAAAACTGTAATAGACATTTCAGACAATTTTACAGTGAAGTACCGCTTTTGGAAGTGAAATAGAATGTAAAATTTACAGGGAAAAAACGTAAATTGACGTTCCCAGAATTCTCTGCGTTACATTTCAAATTTTGTTTGAATTGGATGTTTTTTCTTTGAAATAACTAGGTTTCTTCTTAGTTTTTTTTCTGACCAGTTATGTTTATTAGGGTTGTATGTTACATCTAATGTTGTTAAATTAATGTTTATTGCATATTTCAGTTTAATGAGTGTCACCATGATGGTGATTAATGTTTGTGTGAATGGCACTGTGCTCCTTCTATATATGTTATTATTTAAAAGCTGCTTGTGATGGGCTTTGGTTCATCATGTGACTTTCTCATAACCTGCTTTTGGTGGTTATCAGTGTATTTCAAAGGTACAAAACAGATTTCAGTACTTCGATAGGTTGGTATATTAACATTATATCAATTGATGAAATTACGGTATTTAACTGTAAATTTAAGTTAAAACTGTAAAACCTAAAATGTTGCTACCGTATATTTTATTGTAGAATTCCGGCAACCACAGCTGCTGTTTTTTTACCATAAATTTTACGGAGTATTTTTTTTACAGTGTATAACACTTCATTTGAGTTTCTGTCCAAAACATGCTGCTTATTTTTTTTATTTATGCAGTGTTGATCTGGATAGCTCCGCCCACCTGACGCCTGATTGGATCAAAGTCACACTCCTTATTAAACATCATTTACTCAAAACATCCTTCCAACGTGACTTTCTTTGGTTTGTGGAACATTAAGATAACTTAAAGAATTTGTTGTTTGGTTCTTCAAAATATCTTTATTCGTGTTTTACAGAAGAAAGAAAAATCATGACAGAATGATCATTTTTGGACTAAACTATTCCTTAAACTGCTCCTAAACATCATGCATATATATGTGACCCTGCAGCACAGCAGCAGTCATAAGCAGCACAGCTATATTTGTAGCAATAGCCAACAATACATGGTATGGATCAAAATTATCCATTTTTCTTTTATGCCAAAAATCATTAGGATATTAAGATCATGCTCCATGAAGATATTTTGTAAATTTCCTACCGTAAATATATCAAAACTTAATTTTTGCTAAGAACTGTTGCTAAGATGATTCACTTTACATTCAGTCTGTCTGTCTCTCCTCGTCTGTAAATGGCCAGTGTGTGGCTCTGTGTGATACAGTGTGATGCAATGACATCTAATCAGGTCAAAACACTTTCAACGTGCAAACCTCATGAGTCGACACTGAATTACATCTCACTTCACTTATGTTTTCCTCCTCATCACCTCATCTTGCCTCAGATGTGTAATGTGTAACACACACACACACACACACACACACACACACACACTTACGCTGTAAAATGTGTCACAGGAGATGATTTTGAGCTTCTGGCATGTTTTACATTTGAAGGCGAGGGTAAAAAAAATCTATATTTAACATTTATTTAATGTTTGCGGCAGACAAACAAGCTGAAATGTGCAGGCGTGCAGCATGAGCACCCACGAGGACGATTTGAAAAAGCACTCACAAATCACAATTATGAGCAGAATACAGATGTTTACCAACTTCAAGCAGATGAATATCACTCACTGAGACTCTGAATACATTTACAACATGATGAAAATCACTCCTGTTGAATCTCATCATATTCCCTGACTCTCTTTGCCCCGTTTATCAGATCTTTATTTGTTATTATTTCATTTCCAGAAAGGCAAGAGTGGAAGCAGGATTAAATACACACGATACAATGTGTCAGTTTCATGTTCAGAGCAATGTTATTTTATTATCACGTATATGCTATATTTAGACAATTTTATATGCAATTATTAATATTTTAAATTAGATTTTATTTGTATACATTTTGTTTTCATTTAAGTTTTAGTTAAAGTTTTTAAAGTATGCTTTTGTTAATATTTTAAATTAAATGTCATTTTTTCCCGTTATCCTTTTCATTTCAAAGTCATTTTGTTATTTTATTCATATTATTTTGAATTTTATTTTATTTTAATACTTTCTGTTTTCTTTTTAATTTGAGTTAAAATTGTAATATTGTTGCACGTTCACGTTAATATTTAGAATTTCATTTGATTTTTTTATACTTTTTGTTTTCATTTTAGTTTTAGTTAAAGTTTTAGTAACTTTGTTGGGTTTTTATTCAAATTTAGAATTTTATTTTATTTTAATATTTTGTCTTGTTTGTTAATATGGTGTTTTTGTTCATATTTTGAATTTGATTTTATTTGTATATTTGCATATTTCATTTATATAATTTTTTTAAAAATAATTTTGTTTTTGTGTTATTAGTTTTTTGTTTTTGAAAAATGTTTACATAGTTTTAATTTAGTTTTAGTTCATTTAGTTTCAGTTATTTTAGCTCAAACTAAACGAAAATGAGAAATGTTGCCTTGGCAACTAAATGAAATAAAACAAGTTTACTTTTTTACATATTTTATTTGAGTTAATGTTTATTTTATTAAGAGTACTTTTTAGTGTAGCCTACCGTTAATATCCCTAATTCAGAGTCGCTATAATCAGTCATTATTCAGCAACACGATCTGTTTGTGATTCTGACACAGAAAAGACACACTGCAGCTTTAATTAAAGAAATAAATCGGACAAATATTAAGATTCTGTAATCATTTACTCACATTCAGATTTTTTCTTCTTATTTGTGTGAGGAACAGACTGAGATCTGCAGCTCACAAACATCATTTGCAATTCGATCATGTGACGCTCAAGAACCAATGAGCTGCTCACCTTCACTGTATGGAAATGAGCAGCGTGAACATTCTGCTAAACATCTTCAAAAAAAGAAAAAGTTTGAAATCATCATTCCTGGATACACTAACTCTTTAATTTCCTACATGCATCTCACAAACATTACATTCACACCCACAACTCCGCACCTGACACCCTGATGCATTATGGGTGACGAGGCTACCAGACAACGTCGCCCCAATTTTCCCCACAGGTAAGAGAACTGCTTACTTATCGACATTCTTTTAATATCGGCCGAGAAATTCTGCAAACGCGTCACATTCCACCACTATCAGGCCGTTTGGTGCACGGCGGGAGATAAGAGCGGATGGGTGACATTATTCTCACTGAGGCCGGGATCAATGTAAAGAGCGGTAAAGGTGAAAGATCACCAGGAGAGTAGCCACAGCTAGTTAACGTAATGGGGCTTTGGACGGGCGACTGCGCAGAAGCAGATTGAGCCGGACGGGTCGGCTGAGACGCATTTAGAGAGAAAACAGGACAGAAGTTACCAATTCAGAGAGGAGCCGTGCAGGAGGATACCGAGCTGAAAAATATCACACACACACACACACATCACTTCAGTCTAACGCAGCAGCGTGTGTCCGAACCATCTGCCGCGCTACGCAGGAAAACAACTTCATGCTAAATGAGAGAAGAGGGAGAAAACGGGAAGGCGAGGATGTGACGGGGTCCGTGTCTGTTGAGCTGACAGTCAGAAAACAACAAACACACGGCTGAATTTCACCACAAAACCAGCATTTCACCTCAAAATCAACAGAATGGAATGTATAAACAGTGCATAAAAAACTAAATCAATTAACTACTATACATTATGAGTTATCCTATTTTTTTATGACTGTTAAACACATTTTATCTGACAAATCAATTACTATAATGCATCTGTTGTTCTTGTTTTTTGTAATTTTCATTATTATAATTATTCTGAATAGTAATTTGCATTGACATTACGTTGCATTCGGCAGCACTTTTATCCAAAGTGACTTTAAACTGCATTTGAGATATACACATTTTAGGAAATTTTCCGTAATAGAGTCATTCCTCAGTGAGATCTGTATGCATTCCAGTAATGACAACTTTTCTTAATTACTATGAAAATAACGTCACATTGCAAAACACCTTAAGCTTTACATTTATGCATTTGGCAGATGCTTATATCCAGAATGACTAGGGTACACATTATAGAAATTTGCTGTATTTCTGTAATTCTGAATTAGAATTATATGCATTACTGTAATGACAACTTTTGAAAATGTTCATTAGAAATTTATGTCACAGTGCAAACCACCTTTAAAAATATTAAATATTTACACTTATGCATTTCTACACTCTTACCCAAAGCAACATGTGCTGCATTTAAGGTACACATTATATAAGATTCGCTGTATTTTTATAGTACAGTACACTCCTAAATGAGAGATTTTATGCATTACATTAACGACAACTTGAGAAAACATTCTCAAATGCCATTAAAAGTAAAATCACAATGCAAACTACCTTAAGAAATCCATTTGAAGACCAAAGCGACTTTTGCTGGTTTCAATATCATATTATAGATTTACTTGCCATTTCTGCAATACAATAATTCCTGAATAAGATGTTTATGCATTTCAATAAGGACAACTTATGAATATGTTCATAATTGCCATAAAAATACTGTAATGCAATGCAAACCACTTTAAGCATTACATTTTATGCATTTGGTAGATGCTTCAACCCAAAGCAACTTGCATTGCATTCAAGGTAAACATTTCAGAAAATTGGCTGTATTTCTGTATTGCAATAATTCCTGAATGTGTTTTATATGCATTACAGTAACGACAACTTGTGAAAATGTTCTTAATTGACATGAAACACTAATGTCGCAGTGCAAACCGCCTTTAACTCAAAGTGTATATATTTTAGAAAATCTGCTGTATTACTGTAATGAGATTTATATGCATTGCAGTACAGTTTATGCATTTGCACCTGTGATGTTACTAGATTCATGCTCTTCTGCCTCAAATCATTCATTTTCTTCATGCAAAACAAGTTCTCATGTTAATTTTGATTTTGGGGTCAAAAATGATAAAATTACCCACCTAATGAGAGCATGCAGGCTGTGCGTCACATCAGGGTGGCAGCAGTCACTCAACAACAATCACTTCCATCGCTGTGATCAGGAAACAGCAAAACAAACAGCGTTATAATTAACGGTATAAAGGCAGGAGACGGCCAAGCTACTAAAGGGCCCGATATCAATTAGCACTCAAGTCAAGGGCCAATGTTTCTGCTCTAAACTCATTACAAGAGGCTTGATTTCAGCTTTAATTAAAATAGATTCGTGTTAAAAGCATTATGTGCTTCACACGCTTTACTCACAGCTTCACAAGCACGATCCATACGCAATCTGTGCAAACAGACAGATGCGCTTCCATCTTACTGACAGCAGAGGAACAAACACATGATCAATGTCCATAAGCATCTACAAAAATAAATCTGATTCCATCTCACCTGATCAGATGGACACGTAAAGTTATGATAGTTGGATGATATCAGCCCGCAGACAAGAAAAAGCACATGATATCACTTTAATATCACAGCTGTAATAGTTAGTAATAGGTAAGAGATCTCTGTAATGTAATGCTCAGATTGGCCAAAATCCCAAATTCAACAATCAAAAGTCAGAGATCAAAACGATCTGAACTACTCTCCACATTCATTAGGGGTTAAAGCGCATAATGACCCCATTATATATATATATATTAGTGGCGTCCATTGCTATGGCACAAAGAGCGCTTCGTTCATAATCACTAAAAAGCTGTCACTCATCTTAGTTCACAAATCTCTTATTTACATTGAATCAGCACTTTGTTATAATGAGATGATTCATGCAGAACACAATACCTGAACAAAAACTCTACTGTAGGATTCTACTGTAACTTAAATACCTCTGATTCAAGAGATCAACAGATATGTCTGTGATTGGCTACATTGCTCAACGCTGCAAAAACACATTGAAATAGAAATCAATCTCCAGAGCGCAAACCATAATGCACTGGATAGTTTGGCGAATCTGCAAAAAATGGCATTAATATAGTTGTAACCGAGGCTGCTTTTGATTTCATTCCCCAGTAGAACCAGGCCTGCCGATTGTAATTGTTAGAATGGCCAAGGATCAGCTATCTCAGGTAAAACTGATCGGGCAGACCAATCCGTAAGTCGTAGAGACTTGAAACTAGGAGGGATGGTAGAACTCACACCGCCTACAACGACACCAAGGCTCGCCCCAAATGGCCTGACGGGGGCGCTACAGTGATCAAAAGTACAAAATCGTTTTTGAAAAACCTACTTTTGCGAACTAGTCCTAGGTTTTTCTCTCGATCGGAACCAAATAAGTGCAGGAAGATTCTCCGAGGAGTGAACATCAATGATCTTCAAAAAAAATTGACTTTTCGACTCACCGTCGCAAAGGGATGAAAATCGGTGCGCACGGTCTTAGTCCAAAGTGCCACAAGTGTCTATAAGGACATTTGTTTCTTGTTCTCAAAAAACACGGCTGTCATTGGCTGATGAATTTCTGTTCAATGACCTGGTTCAACCGTAATTTTACGAAGCTACAAGAACACTTTTTTTTTTTTTGCGCAAAGAAAACAATAATAACTTCTGCCATTTTGGAGAGTACTCCAGAATGTAATCAATGTAAACAACGCTGAATTCTCGTAGCTGTAGCTTCGAAAAATTACGGTTGAACCACTGATGTCACATGGACTATTTTACCGATGTCCTTACTACGTTTCTGGACCTGGGAACATTGCAGCTGCATTGCTGTCTGTGGAGGATCCGAGAGCTCTCAGATTTCATCCAAAAATATCTTAATTTGTGTTTCGAAGATGAACGAAGTTCTTACGGGTTTGGAACGACATGAGGGTGAGTAATTAATGACAGAATTTTGGGTGAACTAACCCTTTAACGGAGATCGATCGGAAGGAAATTTGGTGGGCCTGTTTGACTCGCGGCCCTAAAGGTCTGTGAGAAATTTTAAAGAAATCAGCCACTGGGGGGCGATAAAGCATTTTTCTTAAAGGGCGTAAACGATTGCATATTGCTCATTTTTTTTACACATACACACAATATTCCTATCATACGATAGACCTCCTCATTCTGACAAACTTTGCCTCTAGAACCACTGCTGTCAATCAAAATTAAATGAATGAAAAGATGTTAAAAAAAAAAAAACTTCTGCGAACTAGTCCTAGGTTTTTTGCTCAGTCTGGAAAAAAAAAAATCGCTGCAGTACAATTTTATCATCACAAAAAAAAAAAAAAAAAAAAAAAAAAAAAGTTGAAATTTAGTTTGGGAAGCTATAATGGGGTCATTTAGAAACTGGCCTGTCCAAATTTACCCAAAAGCCTAAAGGAAATCTCAAAACTTTACCAAACCTGCTGAGCACATGCAACAGGTGATTCTAAAGCATGCAAAGTTTTAGGGAGATCGGACCATAACGAACAGTCATAAACGTTAAAAAACATCATATATCTATGGTAAATTACCTGGATTTGCCAGAAATGCTTTTTAAATCATTGATTTATGTGGATACATGCTTGTTAAATAATATGTAACATCTTTTTTCATATGTGCTTAAATGCCTTAAAGCGCCTGAACCGCCTGTAAACGCTGCTTGCAGCTCTATTTTTCTGGATGACACTCTTGACTCTGATTGATTACTATGATGCCACGTTCACTTCGTGTAACATGTTCAACATGACCGGGACACTGGATTGGCCAATCAGAAGACAGAACTGGAACTGTAGGTTTCATAAATGTGATTTTCCAGTGATGACTGCAATATAAAATAACTTCTGCACGCAGAGCTGTGATTATGCTAATATGTCATTCAACATAAATCATTTCTAATGTGTGTGTGACATTTCAATAATGCACTCGTGCTAATGGAAGCAGCGATGAGACGGGACGCAAAACGAGAAGATATGGTGTTGAGATGAAGAGGGTGGAAGCAAATGGATTTCTTTACTTTGGTAAAAGGTAAGCGACATCACTTACACCCCTGCCCTGAAGAACAGAGAGAGACAGACAGTGAGAGAGAGAGAGAGACAGTGAATATAGATGGGCTCCGGTGAACGGGTCTCCTCCAGGCCAGCTATTAAAGACAAGAGCCAATCAGCATTTCATCAGGCTGTCCTCTTTATCTCTCTATCATCTCTACTTTCTCTCTTCTCCATCTTCCCTTCACTGACTGTCTGTCTCTCTATTTCACTCCTGCTGCATTCGTCTTCTGAATCTGCTGCAGTAAAAACGCTAAGAGAGCTTCGGTTCAGAACTGTTACGGGCCACCATCATTAAAGTCAACAAGAAACACTGTTCACGACCAAGAGCTCAAGGTTTAGCTGGGTAGAATGGTACGGTTAGCGCCAGCTATTATATTTAGATAGTAATTATGATACTGTAATATAATTTGGAAAATTATAAAATTATTAATTTGATAAATTATTAAAATATAATAAATATGAAAATAAACAAATATAATACAATATATAAATACTGTTTACTTTACTATAATGAACAAATATTAAAATAAGTAAATTCTAAATATTTTTTTAATGAATATTAATACATTTTATATGAAAAATACTATAAACAATAAATATATACAATACATATCTAGTATTTACTTAACTACTATTACTACAATTTATAAATATTAAAAAGAAATAAATAAATGTATATATATATAATATCACATTTATACAATTTATAATTATATATTCTGTGGCCAATACTATATATATACTAGTAAAGCTTGTGTGTGTTCTAGTGGTCATCAGCAAATGTAAAGAGACAGATCTTATGTGTATCTTGACATCTTAGAGAGCGCACGCACACACACACACACACACACACACACACACACACACACACTTGAGTCGTGCCCTAAAGCAAGTCTGACAGCGGCGGCCCGTCTCACTCACACCTCGGCCTCAGGGGCCGGCCACATTATGAAACAATTACCCTGTTAATTGACACTTAATTAATCTAAAGTCAATTTAACCTTGACAGGGTAACCTTGAGATCCACGTCCACAGCAGACATGACAGACTGAGAACAAGAGAGAGAAAGAAAGAGAGAGAGGATGAAGATCTGGCTCCTCAGCTCTTCGTTCGTGTGTGTGTGTGTGTGTGTGTGTGTGTGTGTGTGTGTGTGTGTGTGTGTGTGTGTGTGTGTGTGTGTGTGTGTGTGTGTGTGTGTGTGTTTATCACAGTGTGTTGGTGTTTTGCTGAGTTGATCATTTAGATAATTATCACCTGACTGTCACCTCACTGCATCACTCACTGCAGACACTCGCCCCTCATCTGCATCTGTGTGTGTGTGTGTGTGTGTTTTCACTGAGGTAAGCATTACTAGTACTAGAACTCACGGTGATCAAACCTCTAGCACTATTAGTATTGCAGTTCAGAAAATCACAGACACTTAATGGTGGACTCTTTCCATGCCAGATAGGAAGAAAACACTTTACAACCACTCAGAACTCCAAAGCAACCACAATGCCCTCGTAACCTCATAGCAACATCTTCTCAACCACTAAGAACACCCTAACAACCCTTAAGCAACCACTCAAAACACCCTAGCAAACACTAAGAACACCCTAACAACCCCTAAGCAACCACCCAAAAACACACAAGCAACCCCATAGCAACCACTCTGAACACCTAACAACAAAGCCTTAGTAACCTCATAGCCCCTTTTCAACTACTCAGAACACTCTAAAAACCCCTAAAAAACAACCAAAACACCCTAGCAACCCCTTAACAACCACCCAAAACATACTAGCTATGACATAGAAACCACTCAGAACACCATAGCAACCACACAACCCTACCAACCTCATAGTACCCTTTCAATTACTCAGAACAATCTAACAACAACTAAGCAACCATGCAAAACACCCTAGCAACCACTAAGAACAGCATAAGAACCCCTAAGCGACCACCACAAACACCCTAGCAACCCCATAGTAACCACTCAAAACAACATAGCAACCCATTAGCAACCAACCAAAACACCCAAATAACCTCATAGCAACCACCAAAAACACAACAGCGACCACAAAGCCCTAGTAACCTCATAGCAACCCTCTATTTCATCTACTCAGAACACCCTAACAACCCCTAAGCAACCACCCAAAATGCCCTAGCAACCCCATAACAACCACCCCAAACACCCTCGCTACCCCATAACAACCGCTAAGATCACCCTCAGAACACCCTAACAACCCCTAAGTAACCACACAAAACACCCTAGCTACCCATAAGCAACCACCCAAGCTGCCCCATAACAACCGCTAAGAACACCCTACCAAACACAAATCCCTAGTAACCTCATAGTAACCCTTTTAAATTACTCAGAACACCCTAACAACCCCTAAGCAACCACCCAAACACCCTAGCTACCCCATAGCATGATCTGTGTAGGTGAACTCCACTCATGTGTTCTTTAGCTGAAGTTTAGCTGAAGAATCAAAGAGCAGCTCTGTCAATGAAGTGAATTGGAGAAACTCGTCAGATTTCATCTCTTCATCATAATTTACTTGCCTCACTGACAGAAACAACTTACTGCAGTGAGCTTATAAAGACAAAACTCAACTCGACATGCTTCATCTTCATGAGGCACAAAATAATGCTGAATGACACGATGATATAGAAACTATAAATGCTGAATCTTTAAACTCTGTTCTCAAATCTCACATGGATGCTGATCTTTCTGCATTTTTGCTTTTTTGAACACATATTTGCTTGATAACACTCACTCTCTCTTTCTTACACTTAGCCAAAAACACCAGCCGCGAGGAAGGGTGCGGGAAAGAATTGTGGGTAAATTTGTCTCCTGTTTGTTGCCATGACGAGACAAAGCTCTGCCTTCACGCCCAGCTGAGTCTGTGTGATTAAAGAGACGACAAGCAAAACCATCTGCCTGTCACACTCATCCGTCATCACACTCATTCTCCATCAGCAGCCCCTCCATCACTCATACTTTCACTCTGACACACACACACACACACACACACACACACACGCACACTCACACGTGAATGTCTCTGGTTGGAGGTTTTAGGGAAGGATCAAATGGAATGAGTGATTTGAAGGAAACACCGAGGGTTGTGTCTTTTACAGGTATGGAACACTCCAGACACACACAGCGTGAATCTGTGGAAATACACACATTTGATATCATGCATTGTGAAATGTGTCAGAACACGATTCAGAACCGATGCGCTCTGCATCACGTCAAAATTACAATGATAATGCGATTGTTAATGACTGTACTGTACATGTTCATCAAACTCATTAACAGGTGGAAAACGTCAGGATCTGTGAGGGAGGATCCAAATGCAGATTGAACAGTGACAGATTTTATTACCTCAACTCTCAACTGGTTGCTAGGGTGTTTTCAGTGGTTGCTAAGGGGTTGCTAGGGTGTTTTGGGTGGTTGCTATAGGGTAGCTAGGGTGTTTTGGGTGGTTGCATAGGGGGTTATTAGAGTGTTTTTAGTGGTTTCTAGGGTAGGGTGTTTGGGTTGGTTGATAAGGGGTAGTGAGGGTGTTTTGGGTGGTTGCTTAGGGGTTGTTAGGGTATTCTTAATGGTTGCTAAGGTGTTGCTAGGGTGTTTGCTATGGGGTAGCTAGGGTGTTTTGGGTGGTTGCTTAGGGGTTGTTAGGGTGTTCTTAGTGGTTGCTAGGGTCTTTGGGTAGTTGCTATGGGGTAGCTAGGGTGTTCTTAGTGGTTGCTAAGGGAGTTGTTAGGGTGTTATTAATGGTTGCTACTGGTTAGCTAGTGTGTTTTGGCTGGTTGCTTAGGGGGTTGTTAGGGTGTTATAAAACGCTCAAACTTTAGAATATCATTTAACATCAGTAAAGAGGCACTGACAGTAAACCAGTTAGGTTAGGGTTAGGGTTATGCCAATACTTATTGCCAATTAATGCCAATACTTACCATGATTCTGACATGAGGTGAACACAGTAATACATACACTTCAAGTGGAACCAGGAAATAACACCTAACAACCCCATAACAACCATACTGAACGCCCTAGCTACCCTATAGAAACCACACAGAACAAAGAACAATATTTACAAGAGGGAAACTCAGAATTCCAGAAGATAAAATCGTTGCAATGTGGGGGAAAAGTGGGAAACTTGGAATTCTGGATGACACAAAATTTCAACAAGACAGAACAAAAGAAAACATCCTAACAACTCCAAACCACTCAAAATGCCCTAGCAACCCCATAGGAACCATTCAGAACACAGAACAATATTTACAAGTCAAAAACTCAGAATTCTAGAAGATATGCAAGTTGCAATTAAGGAGGGACTCTTTTCATGCCACACACGACTTGGCAACTCCATAGCAACCATGCAGAACTCCTTAGCAACCCTCTAGCAACCACTCACAACAAAACAATATTTATACAAGAGGGAATATCGGAATTCTATGAGTTGTGACATTGGATAGGGTTGCGTCAATTTAAAACAAAGCGTAAAACAAGTCTGTAGAATTTGTAAGTTATTTTACATGCTGTATTTTAATTATTTTAAAATCCTGAAATCCAAAATGCTTATAGACTTTGCAAACTTTTACAATTTGCTTTATGTGATAAAAACATTAATATAATATTCAAATGTAGTTTAGTTTCCATGTTCTGTGTCTGACTTGCATGAGATGTCGTAATAAATGCCTGTACGAGTTTCCCAAGTGCACTTGAAGGAAGTGTAAGTGTAAACTATTCCTATGGTCAGTTTTCTCCTGCAGGCCACATACTGTCAGCAAGAAAACCTCTATTGCCCCCTTGAGTTCTGAAGTGTGTAACCAGCATGATGAAGCGAGTTAAGTGCATGTTAAGATCTGATGGCACCTGGAGAACTGAGATCATCTGATTTGATCTCGAGCTAAACCTCCATCGGCATGCTCCAGAGGAAAAGCATCAGAGGGATAAATAAAGGCAATGCTGGAGTTCACCCGGCGTCAGCCAAATGCACAGAAACATCATCCGAGAGCAGAAAGAGCTTATGCTGTAGGAGCGTCTCTCTCTAGTGGTCTAACACAGCTAGTTTTTTTTTTTCTCCTGGACTCTATTATCGGCCTCTTTCTCTCCGTATCGTGTAAAAAACACAGTCAGCAGTGATGCAGCGCGGCCCTGAGAGACGCAGGAGAGCTTGCGCTCATCCCTCATCCTGCGATTCCTCCGTCTCTCCTCATGCAGCCCATCTGGGCCTGAATATCGATTATGCGTAAAGAGAGATTGAATCTCTCGGTCGGCGGTCGGGCCCCTGAGGGCCTCCAGTACAAAGAGTCATGACTTTAACACTCTGACCGTCGTCCCTTCAGCTCCACTGCACTAGTATACTTAGTTTAATGCTCTAACTAACCTCGACTGTAATCCGTTAGCGGACTTAAGGTCATTGCACACTGAGTCTGAAATTCTTTTCCGAAATTTTCACACGTTAAAAAATAAATACGACCTCACGTTGTGTCAATCATGTTTACACACTGCCTCCAAAACTTTCTTCCATCATAAAAAAGTTTGGATTGGGTTCAATTTTCTGCATTTTTGGCATCCGTAGCAAGCATTTTGAGAGGTGTTTTGATAATGCAGAGCCACCATACAAGTAAACGCCAAAATCCAGAATGACATCTGACAAGTTGATCCACTTCGTTTCGCAGCACAAAGCACTGTATGACAAAGTGTGGAATAGAAAGAGACGGAATATAAATATAAACTTTGAATCGCTCAGGATAATCTCACAGCTCCTTGATAAGGAGGTGGAACTCTCCTTCCTCTCTACGCAATCTCAGGATTGGATGGACACAATATTTATCTTTTTAAAAGAGAAAAAGAAAGAGGAAATATTGGGTCCATTGGGTCCAACAAAATCATCTTCATTGCTTGTTTTGCTAACGGATTAATTAATATGCATCGGCTCATCAGACTCAGTGTGCAATGACCTTTACTGTGACGGTAATGTACTACATTTGATGTCACTAACCTGACAAACTTCAGCGAATCCAGTGATCTGTTCTTTTTCGAGAACTTGTTTTGTTCCTGTTCAGAGACACGCAGGGTTGGAAATCTTGGGAGAAAACACCTAGAAACCACTCAGAACACCCTAGCAACTACATAGCAACCACTCAGAACATAGAACAATATTTACAAGTGGGAGACTCAATTCTTGAAGATACTTAAGTTGCAGTAAAGGGGGAACTATTTTCACACTAGACAGGAGAAAACACCTAACAACCCCATAGCAACGACTGAGAACACCCTAGCAACTCCATAGCAACCACTCAGAACACAGAAAATTATTTACAAATAGGAAACTTGTAACTCTAAAGGATCTGTAAGTTGCATTAAAGGGGAACTTATCATGCCAGACTGGAGGGAAGAAAAAAAAACTCCATAGTAACCATGCAAAGCACCCTAGCGACCCCATAGCAACCACTCAGAACACCAACCAATATTTACAAGTGGGAATCTGAGAATTCTAGAAGATACGCAAGTTGCAGTAATGGAGAACTCTTGTCACGAAAACCGGTGAAAACCCCTAGCAACTACTCAAAACAATATTTACAAGAAGAAAGCTCAGAATTCTAGAAGATATGCAAGTTATATTGAGGGGAAACTCATCATGCCAGAAAAAAAAACCCCATCTCCATAGAAACCCCATAGCAACAACGCAGAACACCATAGCAACTACTCAGAACCCAGGCCAATATTTACATCTGAGAATTCTAGAAGATATGCAATTTGCAGTAATGGAGAACTCTTGTCACGAAAACCGGTGAAAACCCCTAGCAACTCCATAGCAACTACTCAAAACACCCTAGCAACCCCATAGCAGCCACTCAGAAAACAGAATATTTACTTAAGTTGCAGCAGAGGGGGACCTATTTTCAATCAAGACTGCAGAAAACACCTAGACACCAATGAGAACACCCTAGCAACTCTCAGAACACAAAACAAACATTACAAGTAGAAAGCTCAGAATTATAGAAGGTATGCAAGTTGCATTGAGGGGAAACTCATCATGCCAGAAAGGAGAAAAAAAAAAACATCTCCATAGCAACCCCATAGCAACAACGCAGAACACCATAGCAACCACTCAGAACACAGGCCAATATTTACATCTGAGAATTCTAAAAGATATATTTAAGTTGCAGTGAGGGGGAACTCTTGACACGCCAAAATCCATAGCAACTACTCAGAACACCCTAGCAGCCATTCAGAACACCCTAACAACCCCATAGCAACCACTCAGAACACAGAACAATATTTACAAGTGGGAATCGAGAATTCTAGAAGATCCTCAAGTTGCTGTGAAGGGGGACTCTTTTACACCAAACAGGATACATAATGTAGCAACTCCATAGCAACCAGGCAGAACACCCTAGCAACTCCATAGCAACCAAGCAGAACACCCTAGCAACCCTATAGCAACCACTCAGAACATAAAACAATACTCTGAATTTTTGATGATACTTTGTTCATCTTTAGTCTAGTCGAGTTCAGCGTCCAACTTTACCTGCCAAACAGTAAAGAAATGATTTATAATGCCTGACTGACTGTGTGTGTGTGTGTGTGTGTGTGGCTGCAGGTTTAGACGACTTCATCAGGAGGAAGGTCTCTGTAAAAAATGCTTACTGCCTTGATTTATGAGATGATATTTTTCAGCCTCCTCTTATTCTGATGACTGGACAGTGTAAAAGCAAACGCTCTCAAGCGCACAGATAGTCAAGGTAAGAACCACACTGAATACTCACACATCCAGACCCTGAAGTGCCATGATGAGCTACAACTGGACAGAGACGCTCATATTAACACAAACACACACACACACACACACACACACACACACACACACACACACACACACACACACACAAACAGATGAAGAGCTGGTGTCTCATTTAATAAGAGAAACGTAGAATCAAAGCATACAAGAACACAAACACTTCTAGCTGCACGAGCTTGATTTCATACGCTGTTGTGTCCATCAGGGATCCAAACTCATCAGAAAAAGACAACAAGCATGCAAACGCCCTGAAGGAGGTTCAGGGGCATTTAAAAATAAAAAATAAAAAGAGTCAGCTTTAAAATGTGCATTTATAGTTAAATTGAGGATATAGGGAAGCTTACCTTAGACTATATATTGAAAATAAACTAAAACAATAAAATAAAATAAAATAAAATAAAATAAAATAAAATAAAATAAAATAAAATAAAATAAAATAAAATAAAATAAAATAAAATAAAATAAAGCTCTCTTCACAGTTGTCTCAGTCCACATCCACACTGTTGTTATATGGAACTCATTCAGTATGACTATGCATTCAATAATAATAATTATTATTATTATTATTAGTCAGGTCAAGGCAGTTTTATTTGTAAAGCTCTTTTCACAATGCATGGTTTCAAAGCATCTTTACAGAAAATCATGATGCTAATGTTTATAATCTCTTAATATTTTCATTACAGTCATATTTAGCAGTTTAGAAGTGGGTGACAATATAGTTACAATTTGTGACAATATAAACAGTCAATCATGGAGTTGAGATTTATTACATAATATATAGCTTTACATGAGTGTACTGTGTGTATGCGGATAAAGTTGGATATGCTTACATATCAAAATATTGAATATATTCACTACATTATAATGTATAGTTATAATTTCATTATATTACTATATTAATAATACTATTGTACTGCAAAATAGGTAGTAAAAAAACTGATTCATAAATTATTCTCACTACAAACTTGGCACGCTTTTTGCTTTTTTTAAACTTATTTTGGATTCAAAATGGCCATTTTTAAACACAGTTAATAACATGACTGTTGTACCTTCAGCATTAGACATTAAACATCTTCTATGGTCAGTTTTCTCCTTCAGCTCAAGTACTGTCAGGGTATTCTTGAGGATTTGTTTAATTAGTTAAGCTAGACAACCTGTTAACCTATTTATAGCAGTTGACTGAATAATAAACAGACATATATACAGTAAATGATCAGCCTTTGCACTGAGGTTTGTTACTGTCGTTGTAACACAAAAACTCCAGTGTGTGCAGCAGATCAGTGTGTTTCTGACCAGAGACAAAGATCTCAGCCTCAGAAACGCTCTGGAACTGAATCCTGGAGGTTTGACGGGCCAAATGAAATTCTGTGACCTTACATACAGACAGATACAAGACGCCTCACAACACCGACACAAAATAAAGATCAGCTCAGCATGGTGGATGTGGAGAGTGTGTTGACGGGTTGCTAGGCGTGTGTGAGACACACAAACACACACACACACACACACACACACACACACACACGCAGGCGCTCATTGTAATTCGTGAATTCTATTAGTGCGGCCCTGCAGTGAGCCTGTGCTTAGAGAATAAATAATGCTAATGACGATGATCGCTCACGCTGTCACACACACTCTCACTGGTGTCTCCAGGGGCCACAGGCCCCCAACACGCAAGGGTGTGTGTGTGTGTGTGTGTGTGTCTGACACTCTAATTGCTCCCAACCCTGAAGCTTCCTCTCCAGCCCTGCGTCCCTAAAGGCCATCTGAGCTCCGTCTGCGAGTGTGTGTGTGTGTGTGTGTGTGTGTGTGTGTGTGTTTAGAGCTTCTCAAGTGCTTGTCTTCCTCTCAGTCAACTGTACACTCGATTACTTTATTTAATTATATAGCGCTGTAATAGCTTAAATAATCTTGGAGCATCACAGCACGAGTTTGTCACTCACACACACTGATCTGCAGTCATTGTCTTCACATTCATCACACTGATTCTCAACAGCTTCTGCTTCTGCTACACTGGACACTGAGCCGTGAAATAACACAATATCACAAATTATTTACTGAATACAGTAACAAGAGTAACGTGAAAAACCAAACAAATGACCTTTGACATTCAAGAACAGAAGATGGGGAGAGTTTCTCCTCTCCTCAAAGGTTCAGAGAGAGAAACCCTCAAACATACACATCCCCGTCTCATCTGACACCATAAAGGTGAGCTTTTCTTGTATCTAAACGTACCTTTAATTTACTAATATGCACCTTGTAGGGTTAGATGAGACTCAGATGCTACACAAGCTGTTGTGCCCTTAACAAGACATTTTTCTTGCGCATATTTTCTGAAAGAATTGATAGTTGCAAAATTGACTATGCTTGATGTTTATTTTTATTTATTTATTGCTAGTGATGTTTAGCATTGATTGTTCCCCCAAACACACACACACTACTGCTCAAAAGTTTTTTTTTTTTAAAGAAATCAATATTTTTCAGCAAGGATGCATCAAATTGTTTGGCATTTAAGTGACAAAGTAAAGGCATTAATAATGTTCTAAATTAAAATTGCTATATTGCAAATAAATGCTGTTCTTTTGAACTTTCTACTCATCTGTGAATCCTGAAAAATAAAATGCATGACAGTTTCCACAAAAATATTGTGCAGCACAACTGTTTTCAACATTGATAATAATCAGAAATGTTTCTTTTGCAGCAAATCTGCATATTATTATGATTTCTGAAGATCATGTGACACTGAAGACTGCAGTAATGATGCTGAAAATACAGCTGTGCATCACAGAAATAAATTACAGCTTAACAGATATTTACTTAGAAAACAGCTATTTTAAGTTGTAATAATATTTCATAATTTTTACTGTACTTTTGATTAAATAAAAGCAGCCTCGGCAAGCACTGACGAACTGACTCCAAACCTCGTAATGGTAATATAATAATACATTATATTATATTATATATAATACAATTTATGCATTTTATTGCAAACATAAACTAATAATAATTAGTGCTGTCAAACGATTAATCGCGATTTGTTTTGCTGGATATTGCTAAAGATTCAATAAACACACACTTACAAAGCACACATACATAATATATATATATATATTATTAGTGCGATTATTCCGAAAATTCAAAATAAAAGTTTTTGTTTACATAATATATTTATATATATTTATATATATTTATATATAAATACACACACATACAGCATATATTTTGAAAATATATAAATATATTTAATATGTAAACGTAACATTTTTCTACATGCATGTGTGTCTATTTATATATACATAATAAATGTACACAGCACACACACACACACACACACACACATACATATATATATATATATATTATGTAAACAAAAACTTTTATTTTGCATGCAATTAATCTTTTGACAGCACTAAATGTATGATTTTTATGTATGTGTGTTTTGCGTGTAAGTGTGTGTTTATTGAATCTTTGGCCAAATCCAGCAAAACAACAACGCCAGAGGAGCAGGGCTACTTTGAAAGAGACACCCAGAGACGGAGAGAGGTGAGTGTTGGAGAACAGAAGGGAGCTTCTCTTTGTCTCAGACCGGTTCTCGTCCTTGACGAGCGTGACAGCGTGTCATCATCACATTGTTCTGAGTGTCAGTTTGGGCTTCAGGTGAGTCCCGTCACTGACAGACGGACCAGACGCCGAACAACAACAACCCTGTCAGCTAATCAAACTCAATTTCATTACCTCACTACATAAAACCCACGGAAATATCGTTAACTCGCCCGCGCCGCAAAACCATTGAGAATCTATGAATAATGAAGATTAATAAGCATACAAATCATATTAGATAATTGAATTCAGCGCTGGTGAAAAATGAGACAGAATAAGAATAGTTATTCTTCCACGATTTCCCAAAGAGCCTTGTCAGAGATTCAATATTATGCCTCATAGATTAAACCATTACAGACGGCCTTCGCCAAACAGACACAGACAGACGGAGGGATTGAAACAAAGAGCAAAATGGAAGGAAACAGACAAATACACATGCGCTCTTGTACAAAGAGCAGCGATAACGCCACGGCCTCGAAGACACGTGACGGTCTCTCATTTCCGGCCCTAATGTTATAATGTATTTGCACGTCTTTGAGAAGCGAAAGCCAGGAAGGAAAGAAGAAAGCAGTGACCGTAATGGCGCAGATGAGAGGCAGAAACAATGTGTCCAATCAATATCAGCTCGATCGGGCACGCGGCCACTGAAACACACTTTTAATCCATTATTTTTTAACCACATTTGCAGCATTTCTCAAAGTCTAAAGGTGGAGATGGATGAGTCGACTTGTGAAGCGTAATGTGATTTGGAGCATCAAAGGACAGATGAGCTCTGAATGCAATCAGGTGGCTGATTGCTATAAAAATCTTACCCATCATGCACTGGGGTAAATTTGTGTTACACAAATAAGATGAAACACGGGGCTTTGAGTCAATAAATACTCAGTCGGAGGAGAGGAGAAAGCTTTTAACCCATCAGAAGCACGTCTTGTGCAAAATATTTGAAGTTAGATGTGCAGTTTGTTATCTAGCGTCAGCAAGCGCGAGTGCAAAAATGATGGTTTTCAAGATCAATCTTCTGACCATGTTTTTCAATGACTGTGTCCTTTGTGTGAGCAAAACCGGTTTTAATCAATGTTGGGGAAAGTTACTTTTAAATGCATTACAATATTGCATTACTCCATGCAAAAATGCATTATTTGGTTACTTTTCATGGAAAGTAATGCTACTTTTGCGTTACTTTTTGTCACCTGAGCTGGGCTTGCTTATTTGTTGTTGTTTTTTTCAGTGAGTAAATGGGAAAACAAAGTAACTTATTTCATTGTAAATTTAAAAGTAATCCATTACTTAAAAAAGTAATCTGATTACATTACTCGCATTACATCCAACGCTGGCTTCACAAGCTCATTATATGAAAGCAAGCTTGTAAATAAAGCAAAATGACAGTTCTGAGCACAAATTCACATCATATTCATCTACAACGCTGAACATTAGCAGTGAATCAGTGCAGATGTGACTCCACATTCACTCCAGTGACATACAGATACAGGTGGAGATTCATTGAGATCTGCAACACACACACACACACACACACACACAAACACACACAGAGAAATCTCTGCACTGCATGATGGGAGATGTTTCTGTCAGAATCCAAACAAAAGACAGTGTTAAAGTATTGATGCAGAGAGAGAGAGAGAGAGAGAGCGAGCGAGCGAGCAGAGGTCAGACTGGAGAAACGAGGGGCATCACTGACATCTGCTGGCAGACGAGTGCATCACTGCTGCTGGAACGGACACAAATACTGGAGAAAACTGAAAAATAATACTGAAAAATACTTGAAATGGAGCTTTAGCTTAGAAAGAACATTTATTGGCTCCATAAAGAAACTGCCAATAAGATTAAGAAATGATCTATCTATCCATCTGTCTATGTATCTGTCTATTCACCTACAGTCAGGTCAATATATATATATATATATATTTGGACACTGACACAATTTTCCTAATTTCAGCTCTGTATGCCACCAGAATAGAATTAAAATGAAACAATCAAGATGTGATTGAAGTGCAGACTTTAAGCTTTAATTCAAGGGGTTGAATGAAAAATATCATAAAATGCTTAGGAATTACAACCATTTTTATGCACAGTCTCCCATTTTCAGAGGCTCAAATGTAATTGGACAAATTAAATATAATCATAAATAAAATGTTGGTTTTTGATATATTGTTGAGAATCCTTTGACTGTCTTAAGTCTGAACTCACGGACCTCAGCAGAGACTGGGTTTCTTCTTTGTGAAGTAGTTTAGTCTTCAGCGAGTGAAATGCTGCTCAGTCGAGTCGAGATCTGGAGATTGACTCGGACACTTTTTTACCTTCACAGACTCCTGGGTTGCTTTTTCTGTATGTCTTGGGTCATCGTCCGTTTGTGCTCTGAAGCGCCGCTCAATCAGCTTTACTGTATTTGACTGAATCTGAGCAGAGAGTATCTCTCTACACGCTTCAGAACTGATCCGCTGCTTCGGTCTCAGGAACCCAGAGCCACTGAAGCCATGCGGCTCATGATCACACTGCTCCGTGCTTCACAGATGATGCTGTGTGCTTCGGATCATCAGCTGCTCCAAGCCTTCTGCTGCAGGTTGATCTCAACGTCTGCCGTCCACAGAATGCTTTTCCAGAAGTGCTTTCTCAGAATGAACCAAGCTGTTGATTTGTCCGCTCCTAATGTCCCTGCTCTCTCTCTCTCTGATGGATCTGTTTTGTTTATCTCGTATGGAGAGATCCTGCATGATGTGGTTCACAGCAACAGCTTCCAAATGCAAATGTCACACTTAGAATCAACTCCAGACCTTTTAGCTGCTGAACTGATGTAGAAATAACAAAAGAAAAGCCCACATCTGTCCACGAAACAGCTTTTGAGTCCACTGTCCAGTTACTTACGGTCCCTTGAAAAAGGAGGGAGGTACATATTAAAGAGCTGTAATTCCTTAACCTTTCCTCTAATTTTAATGAGAATATCATCACATTAAAGCTCAGAGTCTGCACTTTAAGTTCTAGAACTGTATTATAGAACTGTAGCAGGAATATGTTTTGGTCAACAGCTAAAATAATAAAAACTGTGCCTGTGTCCAAATATATATGGACCCGACTGTATATACTATATCTATCCATCAATTCATCTGCCTGCCTATCCTTCCATCTATCTATCTATCACTATCTGTTTATCTATCAATCTGTCTGTCTATATACAGTAGATATATTTATCTATCTATCTATCCATCTATCCATCCATTCATCCATCTATCACTGTTTATCTATCAATCTGTCTGTCTATATATACAGTAGATATATTTATCTATCTTTCCATCTACCCATCCATCCATCCATCCATCCATCCATCCATCCATCCATCCATCCATCACTATCTGTTTATCTATCAATCTGTCTGTCTATATATACAGTAGATATATTTATTTATCTATCCATCTACCTATCCATCTATCTATCCATCTATCCATCCATCACTATCTGTTTATCTATCAATCTGTCTGTCTGTCTATACATACAGTAGATATATTTATCTATCCAGTTGCTATCACTACAAAAACAGGAATCAAAGCAAAAGAGCTCAAGTTTTCCACTTCTTAAATTAAATGTTGTTTCATCATTAATCTGGCTGTTTTGACTCAAGACCTCTTTATTAAAGAATTTCTTGGAGAAAATAAAAGGGAAGAGCAGTGCTGGCCTCTAATCATCTCCGGAATCGATCAGGACTGAATGTGTTTAGTGTTGATGGTGCGTTCAGACCCGTCTGCGTCTCCTCTGTTTGAGCTCCTCGAGGCGTCTTCAGCTGACAGAGGTCAGGAGTGAACGGAGACTCTGACGTCTGCCATCAACGAGAAGTGACCCGTGTCTGACGGGGGCTGCTGTTGGCCGATCATGCGAGCGCTGAAGCTTAGCGGATACCTGAGCCGTCCTCGGCGCCACACACTCTTCAGACTCGACTGAGACGCTGACAGGAGACGAGAGACAGAGAGGAGACGTCTGCAACAGTGTTTAATAATGTCTTATTTATGACACAGAGGCAGACACTAGAGAAGCATTTTTACTCTGCTTTAAAAGGACATTTTTCAAATGTCTGTGTTTTTCTTTTGAAAACTTTTACTTTACAACATTCCAAAGCATAATATTGTATTTTTACTGCATTACCTTTCATATTAAAAATGTGACTCTGGAGCACAAAAGCAGTCATAAGCAGCACAGCTATATTTGTAGCAACAGCCAACAATACATTGTACGGGTCAAAATTATACATTTTTCTTTTATGCCAAAAATCATTAGGATATTAAGTAAAGATCATGTTCCATGAAGATATTTTGAAAATTTCCTACCGTAAATATATCAAAACTTCATTTTTGATTAGTAATATGCATTGCTAAGAACTTCATTTGAACAACTTTAAAGGTGATTTTCTCAATATTTAGATTTTTTTGCACCCTCAGATTCCAGATTTACAAATAGTTGTATCTCAGACAAATATTGTCCAACAAACCATACATCAATGGAAAGATTATTTATTCAGCTTTCAGATGATGTATACATCTCAATTTCATAAAATTGACCCTTATGACTGGTTTTGTGGTCCAGGGTCACATATCATTTAATACTTAATTACATTAGAAATCTAGTACTTTCTTACTTTTACTCAAGTACAAGTACTTCAAAGTTTTACTTGAGTACAAGAAAGTACTACATTTTTAATGTTCTAAAGTATTAAAGGTAAAAAAAATTATGAAATGTACTGCAGTAAGTGTTTTCCAAAGAAAAGCACTCTGATAAAGTTCAGATACTTTTTAAATGTACTTTAATAAAGTAAAAATACTTCACTACTGTTCACCTCATCATCGAAACTAAACCAGAAGTATGCAGCTTTAAATTCCAAAACTCACATTCTATTTCATAATATTTGAAAGATATTTCTCCTGCAAACCAGGACAGACAGATAAAACAGACAACTAATATTCACTTCCTGTGCTCGTGCAAACACACTTCCTGTGCACAACAAAGTGAGTGTATTCATGTGTGTTCATGTCTGAATGATTGGCTCAGAAGTGCAAACAGTGCTGTTATTGTTAACTAAAAACAATCTTATGCTTAAAAAAACTAAAAATTAGAATTGTTGCTTGGAAAATAACTGCAATAAGAGAAGTTTAAGTTGAAGTACTAAAATGAATAAAACTAAAACTGAAATTTAAAAAAAAAAATTAAATATTAAATTATAATAGAAATGTAATTGACAAAAATATATATTTTTTAAAATAAAAATGGCAAAAGCGCATGACAAAATTACTAAACTTCAACTAAAATTAAAACTGAAAGAATAAAATTAAAAGCTAATTAAAATATTAATAAATACTATATAATAGTATTGTATAAATAATACAAAAAAACACAATGTTCGTGTGTGTGTGTGTGTGTGTGTGTGAAAGAAAACTCCATCAAAACAGCTATTTTAAATTGAAATAATATTTCACAATTTTTACTGTATTTTTGATCAAATAAATGCAGTCTTGGTGAGCAGAAGAGACTTCTTTCAGAAACAAAAAACCTTAACTTCTGAACTTACTATAATGCATTACAAACGATGCTTAGAACACTGAATCAGTGACGCTCGCTGTGCTGCTGTCTGTGTGTTTGATTCAGTGAATCAGTGAATCACTCCTCGTTTGAATCATCGATCACAGTGATTCGATCTCCTGGACTGACGGACACAAACACAGAGACGGATCGACAAAAACACAGACAGACAGTGATTGTGTCGTCCATCATACAGAGCCGACAGATGATGATGATGATGATGATGATGATGATGATGATGTGTAGATATAGATGAGACTCGCTGCACGTCTAGGTCGTCCTTCTCTGTGGCTCTGAAGCGATACAGAGACAGATAATAATGAGACCGAGAGAAACACTTCTCTATGAACTCTCTGCATCTTCTCTATTTGGCAATAATTGAATCACAGTTCAACTGGAATTACATTACATTATATTTATTATTATTATTTATATGACAGCTGTGCATCTCAGATTATTATATTTATTATTATTATTATTATTTATTTATTATTATTATTATTATTATTATTATTATTATGACAGCTGTGCATCTCAGATTATTATATTTATTTATTATTATTATTATTATTATTATTATTATATTATTATTATATGACAGCTGTGCATTTCAGATTATTATATTTATTATTATTATTATTTATATGACAGCTGTGCATCTCAGATTATTATATTTATTATTATTATTATTATTATTATTTATATGACAGCTGTGCATCTCAGATTATTATATTTATTATTATTATTATTATTATTATTATTATTTATATGACAGCTGTGCATCTCAGATTATTAACTTTATTATTATTATTATTATTATTATTTATATGACAGCTGTGCATCTCAGATTATTAACTTTATTATTATTATTATTATTATATGACAGCTGTGCATCTCAGATTATTAACTTTATTATTATTATTATTATTATATGACAGCTGTGCATCTCAGATTATTATATTTATTATTATTATTATTATTATATGACAGCTGTGCATCTCAGATTATTAAATTTATTATTATTATTATTATTATTATTATATGACAGCTGTGCATCTCAGATTATTAAATTTATTATTATTATTATTATTATATGACAGCTGTGCATCTCAGATTATTATATTTATTATTATTATTATTTATATGACAGCTGTGCATCTCAGATTATTATATTTATTATTATTATTATTATTATATGACAGCTGTGCATCTCAGATTATTAAATTTATTATTATTATTATTATTATTATTATATGACAGCTGTGCATCTCAGATTATTAAATTTATTATTATTATTATTATTATTATTATTATTATATGACAGCTGTGCATCTCAGATTATTAAATTTATTATTATTATTATTATTATTATTATTATTATATGACAGCTGTGCATCTCAGATTATTAAATTTATTATTATTATTATTATTATATGACAGCTGTGCATCTCAGATTATTAAATTTATTATTATTATTATTATTATTTATATGACAGCTGTGCATCTCAGATTATTAAATTTATTATTATTATTATTATTATTATATGACAGCTGTGCATCTCAGATTATTAAATTTATTATTATTATTATTATTATTATATGACAGCTGTGCATCTCAGATTATTAAATTTATTATTATTATTATTATTATTATTAATTATTATTTATATGACAGCTGTGCATCTCAGATTATTAAATTTATTATTATTATTATTATTATTATTATTATTATTATATGACAGCTGTGCATCTCAGATTATTAAATTTATTATTATTATTATTATATATATTTTCATATAATAACAATAATAAATTATGTTATTATTTTATGCAGATTAAATCATTTGTTTGTATACCATTTAACAGTAACAACACTGAATAACGATTAATGTTGGAAAACTGCATGTTATTGTTACAAACACAAATAAACATCATAATACAGCTGCAATCCACAGAAACGCAGACGTGTGACGTAAGATTCGGTGAATACGCCTGAAGTTGCTGGAAATCTCACTGTGATGAACTGAGGAGGTGAAAATAATGAACGGAGTTGATCTTCTCCTCGTTAGAGAGAGAGTGAATCTTCAGGGCATCTGCGAGTCTTTCTGCAGACGCAGCGCTAAAGTTTGTCGGTTCTGCTGTCAATAACGAGGCTGTAATGAAGTCACGTGACTGAGACTCAGAACGGAAGCAGCTCTTTGACGAATATATCCAATTACAACTAAAACAAACTCAACCGATACCTGAGAAGTAAAACTACACTAGTTATGGCTTCACTAACGTCATACGTGACCCTGGAGCACAGCAGCAGTCATCAGCAGCACAGCTGTATCTGCAGCAATAGACAACAATACACTGTATGGGTCAAAATTATACATTTCTCTTTTATGACAAAAATCATTAAGATATTAAAGATCATGTTCCGTGAAGATATTTAGTAAATTTCCTACCGTAAATATATCAAAACTTCATTTTTGATTAGTAATATGCATTGCTAAGAACTTCATTTGAACAACTTTAAAGGTGATTTTCTCAATATTTAGATTGTGTTGCACCCTCAGATTCCAGATTTTCAAATATTGTCCAACAAACCATACATCAATGGAGAGATTATTTATTCAGATGATGCATAAATCTCAATTTAAAAAAATTGACCCTTATGACTGGTTTTGTGCTCCAGGGTCATATATTGTCTAATTGCACTGACGGATCTGAAATGTAAACCATAAATGCATTAATTAACAGTCATTTCTAAAGCGCATAATAACACAGAAGAAGATCAGGAATCGCTCCCGAAGCATCTCTGGAGCTCCACGTACAGCTGCGACGCTGAGGATGGATGTCGGTTTTGCAGCTTTTGCACCTCGGAGCAAATTTATTACTGACTGGAAGACACACAGAGACAAAAGCGAGAGATTTGTGGTGCTGAGAAAGCAGCGTTTGACCTCTGAACTCACATGCAAGTCTTTAAACTCGTGCGGCCTGTCGTTTACGAGTCAGAGCGGTTCCTCCTCCTCCTCTTCATCACAGATGAAATACACCTGAAGAAAGGAGGAAACACACACAGATGTCAGCGCACGACACCAGCCTCACAACCTGCTGCAAGGACACTTTAAACAGGACTGAGCAATGTGAACATAACTCACGCAAGAACTACACTCAGATAACGCTGGTGAATATCGTCTCATATATCAGACGTCAGTTGTCTCTTTTTTTCACTAAAACCATGCATTTGGATTTTAATCTAAACAAACTAATATATGTATTACACATATTTGTCAATCATATGAATGAAACAGGTCAGATTTCTTTCAAAAAAATAAAAATAATAATAATATTATATATGGCGTAGTTCATTATTGTCTAATTGCATCTGATCAAATAATTGTATTTTTCAAATGCATTTATTCAGATTGGTTAGATCTGGCGATCTGTTCTTTGTGAAAACAATTACATTTATTCAACTAAAAAGTATAAACATGTAAAATATAAACATAAAATATGTTCTAAGAGTTGTTAAGTTATGAAAATGTTATGGTAACATTTTTTAAAGCCCTATATATATATATATAATGCATTATAAAAGTAGTTTTAATGCATTAATTGTGCCTTGTAAAAGCATAATGCACTGTATGATCTCATGAATAATTTTAACAACAGCTATAATACATTAAGAAATATTCTTGACTTAAACAAACCTTTTGCATTTTAACTTCGTTTAGAATCATTTATGAAAAGACAATGCATTACCTTTATAATGCATTATACATAAAGGCTTTAAATAAAGTGTTACCAGTGTTATCTCTGAATGTTGTCTGAGAATGTTACTTTTGAATGTAATATTTGAAACGAATAGTAATATTTTAAAAGTCCATGAACAACAATAGCATTTTTGTGACCAGGTAACTTTGAATGAATGCTCTATTAAAGTAACTGGAATAACATTTGTTCATAACTTTGAGAGAACAGTCTATATTCAATTAGTTAAAATGTGTGAGACTGAAACTGATCGGATTTATTGATGATAAAAAATACAAACTTGATTATTGTGTTTAAAACACATTCAGTTTATAACAGTTCTCACCTGTTTCACTGATGTTTGATTGACAAACATGCATCACTTGAAGTTTATTAGTTGATGTTGAATGCCTAGATTTAAGAGAACGGCACACTGTGTAACACTGTAAAGCTGCTTTGACGCACTGTAAACAGCGCCGTATAAATAATGGTGACGACTTAAAACTGTTATTTCTCCACACAACAGCTCCTGATGAACTGAATCTCACAGAAAAGTAGAGAACACGGTTCTGGAAATAGACAGATAGTGAATCTAAGGAGGTTCTTCACACATCTGTAACATTTGTGATAGAGATTATGGATCTGTGTCTCACAGGAAGGAGTTATTAGGCTTTGACATCATCAGCTCGGTGACTCACACACTTCAGCAGATGATCAGGATTTATTCACTACAGAAATCTACAGGATTTTTTCCCCTAAGACGGGAGAACACGTTTAAAAACTTCCTTGTATTTGAGCGTTAGCAGGAATCCTGAAAGAGGAGAGAGTGAGGAAGAGGAGAGTCATACTGGATCCTCATCCTCATCCTCATCCTCACAGCGGACGCCTGCAGGTCTCTGATCCACCAGAAGAGGGAGCTAAAGAGAGAAAAACACAAACACAAGCCACTGTTAAAGACATCTCACACCATAAAACAACTCTACTTTTACAGTAATATATCTGACCCCGGACCACAAAACCAGTCATAAGGGTCAGTTTCATGAAATTGAGATTTATGCATTATCTGAATAAATCAGCTTTTCATTGATGTATGGTTTATGATGGGACAATATTTCTCTGAGATACAACTATTTGAAAATCTGGAATCTGAGGGAGCAAAAAAATCTAAATATTGAGAAAATCACCTTTAAAGTTGTTCAAATGAAGTTCTTAGCAATGCATATTACTAATCAAAAATGAAGTTTTGATATATTTACGGTAGGAAATTTACTAAATATCTTCATGGAACATGATCTTAATATCCTAATGATTTTTGGCATAAAAGAAAAATGTATAATTTTGAGCCATACAGTGTATTGTTGTCTATTGCTGCAGATACAGATATAGCTGTGCTGCTGATGACTGCTGCTGTGCTGCAGGGACATGTTTAAAAAAAATAATTTAAATAAATAAAAGAGACACAAATGAGATATGTACAAAAGAAATAAAAATAACTAATTTATCCTACTTAAGAATTCTAAATGATCAAATTCATTTTCATTCTTTTGCAAAAATACTTGGCCTTCAGAAAGTGGTTTGGTTTTTAGTTTTTGTTCATGTAACGCCTGCAAATGAAAGAAAATACTGCCTCAATCATTTTAATGAACTTCGTTACTTTAATAAACATTTTGTTAAGCTACTTTAATAGAACTACATTTGTAGCCTATCTGTGGAAAGTGCTAGGAATCGTTATTTTACAGCAGATGCTTTTATCCAAAGTGACTTACAAATGAAGAGAATAGAAGCGATCAAAACCAACGAAAGAGCGATGATACGCAAGTTCTGTAACAAGTCTGTTAGTCTAGCAAGATTTTTTAAAATTATATAATAAATAAAAAGAAAACCAATAGAACAGAAAAAGAATAGAGCAAGCTAGTGTTAGTTTTTTTTTTTTTTTTTTTGCTTTTTAATTGTATATTAAATAAAAAGAAAACAAATAATTAGAATACAAAAAGAATAGAGAAGCTAGTGTTAGGTTTTTTTTGTTAATTTTTTTTTTTTTTTTTTTAAGAAAACAAGCAGTTAGTAAATGAATAGAATCTTAAAAAAAAAAAAAAGTCTAAAAGGGCCACTTTTTTTTTTTTTTTTTTGATGGATCAATATCCATCTCCGTCCCGATTCATTCTCTTACAGCAAATATCTTCTCAAACATTTCAGCCCATCACATGAACGTCAGCGGCTCAAACCTGGAACTCTCTCTGGAGTTGATGGTGGATTGGAGCTGGCTCAGAGTTGAGCTGTGTGAATCTCTCACCTTCTCACAGCAGGACTCCTGGGTTCAGATCTTCAGTGTTGTGGAGCACACGCAGCAGATCTGTGTTTATGAGGAGAAATCCAGCAGCTGCACCTGTCTGAGTCTGAACTACAGAGACGCTTGTACAGCTGACCGCCAACCATCATCATCATCATCATCGAGTTACAAAACTGCTGTGGTAATGCCACGTTTGTTTGTTTTTGCATGTGCATCATAACGCCAAACTACAAGCAACTAATGCATAATGTGCTTAAATGTTCTGTTAATTATTATATCTGACCCTGCAGCACAAAAGCAGTCATAAGCAGCACAGCTATATTTGTAGCAATAGTCAACAATACATTGTATGGGTCAAAATTATACATTTTTCTTTTATGCCAAAAATCATTAGGATTTTAAGTAAAGATCATGTTCCATGAAGATATTTAGTAAATTTCTTACTGTAAATATATCAAAACTTCATTTTTGATTAGTAATATGCATTGGTAAGAACTTCATTTGGACAACTTTAAAGGTGATTTTCTCAATATTTAGATTTTTTTGCTCCCTCAGATTCCAGATTTTCAAATAGTTGTATCTCAGACAAATATTGTCCAACAAACCATACATCAATGGAAAGATTATTTATTCATATGATGTATAAATCTCAATTTCAAAAAATTGACCAGTTTTGTGCTCCAGGGTCACATATGCAATATATATGGAATAATGCTTTTTTTTTTTTTAAAGAAATTGATACTTTTATTCATCAGGGCTGCATTAAATTAAACAAAAGCGCCAGTAAATACATTTATAATGTTAGAAAAGATTTCCATTTCAAATAAATGCTGTTCTTTTGAACTTTTTGTTCATCTGTGAATCCTGAAAAATAACATGCATCAGTTTCTTAAAAAAAAAAAATATTGTGCAGCAAAGCTGTTTTCAACATTGATAATAATCAGAAATGTTTCTCGAGCAGCAAATCAGCATATTATTATGATTTCTGAAGATCATGTGACACTGAAGACTGGAGTAATGATGCTGAAAATACAGCTGCGCATCACAGAAATAAATTACAGTTTAACACATATTCACATAGAAAACAGCTGTTTTAAACTCTAACAATATTTTACTTTTTTTTTTAAAAATGTATTTATGATCAAATAAATGCAGTCTTGGTGAACAAAAGAGACTTCTTTGAGAAACTTCTTTCTCCAATGATCAAGTATTTCAGAAAGCGGTTATTTCAGGAAGGAGTAAAAACAAAAGCAAATAAAGTCATTCTGTTCCATTTGTCTGAGCAGTGCACTTCATTTGTTGTGAAGCTTCGCAAACTGCAAGAGTTTGGAAAGATTGTGCCGATGTGACGCTCAGATCCAGAAATACTTCACAGCTGTGCAGTTTCATAAGTCATCCGTCAGTGATCGAGATCGGCCGGATCAGTGATTACAGTAATACTGTACCTTACTCCGTATGAACAGTTTGGATAAAATCAGCATCAGCTTCCGTCCGAGTCGGAGTTTGAGCGCGGCTGAGATCTCTAAATATAATCTCATTTACGTCATAATGGAATTACTGAATCTGTTACAATCCTCAGAAATAAAGCAGTTTCTATAGCAACACTCACTGCGTGTGCAACTTAGTGACAGCAGAACGTCGTCACCACATTACCTCACCTCTACTGTATGCCCTCCATCAATATAGAATAATAATATGTGCAGAGGCTGATACCCATTTAGCATTAATGATTAAAAGATTGTCATATTTTTGTTGATAAATGACAACACGGCGGTCAAGTGGCAGAAGCCCCGAAAATCCAGCTTCTAACCTGCAATAATGAGTTTGACAAATGTTCCTACAACTCAAAAGCTCAGTTACAGTAACTCATTACTCAACACCTGGAACACGTCAGCCAATCAGAATCAAGAACACAGTGCTGCGGTATGAATATGCAAATCATTCCGATGCAGATCTTCTGTGAAACTGTATATTAATCTCACGTAATGTGACAACACCGACTGTAACGGGATACACGCTAAACATACAGTGGTGATGCTTCTTTCTCAAATCTGTCGCCATCTGATATTTCTGCTGTAATCTTTATCACATTAATATTAATCAGCATTTTGATCATCACAAAGGTTTTAGAAAAGCTGCGTGACCAACAACAGCAGCTTAAAACAACACTAAACCCATATTTTGGAAACATAATTTGGGTCTAAAGATGTGCATCCGAAATGTGAATTTACAATCATTTCTGAAATGTTATACATCTGGAAACACTTTACGGACACATTAGATAATACGAACTAACAATGACAAATATTTATAAAGCATTTAACCTTAGTTAATAATAATTTCAACACATACGTCATTATTTGTTAAGATGAACCTGAGCCAACATAAATTAATAATGAACAACTGTGTTATTATATTAACTAGTGCTGTCAAACGATTAAATCACGATTAATCACATCCAAAATAAGTTTGTTTACATAATACATGTGTGTTCTGTGTATATTTATTGTGTGTATATAAATACACACACATACAGTATATATTTCAGAAAAGTATGTTTTGTTTATATATTAAATATATTTATAATATAAATTATATGTATAGACAAATATTTTCAAAATATATACTGTGTGTGTGTATTTATATATACACATAATAAATATACACAGAACACACACATATATATTATGCAAACAAAAACTTTTATTAATCGTTTGACAGCACTATAACTAACGTTGCCAAACATTAATAAATACTGTAACAAATGTACTGCTGCTCATTGTTAGTTAATGCATTAAATATAATGTTACTATTTCTCTTTGCATTTTAAATAACAACGTTGGAATATTTTAATTACTGGTATATTTGAGTGCAAAATGTTTGTGCACATGCTGCTGAATTGGTGAACAAAAGAACATTTTCACGCCAGTTTTTAACTTTATAAATTCATTTTTTCCCTCAATTTTGAAACGGTAAGAAATCATGTAATTTAGGATCATATTTGTGACCCTGCAGCACAAAAGCAGTCATAAGCAGCACAGCTATATTTGTAGCAATAGCCAACAATACATTGTATGGCTCAAAATTATACATTTTTCTTTTATGCCAAAAATCAATATAAGTAAAGATCATGTTCCATGAAGACATTTTGTAAACTTCCTACCATAAATATATCAAAACTTCATTTTTGATTAGTAATATGCATTGCTAAGAACTTCGTTTGAACAACTTTAAAGGTGATTTTCTCAATATTTAGACTTTTTTGCTCCCTCAGATAGTTGTATCTCAGCCAAATATCGTCCCATCATAAACCATACGTCAATGGAAAGCTGATTTATTCAGATGACATATAAATCTCACTTTCATAAAATTGACCCTTATGACTGGTTTTGTGCTCCAGGGTCACATATATGTGTTATATAAATGAAAAACATGACTAAAGAAATGAATTTGATGTCTTTTGACACGAACACGCTGACATTCACACAGATCTGACGCAAACTCACAAACCCAAACGCTGCACGAATCTTTGAGTTATCTTTTATATTTTTAAAAACAAACAAAAAATAACAGATTAAATGGAATTTACAGTAGACATTCGCAATCATTGTGCACTTTTAAATACCTCAGATACTTTCTGCACAGCTGTCCACGGAAAAACGCAAACACAACGAGGAGGAGGCGCGAGAGAGGGGAGCAAAGGAGCTTCAACTTATCCACGGGAAAAGAATCACTGAATATATAGATTATTTCTTATAATCCTTACATCACTTATATAAATATACTGAACCGAGAAAAGAAGATTCATCTGAGAGAGAGAGAGAGAGAGAGAGAGAGAGAAAATAAACAGCGCGATACAGAAGTCCACAACAGCGTTAAGGCAAAACAGAAAGCAAGAGACGCTAGAAAGTGAAAGAGGAAGAAATCCAAAGTGAACAACGTGAGAAAGAGAAGATGATGAGAGAGAGAGAGCTCGCCAGAGGAAGAGAGAGAGACGAAGACGGATGAGCGCGTGGAGAGACGAGGCTTCGACGGCGCGTTAAAGACACAGTTCAGATTAAACGAGCCATTCATTCAGTGTTTCCACACCAAACCAAACCTGCTTGACTTCATTTCTTCAGTTTTGGAAGAACACCTGAGCTTTACTTTGCTCATATAAAGCTGTCGAGCTCCACAAACGAGGTTAAAGTACCATAACATGAGTTTATATTCTTCTGAAGGATTTATGAGAGTCACGTGGACTGGAAAACAGCATCTCGACTACATGATGCCAAACATCACCAACTTTTGGTCATTTTTGTAATATTTTAGAACAATTTTCAAAAACTCTCAGTTTGTGCTCCACTTGAATAACGTCAAACAGGTTTGGAACGACATGAAGGTGAATAAATGAAGACAAGATTTTCATTTAAGCCTGAACTATTCTTTTAAAGGGATAGTTCACCCAAAAAAATGATGTCTTCGTATGCATTTCTTTCTTCAAAAGCAGCATGATGTGAAAAACCAAACATTTTTGGTTCCCATTGAGTTTCACTGTATTTCCATTTACTGTAACGCAAGTCAATGGGAACCAGTTTGATTCCCAACATTCTTCAAAGTATCATCTTCTATATTCCACAGAAGAAAAGTGTCTTACAGGTTCGGAACGACATGAATAAATGATGACAGAACTTTAATTTTGGGGTAAACCATTTCTTCAGTTTGCCTAAAAATGAAAAAGCTGTCCATTTACTCACATTCACGTCGTTCTATACCTGCAAACATTTCTTTCTTTTGCAAAAGCATGATGTAAACACAAATGCTGGCAAACAAACATTCCTGGTTCCCATTGACTTCCATTGTATTTCCAACAGAATGGAAGTCAATGGGAACCGAGACTGTTTGATTCCCAACGTTCTTCAAAATATCTGCTTTTATGTTCCACAGAAGAAAGAAAGAAAGTCCAACAGGTTTGGAAAGACATGAAGGTGAGTAAACGAAGACCACATCTTCATTATGCCTGAACTATCCTTTTCAAAGGGACACTTCATCCAAAAATATTTTAGAATCTGTCATCATTTACTCACCTACATGCCGTTTTTTCTTTTGCAGAAGCATATAACGAACACCGGCAAACTAACATTTCCGGTTCCCATTGACTTCCATTGTATTTCCAACAGAATGGAAGTCAATGGGAACCAATACTGTGTGATTCCCAACGTTTTTCAAAATATCTTCTTTTATGTTTCAGAGGAGAAATTAAGTCATACACGTTTGGAACGACGTGGATGAGAGTAAATGATGACAGAATTTTATTTTTGGGGCAAACTATCCCTTTAAAAGAGACCGTTTGCCAAAAAATGAAAATATTTGGTTACCAGCGTTCTCCAAAATATCTGCATGTTCCACAGAAGACAGGTTTGGAAAGACATGAAGGTGAGTAAATAATGACAGAATTTTAATGTTAGGGCAAAACTATCCCTTTAAAGAGAGAGTTTGCACAAAAATGAAAATTGTGTCATAATTCACCTGTATGAATTTTTTTCTTTTTGCAGAGAACACACACACAAAAAGCATAAAACAGCTGGCAATGAAGCGTTTTGGTCTGAAAATGTGTTACCAACGTTCTTCAAAATATCTGCGCTCATGTTCCACAGAAGAAAACAAGTCATACAGGTTTGGAACGCCATGAAAGTGAGTAAATGATTTCGTTTTCATCTGAACTGTCCCTTTAAGACGTCCGCTTGTGTCTATGAGTGTGCGTGCGCGCGTCATACGATGCACATATAACGCAACACGCTTCTGTGTCATATGTGCTCTTCTGTTAATGATATAAAACAATAAAAAAGATCCCTAAGGAACACCAGGATGATCTCTTCCCTTTGACATCTTCGACTTCCTCTCTCTCTCTCTCCCGACTCACTGCGAGCTCGCTCGCTCCAGCACGCGCAAGTCATAGTTCTTTTTGGTGGCGCGCAGTTTGAACAAACTCCCGCCGCTGTTGTTGAGTTTGAAGGAGGCGCTCTGGGCCGCCATTGTGTTGGGGAACACGGCCACCACGGTGTAGAGGTGAGCCGGGTCGTTGGCGTCTCCCCGTCCGCCGCCGGGGCCCCGGGGACACTGAGGGTCCTTCAGCCACTGGATCTTGGCGCCGCAGAGCGAGAGCTGGTTGAAGAGCTTCTCGGCCTCCGGACGGGAAATGCCCTCGGGGAGGTCGGTCACCTCCAGCACCCGACTCACCACTAGAGGGAGACACACAGAGGTCACGCTAGTGTTAAGCATTGGTCCCAAACTCAATTCTTGGAGGGCCACAGCTCTGTAAAGTTTAGCTCACAGCTGCTTCGAAATTTCTAGTAATCCTGAAGAGCTTGATTAGCTGGATCAGGTGTGTTTGATTAGGGCTGGAGCTAAACTGTGCAGAGCTGTGGCCCTCCAAGAATTGAGTTTGACACCGAAGTGTTAAAGGGATAGTTCACCCAAAAATGAAAATTAGCCCATGATTTACTCACCCTCAAGGCATCCCAGGTGTGTATGACTTTCTTCTTTCAGACGAATCCGATCGGAGTTATATTAAAAATTATCCTTGCTCTTCCAAGCTTTATAATGGCAGTGAATGGGTGTTTTTTTCTAACAGTCCAAAAGTGCATCCATCCATAATTAAATGTGCCTCACATGGCTCCGAGGGGTGAATAAAGACCTCCTGCAGCGAATCAATGCGTTTTTTTGTAAGGAAATATCCATATTTAAAACGTTATAAACACTTTTCGCTCACTTCCGCTAACTGTCGTAGGCAGTGTGCCGTGTGAGGCACATTTAATTATGGATGGATGCACTTTATTTGACTACTTTTGGACTGTTGAAAAAAACACCCATTCACTGCCATTATAAAGCTTGGAAGAGCAAGCATAATTTTTTATATAACTCCGATTGGATTTGTCTGAAAGAAGAAAGTCATATACACCTGGGATGCTTTGAGGGTGAGTAAAACATGGGCTAATTTTCATTTTTGGGTGAACTAAGCTTTTAAAACCACCGCCGATGACGTCTACTGAGGGTGGGGTTGACTTTTTTCAGAACATTTGACCGATTTTCGATTTTTATACAATTTTTAACTAGTCAACTTGAAAATGTAACTACAACATGATTCAAGTAACTTTTTCTTTATTAACCCTCGAGTTAAAGAAAATTCTATTCCGAGTGCACCACACATGAAGTTGTCAACATGATGTAAAGGTTAAACAAATCACTTGTTAAATATCTTTGCAGAAAAGATGCATGAACTACACCTAATTGAGCAAACATGAAATATCACACATACAGTAGTAGTTCTTCACAGGTTTTTAATTCGATTGCACTGCTTTTCCATTGGTTTTTCTATGTAAACATGGATGTGTTCGACTGTCGCGTCTCTTGCATGAAACTTACAATTAAACAAACCATACTGATATAAAAAACCGAACAAAGAAAATATATTTCATTTCTTTCTATATCAACATCATACAATGCATTAAACTGAGCTTAACGTAAGAACAGTAGTGGGATTGTGAATTGATAAGAAGCTAATAATCAATTAAATCAGAAAAAGTAAAATAAAAATAAATTATTTTAATACTTGAACACTAAAAATATAAATATTTCATTTATTTACTTGGCTATAGTCAAAGGTAAATGCAATGACACTAGGATTTTTTAAGAGGAAAATGTAAAATAGAAAAAAAAAGAATTGGGGAGAATTAATAAATTCTGAAGAAGTTACTGCCATTGTGTGAATAATTGGTAATCATGCAATCCATAATAAAAAGTAACTGTAATTTGATGATGAGCATTTTTAAAAATGTAATACACTCTAATTATGAGCACTTAATTACACTTACAACACAGTTTATTTATATGATTAGATAATGTGTTTCCTGCATGCACAGAAAGGCTATTTCAAAGGCACTTTTATGGTAAATAGGGTCCATTTTCATGTCACACTGACTTTAAATGAGCAGAAGGACTCCGGTCAGGAGTTTGTGTTCGGTCTCTTACCCACGTCAGTAGTTCCCAGGTCTGTAGAGGCAGATTTGAGCGTTTGTCTTTTACCCCGCGCTCCGTGCTTCATCACTCCCTGACTCTGAAACACACAGACACACTGTGAACAACTACAGACGGAGAGATGGAGATCCGTGAGGAATGATGGATCACACAGCAGCTCAATGTTATGCACATAGAATTAACTATGACTCATTTTTAAAAAAAACTAAACAAGAAACAGTGCTTTGAAAATGATTCCACTTCTCATTTGCTTAATATCACACTTCATGAAAACAACATTTTGAATTCATAACCTTAGTGACAAGAATATTACCAAAAAAAATAATACTAGTCTGATCCTGTTTTTTTTTTGAAGAAAAAAAAAATTGTAAAATAAAATTTAAGGGAAAAAAGAAAAGCTGAGTTTTCAGGTAAACTTTTTACTTTTATTTTTATGCTGATAATATTTTATAATTTATGATAATGTTTTATAAAATATAATTTAATGAAAAATTTATTTAAATTTAATTTATATTAAATTTGAAACAACATAATGATTGATTAGATGTAACCTAATTATTTTAATCTTAAAACACTTTTTTTTTTTGCATAGAATTATTCACTAAAAAGATATAAATCCATGACAAAACTGGGGGTAGATTTGAAACTGACACAGTTCTGTTAATTGGCAGTTACTAAAAGATTGCTCTCTAAAAACACTAGAAATGAACTGCCCCCCCCCCAAACACACACGCGCACGCACACACACACACACACACACACACACACACACACACACACACGCACACACACACACGGGAGGGGCAAAAGCACTCATTTTGTTTTCGATACGATACCGATACTTTTAAAGGCCAGTATCATCAATATCGATACAGATACAATTCTTAAAAATGAACTTTTAAATTATGAAATCTACTAAATTCCTAAGAGTAAAATAGGTGATACCCACTTAGCTTTATATTTGAAACGCATTTTACAATTTAATATGCCTTAATTGCAAATTATGTTGTTATATTTTTGTTTACACGTGGTTAAAATATGTTAACTGTAGAAATCTACAAATATAGCTGAACTACGGTTACTTTAGTAAAACAATGCTTCATTTTCGTAAGCGACTGCAGTGACAGGCTGTTGCATGCATAAAATGCAACCCTTTTATTCTGCCAGCATGATTTATAATAACATTACAGAATAGAACATGATCAATATGAACTTTTAATGTTCAGTTTAAATAAATGTAATTGCACAAACCATAGGCTACAATTTAAATGTGTTTATTGTGAAATAATTCAAACATGTTTTTGTTTGTTTCTGTCAATAAGCATTGTTCTGGACTGCTGTTCCCAAAAAACATCAATGCTTTCTTATGATATTTCTGGGAAACGCAGCTCTGTTTGAATGCACTGTCAGAAGAGAGTGAACGCACTCCGTGATTGATTGGCTTTGTCTTGCAACATTTGTGTGTGTTCAGATGAGCAGGAAAATAGTTCTATCCTACACAATTATCTGCTAACAGTTTACTCGTCAAATTCAATGCATATTGTACGCATTAATTTTTTGGTAAATAAACAAAATCAATGGTAAATAAAACACCTTAGTATCGATATTTTTTGTTTGAGTATGGATACTTTCGATACTCGCATCAGCATCGATACGCCCATCCCTAACACACACACACACACACACACACACACACACACACACGGCTGTACCTGATGGGAGCTGTAGGAGGACTGGTTGTGGTTGTGCATGATGGGAGGAGGACACAGACTGTACTGCAGCGGCTGCCCCAGTAAAGAGTAGCGTCCATCTGCTGACACACACACACACACACACACACACACACACACACACACACACACACACACACACACACACACACACACACAGAGAGTGTCAGTCAGAGCGCTGGAGGACAGCCAAACACAACACTGGCAGCTCACTGGGGCAGTAGGACACACACACACACACTCAGCGGCTCACGGTGACCGTACACAGGCAGGGTCACCGCGTGTCCAGAGCTCATCGTGATGTCTCGAGTGAGTTTGAAGACTATATAAGCTGGTATTTTGAATCATAAGAAAACCAGGAAAACAATCCAACAATGAATCCTGTCCAGGTGAATCTCAAACAGCAAAGCTTCCTATTGGTTGTCATGTAGCTCCGCCCACAGCAAAATGTCAATGGTCTTAAAAACTTGAATATTTTTAAAAGAAAATATTTGAATATTTTTTAAAAAAGACAGGAGGTAGGAATTTTATTATATATGAAATAATATATAAAAAAATACATTTTTAAAATAAACACTCTTAACAGGGAATTAACAATTGAAGATATACTGTATACTGATATGATAAAATATGTTCAGATTGACTGATTTTGTTGTGTAGCCTTTTTTGCTTTCAGTGTTGACAGAAGAACGCCAGGTATCTGATGTACAGTAATAAAGGTGTGTGTGTGTGTGTACCTGGTATTTATCACGTTATGGGGACCAAATGTCCCCACAAGGATAGTAATACCAGTAAATTTGAATCTTGTGGAGACATTTTTTAGGTCCCCGTGAGGAAACAAGCTTATAAATCATACAGAATTGTTTTTTGAAAATCTAAAAATGCAGAAAGTGTCCTGTTAGGGGTAGGTTTAGGTGTAGGGTTGGTGTAGGACAATAGAAAATACAGTTTGTACAGTATAAAACCCATTTTTATACTCTCACATATATGTGTGTGTGTGTGTGTGTGTGTGTACCTTGTGCTGGCCCGCCGGGCCGAGGGAACTGTGAGATGAGAGGCAGCGGGCCGAGACCCGGACACACAGTGTTCACACTGCCAGACGGAGAGGGAGCCGGAGACTGTGTGGGAGACGCCAGCGGACTGCTGAGCTGAGTGCTGACCTACACACACACACACACACACACACACACACACACACACACACACACACACATACACACACGAGTCTGAGTCTCCATGATGGAGCAATCACATTTGCAGCTATAATGCGTGTACCATTTAGGCCTGTCAAAAAAACAAAAATTGAATTTCGAATATTCGTTTAATTTAAAATAAAAATCCACATTTGAATTTTAGATGTGCGTCAGGCAGCCTTATCAGTGGTGCACGAGATGCGACGACGATGTAGGTGTCGTTGCATTTTAATGCTTTTTTTTTTTTTAGCCCATCCAGTTAAACCCACTAGATGCGGCGCTGTTCATTCAAAATATTGCATCAATGCGGAGATGATGATGTTTACATCAAAACTGAAACCAAGCCATTCACACAGAACGCATATTTATCACATTTTCTAGAGACATCTACCACCGTTGCGCTCGCATCTCACACAAGAGCGCCGCATGTTTAGAAATCCATGTAAAATTAACGCAAGTTCAACTTTTAAAAAACATGTCTCGCGACTTTATGGCGTTTTCCCATCCCACTGCATCTCATGGGATTAAATGAAGAAAGTACTCTTTGTGATTAAACTATACATACATGATTCTGTTTTGTTTCTAATTGTTTAAGCAACTCAATTAATTGTATATGCGGCTTATAAACATTATTTTAAACATTATGCACTTTTTTCAAATAGTCGTGTTATTTTATTGCATTGAAGAAACATGCATTAGTAATATTTAGCTCGATGCACCCTCAAGAGAGAAGTCAAAATCTTTTCCCCTCCTAACAGAAATTATGCCTTTTAATTTCGAATATCGATAACTTCCAAGTACAAAATTCAAATTTATATTTTCAGCCATTTTGACAGCCCTGGCGCCGTTACCTGCTGCTCAGGCTTGCTGGGTCTCTGCTCCATGCTGTAGTACTTGCAGGGGTTCCACTGCACCAGAGGAGGATTCTGGGTCGGCTGCGGTCCGTTAGGGACACTGAGCTGCATTACCATCACACCAGCACCAGGAGGAGGAACCCCTACAACACATCCACATCAACCGGTCACTCACTCCCAATACAAAATACACTGAGAGATACGATAACTAATGCAACCTACTGCTCAAGGAGTTAAATACTGGCAAGTTTACTGAGCTGATACTGCAGATATTCACTGATGCACGATGGGTAAATCATGTGTAAATTGTATTTTATATAACTGTTTATATGTTTCATAACTGATCATGGTATTCAGTATTATTTTAGTATTAAATATAGTATTTTCTCTAGTGCTGTCAAACGATTAATCGCATCCAAAATAAAAGTTTGTTTACATAATGTGTGTGTGTGTACTGTGTATATTTATTATTTATATTTATATATATATATATATATATATATATATATATATATATATATATATATATATATATATATATATATATATATATATATATATATATATATATATAAAAATACACACACATTCAGTATATACGTTGAAAATATTTACATGTATATATATTTATATTATATATGAAAATATATTTAATATATGAACATAACATTTTTCTTAAATATATACATTAATGTGTTTTATATTTATATATACATAATAAATATAAACAGTACACACTCATATATTACGCAAACAAAAACTTTTATTTTGAATGCGATTAATCATTTGACAGCTCTAATTTTATACTATTAGAGTATTTATAAATTCAATTTGATTTTTATTTGAAGTTGAAGTTTTTTTATATTTCTATTTAACTGCATTAGCTGTAGCTGCTGTGGTTGTGTGCGGTGAACCTGAATACTGCTGTTGCATTGGCTGCGGGCTGCAGGGTGAGGCAGACTGGGTCATCTGGTACTGATCCGAACTGGGCGGCTGCAGGTAACCCACAGATGGACTGAAGCACGCAAAAGCACACGGTTAAACAGAATTAAGCATAAAAATGACAACAAAGCATCAAAACATAAATTTACACTTGTCACATATGTTTCTCCATTGTAGTAAATGCACATTTTCTTGCTGAATAAAACAATTATGTGCAACAATTAAGAGTATGAGTTTTTATGCATACTAAGATTTTATGTGCATCTTGGCATTTACATTCAGAGATGTTGTTTTTTTTAATGCAAAAAAACGTGGATGGAAACAGCTATTGAAGCTACTTCAAGGAGATATTTCTAATCATATTATTACTGCACCTTTTTTCCAGCACTTCTGACAGTATCTGACAGTAAACACGTGATGCACGTGCTGAGATGTTAGCGTGTGTGTACCTTGTGCTGTTCTGTTGTGTGGGCGTCAGAACGCTGTAGTAGACGGGCATGGGTGCCGCGGTCGGCATGGCTCCCTGTACGGACTGACTGGCGGGAACCATGACGGGCTGCTGGTACTGCTGCTGCACCACAGACTGACTCTCATTAGCTACAGGCACCTGCAGAGACACACGAGAGAGCGGTGAGAGAGAGAGAGAGAGAGAGAGAGAGAGAGAGAGAGAGAGAGAGAGAGAGACACACACCAACCCTACACCTAACCCGACCCCCTACAGGAAATTTTCTGCATTTTTACTTTCTCAAAAAAATTCATTCTGTATGATTTATAAGCATTTAAAAAAATTGGGACACAAGGAAATGTCCTCATAAGATACCTTCCACACACACACACACACACACACACACACACACACACACACACACACATTCTCTCTCTCTCTCACACACACACACACACACACACACACACACACACACACACACATTCTCTCTCTCTCACACACACACACACACACACACACACACACACACACACACACACACACATTCTCTCTCTCTCACACACACACACACACACACACACACACTCTCTCTCTCACACATTCTCTCTCACACACACACACACCTGATAGGAGGGCATGGGTGGGTACTGGACCATCATGCCCGGCATCTGTCCGTTCATGGCCGTGCGCTGTGTGTTCATCATACTGGCGCTCTGAGGCTGCTGGACTCCCATCATGCCCTGGTACGCAGGCTGCTGATTGGTCATCATGGGCTGGAGAGGAGCTAATCATGCAAAACAAAAGCACATCAAACTTCAACTGCTCATCATAAGGGAGCCGTTCAGAGCTTTAATAGTCAGTTTAATATGAGACATCAATATAAGAGAGCATAAAAATGACAGTCAGCAGAGACAAACACACACAGAAGTACCTTTCCTCCACGTAAGAAAGAAAAATCATGCTTTGGTAAATCAAAATAACTACTTTATTTCACAAAGTCAAAGTTAAGACAAAAAAATAATTAATTAATCTCAGTATTGACTCAGTATGTCCTATTTTGACTCAAAATTATAATTTCATAAAATTATTAAAAGGATAATCATTTTATTATTTCATAATTTTTATATTTCATATAATTTGTTTTATATTTAAATGTAACTTTTTTCATTATAATTTTGACTTTTTAAACTAGCAAAGTTCAACTTGTATGACTTAGGACGTCAATTTTCACTTTTTTCATAATTATGGTATTTTAGTCTCATAATCCCCCCCATAATGACTTTTTCATAATTATGACTTTATTTATATTTTATTAATTTCACTAATATTTTATATTTAAATTTTATAATTTTTCTGTAATTTTTTTTTCATAATTATAACCTAATGTCATAATTGACTTTTCCCCCCATAATGACTTAACCTAATAATTATGACTTAATTTTATGATTTCTATATCGTACTAATATTTTATATTTAAATTTGATCATTCTGACCCTCATCATTTTGACTTTTCATAATTTTGACTTTGTAAACTCAATTCAGATTCAACTTTTTCCCCTCATAATTATGAGTTAAATGTTGAAATTATGACAAGTCAAAACTGACATCCCCATCTCATTATAGTAATTATGACTTTTTATCTAAATTGCTACATTTCATAATTATGATTTATGAAAGCATGATTTTTTTCTTATGTGGTGGAGACGGGCTTCTATGTGTGACTCATATATGAGCTCTGCTCCAAAAGCACGTTAGCTTGCTTTACAGGAGGATAACATGATGCTGTCTAGGAGCAGAGGAAGAGGAAGTGATGTCACACTGACCGGAGGGCTGCGCCGGCGGGGGCAGCGGCTGAGAGCGCTGCGCGGGGTACGACACCTGGTGAGAGATGGAGCGGAACTGCTGGCCTGAACTCGGATACTGTCCTCCGGTGGAATAATACTGAACCTGGATCTGGAAAACAACAAAAACACACATATCTATGTAAATATCTACATGATGATTTATAGATCTACCCTTGTTTTGTTGATGTATTATAATAATTTTTGTTATTTTTCCATGCAATAGTCAGTGCTTTGACATTACTGTGCAAGTCATGCCAATAAAGCTCACTTGAATCGAACTGAAGCGATACACACACACACACACACACACACACACACACACACACACGTTAGTCTTTGTGAAAAGTGGGGACTCTCCATAGGTGTAATGGTTTTTATACTGTACTTACTGTATGTGCTATTGCCCTACACCTAAACCTACCCCTTACAGGAGAAATAACTATATATGGATGTATATTTGTTTTGTTTTTATTCTGCTATGTACAATGCTTTGGCAATATGTATCTAAGTATGTCATGCCAATAAAGCAATATGAATTGTGAATTGTGAGAGCCTGGAGTATTACGTGCTGCTCATATTACAGAGACACTCTGATGAAAAATAAAGACTGTGATTCACTGTTTATTACAGCGCTGCGCGCAAGCATCAAACTCTAATATCACTGTATGAGTCATTTATTAATTATATCACAATGTAGTAATTTTGCTGGATGTTCAATGAATCAGATTCAGAATGAGCTTTTATTGCAAGGTATGTTTACACCTACGAGGAATTAGATTCCGTGACAGAAGCTTCCGCAGCGCAACAGAACAAAAACACAGATTTTAAAAAAAATGAATGGGTTAAATTTTATACTAATTTTTACTTTATACTCCAGTTTGTTACATTTAAACATTTAAACAGTGGATATAATTTTTTTTTTTTTTTATGACTGATTTATTCAAACATATAAATTAAATATTCAAGAACAGGTTCAGTAAAAATATATACATAAACTGGTTGAATTTAGTGATAAAACTGACCGAATTTGAAAGATGAGACTTTGTTTCATATCAAAAGCACAGTGTATGGGGATTTACTGGATGGGAGACGCTAAAAACAATGTTTCATTAAGTTTTATTCATGCATCTACTGAAAATAGCAGAGATTGATGTCAGTTCATCAAAATGATAATTGATTTAAAAAAACGAGAAATGGACATTTCCAGCTCTAATAAACAAGTAAACTACACTTTGTTTCATGTCTAACAAACACCTCCGAATAGGATCTTCCTTGTCTTGACTTGTTTGTAACCTGCTCTTTAGTTTTTAGGGCTGTCAAAATGGCTGAAAAACTAAATTTGAATTTTGTACTTAAATATGATCAATATTCAAATTTAAAAGGCATGATTTCAGTAAGGGGGGGAAAAACCTTTTGGCTTCTCTCTTGAGGCCACAAGAGGGCGCATCGAGCTAAATATTACTAATCCATGTTTCTTCAAAGCAATAAAATAAAGAACACCTTTGAAAAAAAGTGCATAATGTTTAAAATAATGTTTATAAACCACATTTATAATTAAGTTGCTTAAACAATTATAAACAAAACAGCATCATGTATGTACAGTTTAATACTAAGGACTGAAAAACAATCACAAAGAGTGCTACTTCTATTTAAAAACATGGGATGCAGAAAAACCGCCATAAAGTCTCAAGACATGTTTTGTAAAAGTTGAACTTACATTAATTTTACATGGTTTTCTAAACATGCGGCGCTCGTGCGAGACTGTGATAGATGTCTCTATAGAAAATGTGATAAATATGCGTTCTGTGTTTCAGTTTTCAATTATCTCCGCATTGATGTTCTCTTTTTCCGCAATATTTTGAATGAACAGCGCTGCATCTAGTGGGTTTAACTGGATAAGCTAAAAAAAAAAAAAAGCATTAAAATGCAACGACACCTACATCGTCATCGCATCTACTGATAAAGCTGCCTGACGCACATCTAAAACTTTTTTGCATTCGAATGTGGATTTATATTTTAAATTTGACAAATATTCGAAATTAAAAAAATTTTTTTGACAGCCCTAGTAGTTTTACATTATTACAGTTTCTGCACATGTATCTAATACAGGATAGATGCTTCTCCCGATTCCTATCAGCCATTCGGTGTAAAGCGCAGCAGAAACAGATTGACAAACACAAACATTCCTTCACAACAATCACACTCAGCATCTTCTCACACTTCCTTTTCTAATTAAAGTTTTCCTTCACTGCTGTGCCAACTTCCTGTTTCCTCTTCAGAGAGCGAAACAGAGTCTGCTAATATTTTAGACTGGAAATATGAGGATTGGAGCTGAAGGCATTTAGCAGCCAAACGATGAAGCAACACAAACATGATTCAAAGGTAATGTGGGTTACTGTATACTGCACAGTATTTTTGAAATACACAGCATTCAGAAGTTTGGGCTGGGTACGATTTTTGTTTCTGAAAGAAGTCTCTTCTGCTCACCAAGGCTGCTGCATTTATTTGATCAAAAATACAGTAAAATTTTTTAAATATTATTACAATGTAAAAAAGTGATTTTCTATTGTAGTGTATGTTAAAATGTATGGAAGCCCATTTCTGCCACAGAATAAAAAATAAATATATGAATGAATGAATGAATGAATGAATGAATGAATAAATAAAATAAAATAAAAGTAATTGTGACAATTATTTCACAGTTCAATGTTTTTTGAAATTCTGAGAAAAACGTCAGATTTGTGATATATAAACTCAGGATTCTGATCTTTTCTCTCACAACTATGAATTTAAATCTTACAATTATTATTTCTTTAATTTATCAGAATTCTGAGTTGACATCTTGCAATTGTTTTTTTTTCTGCTATGAAACAAAAAAAAACTGGTAATTGCAACATTTTTATTTCACAAGACAGACTTTCTTAGAATTGTAAGTTTATATCTCGCAATAGTGCATTAAACTCAAAACTGCACACAACTCTGATTTTTTTTCTCAGAATTCTGACTTCACATCTTGCAAAATTATTGTTTTTTTGTTTTTGTTTTTTTGCTGCCATGGAATGAAAATAAAAAGGGTAATTCTTTTTCTCAAAATTCTTACTTTTCTTCTCAGAACTGCAAGTTTCTATCTTGCAATTTTATATATCACAGAATTGCAAGAAAGAAAGTCATAATTGTGAGATAAGAATCACAATAAAATTATTTTATTGCATGACAGAAACAGGCTTCCACAAAAATGTAATGTATTTCTGTGATGCGCAGCTGTATTTTCAGCATCATTACTGCAGTCTTCAGTGTCACATGATCTTCAGAAATCATAATAATATGCTGATTTACTGCTCACGAAATATTTCTGATTATTATCAATGTTGAAAACAGTTGCGCTGCACAATATTTTTGTGGAAACCATGATACATTTTATTTTTCAGGATTCACAGATGAATAGAAATTTCAAAAGAACAGCATTTATTTGAAATTGAAATCTTTACTGTCACTTTTAATCAATTTAATGCATCCTTATTGAATAAAAGTGTTTGTGTGTGTGTGTGAGTGTGTGTTTGTGTGTGTGTGTGAGTGTGTGAGAGAGTGTACGCGTTTTTGTGAAAAGTCAGGACATAGATGTGTATAATGACGAGGGTATGACAGGTATTACAAGGTGAAGGTGACATCTCAGGACATTGACCCATGTCCCCACTTTTCAAAACGCTTATAAATCACTCAGAATTAGTTTTTTTTGGGGAAAGTTGAAATGCACAGTCTCCTGTAAGGGGTAGGTTTAGGTGTAGGGTTGGTGTAGGACAATAGCACATACAGTAAGTACAGTATAAAAACCATTACGCCTATGGGATGTCCCCACTTTTCACAAAAACGAACATGTGTGTGTGTGTGTGTGTGTGAGTGTGAGTGTGTGTGAGAGAGTGTGTGTGTGTGTGTGTGTGTGTGTGTGTGTGTGTGTGTGTGTGTGTGTGAGAGAGTGTGTGTGTGAGAGAGTGTGAGAGAGTGTGAGTGAGTGTGAGAGAGAGTGTGTGTGTGTGTGTGTGTGTGTGTGTGTGTGTGTGTGTGTGTGTGTGTGTGTGTGTGTGTGAGTGTGAGAGAGTGTGAGTGAGTGTGAGAGAGTGTGAGAGAGTGTGAGAGAGTGTGAGTGAGTGTGAGAGAGTGTGAGAGAGAGTGAGAGAGAGTGTATGTGATTGTGTGTAAGAGTGTGAGTGTATGTGAGTGTGTGTGTGTGTGTGTGTGTGTGTGTACCTGCTGCGGTGGAGGCTGCATGTATCCCTGCGCGGGTGGAGCTGTCTGTAGGATGGGTTGTGTTGGCGGAGGCGGAGGTGGAGGTGGATGCGGGTGTGGAGCGGCAGGCTGGTATCCAGAAGGCGGCGGGGGCATGATGTAGCTGGGCTGGGGTGGAGGATGCTGGGATAGTACGGTGGGCGGAGGTTGGTATAAGCTGGGTGGCTCTGGTGCCTCGCTGGAGCCCTGACGGCTCAGAGACATCTGCCCAAAACCTGAAGTCAACTCATCTCCCTGAACAGAGACAGAGAGAGATCAGCATGAGCCGCTTTAAACCCTACTGAGCAACTTCACTGTCTACACACGCAGCACCCTAACAGTTACGGAGCTTATAAGCGACTGATCTGAATCATGCACAGAGATGAACAGCAATTTTACAATTTTAAATGAGCTTGTCAACGCATTCTGGGGTGGCCTTCCTTACTGAAGATACAATACAATACAAAAATAATAATAAAAAAAATATATACAATAAAATGAGAAGTTCGATCAATCTAGAATAGCTGTACTAGGACAAAAAAAAACCCTGAAAATAAAAAGCACTAATAATAACGATAATAAAAAAAACAGAACAAAACAAAACAAAAAGATTATCCACCAAGATACCAGGAAAAAAAATAAAAAATAAATAAAAAAGTTAATATAATAATAATAATAATAATAATAATAATTATTATTATTATTATTAATAAATAAATAAAACAAAAAATAGAATACAATAAAATGGGAAGTTCAATTAATCTAGACTAGCTGTACTAGGATAAAAACAAAGCATAAAATAAAAAGTAAAAATATTAATAACAATAATTAAACAAATTTAAACAAAAAAAATTACATGAAAAAAAATCAAATCAAATAAAATGAGAAGATCATCCACCTAGAGAAGTTGAATCAGGCCAAAAAGCATGAAATAAAAAATAAAGTAAATATAAAATACAATATGACAAAATACAATATAAAATGCAAAAAAAAAAAAATGCAATATTAAATAAATTAATAAGCTAAATTAAATTAAAATAAAAAACTCATCCACCTAGAATAGTAGTATCTCAAATAACACATTTTGGTACAGAACAATTAATACATGATCATCAACAAAAATATAATGTGCACATTTCTGCTCAGCACAAAAAATAAAATACCCCCTAAACATCACTGCTGAACACAATATCCAGCTGAAGAGCAGAAGAGTGAGAGAGAAGAGGTGAACAGAGCAGAACGAGCTGGAAACAGAGGAACATTTCTTACTGCACTGCTATTACCATCACAATATTAGAGCTGCATGTTTCCACAAATTAACAAATTAAACCACACTTTATGGCATTACCAAATGCAGAAAAATGAAGTCACATTTTAGGGGAAAATTCCAAAATGATCACAACAGCAGCAAGATGTGCATCAGCCTGTCAGCCAATGGACAACACTGAAGCAAGATCATCTCTTACATCTACAAAGTATACATGTACTTATTTACTAACTTTATTTTACAGATCTATTCCTGTTCTATGTATTATATAATCGTTTGTTTCTTATTCGTGTAATGGACAATGCTTTGGCAATACTGTGCAAGTCATGCCAATAAAGCTCATTTGAATTGAAATTGAGAAGAGATGAGGGGAACTGAAGGGAAAGATACAGGAGAGAGAGGAGAGGTGAGCAGAGCTGAAGTACCATGTTGTACTGCTGGGAAGGAGAAACAGGCAGGATGACCTGAGGGCACGAAGGGTTTGAGTAAGACACAGCCTGCGCAGACGGCTGCAGAGACGCCACCGGCTGCAGAGAGACAGAGAGAACAGAGGAACAGACTCAGAGATCAGGAGGAGGAATCCAGTCAGAGGGACGCAAGCGGAGGAGAGGTCAGAGAAGAAACTTCTGTTCATGGACAGAGAAACTGAAATAATAAAAGGACACGTACACACTGTCAGTTTTTATCTTTTACTCCTTAAATCGCATTCTGTACACACATAATTCACTAAAACACGGGAGTGATAATCGCATTTACAGAAATTCTACGCAGTGTGCGCGGAACTGAACTGAACAACTAGTTGCTAATGACATATTTAAACACGCATGTGTCTTTGTCTTTAAAAAGAAGTCTTAACTTAACACTAGGGCTGTCAGTTTAATGTGTTAACTTAATTATTTATGAAAAAAATTACGTGATTAAAATATTTTAATGCAGTGAGCAACACAGCAGTGTTTAGTTTCTGAATGAATCCGCGTTTTGAACGAATCGACTCGTAAAGACATTTATCGCCATCTGCTGGTAGTTTTAGTTTCTTTTTTAGAGCATCATTTCATTTATTAAAAAAAAAGTAAATAAAAAACACTGAAGGGATAGTTCACAATAAATAAATAAATTCGGTCATCATTTACTCACCCTCACGTTGTCTCAAATCTAAATTATCAAAAATGATTCTTTTGCACAACACAGAAGAAGGTATTTTGAAGACTGTTGGTAACAAAGTTGTTTTGGTTACCAATGACTTCTATTACATGCATAAAAAATACTGAGATGTTTCTCAAATTATCTTTTTTTACCTGTATTTTCCTTACTTTATGTTAGGCCGTTGTAGCCTAAACATTTAACACAATAATAGCTTTAAATGATCTTTTGGGGGTATTTTCAAAGCCAAATTTAGTTTGCGATTAATTAAATTGCAGCACCCTGTAATTAATTAGATTTAAAAAATTTGAATCGACTGACAGCCCTACTTTAGCACATTTTGACCCGGGGTTAGTTGCGCTCACGAGCCCGGCGGTAAAGTGTCAGTGTTGCCAGATCTTCAAAGAAAAAAAATAAATAATAAAATTCAAGCACAAAAAAAAACAAAAAAAAAACACTAAAACACCCAAATGCTTTATGTTTTATAACACCAAAAAAATCATCTCTCTTATATCCGCTATAGACCACTTTGTTAACTCCATAAAGTGCCTAGCTTTATGAGCTAAGACCAAACAACATGCCTAAAAGCGCTTGTAAATATAAGGACAACACTGCAAGACAGCACTCTCTAAAGCAGCCTCCCGAGCAGAAACAAAACAGCACGTCTATCAGCGACAGTTTAGTTAAAATCGACGGACAAAAAGAGTCTTTTGCCAAAAAATGGCAGACACCAAATGGTTAAATTCTTATTCACTCCCACAAGATGACGAAATGTTGCTAAGGTTACAAACGCAGGAGTGACTGCTGTTCTGTTCACACATGGAACGATAATTTACGGGACTCACTCCCGGATTTAAATGCGGCAGTCACTCCTGAAACTCGCAGTGTGTACGTGGCCAATCTGTACTAAATACTAAATAGCATTTACAACTTAAATAGCATTGTGTACAGAGTAATAACCAGCATCAACTATTGAAATACTGCCAGGCACTGAGATAAACACGCTGTCATATTACTCCGGCTCCAAAAAAATCCTCATGAATTAAAAGAAGAAAAAAAAACACACACAAAAGCTCACACACAATGTCCTTCAATATAAATATTTCTTCAGAGGCCATAAATAAAATGCTCAGTGCAAAAACAAACATTTTATATCACATCATCATCAGTGTCCTAATATATATAACTAATATATATATATATATATATATAACTAATATATATATATATATATATAACTAATATATATATATATATATATATATATATATATATATATATATATATATATATATATATATATATATATATATATATATATATATATATATATATACACATATATATATATACACATATATATATACACATACACACACACACAGAAAAGTTTCCTAATGAAAATAATTATCTCTTAAATTATTGAGTTTATCAAATTAAGAATTTGCGATTTAAAAAAGAAATTTGTGCATGTATCATCACGATCAATAATTTTCTTAAAGGACTTCGTGTTTGGGTTTTCGTGCTTGTTTTCGCTTTTCATTCATGTTTTTTTTTTTCAAAATAATATCTATTTTTATTTTAAACTGTACAAACCTCTTTTTGACATGTTTTGATTGTTTTATGAAATGTTTGGATTGTAACGTATGTTTGTGCATCTTATTTCACAATAAACCCTGTGATGCTGCTGTGATATATTGATTTTTTCAGACCTCAAGTAGTATGATGTTTCAAAATATTTTTCGGGGCTAATTAATGTAAGTTTAAAGAGCAGTTGAGATCATGTTTAGTATGATAATGTGTGCATCAGACTGACAGTGACCTGTACTCACCTGAGGCAGCATGTGATTGTGAGCGCTGATGGCGTGCTGTGTGTGAGTGTGTGTGTGTGTGTGTGCGTGCGTGTGTGTGAGCGTCGGGGTCGGCAGCAGTGGCGGAGGGGCCGGTTGGCTCGGGGTCTGAGGGGCTCCGGAGGGGCAGTTCAGGGGACACGGCAGGAGCCCGCGGCTCTGCTGGGGCGGATGAGCCGGGGTACAAACGTCCGGAGTGACTGTGGGAAGACCTGAGAGAACAGAAGAGCATTAATGCTAATGACACAATAAAGAGCAAGAGATGATCCCACCACAAACCAGCATGCATGATGCAAAACCAGTTCACATGAATAAACAAAAGAAAACGCTTGCAATGCATTAATAATGCATTAATGCTAAATGTCATCAGTAAAATCTAATGTATATTCTATGATGTATCTGACCTGAAATTGAGCAATAGACATAACACATGATGTTATCATGTGTTAGTAAAATAAAATAAAAAAAATATAAAAAAATAAAATAAAATAAAATATTCTCCCAAGCAAGTTTTTTGGGAAGAAACATAGTTTCTTAGTGAGAAATAAAATTAAATGAAAGAAAGAAAATAATAAATAAAAATAACATTTTTTTTCCCAAATATGTTTCTTCGAAGCATAAATTATTATTCGCTGAGTAACGTATGCCGGGACGAGATGTTTTGTTTTTCAAACTTGTAGTGGCAAAAAATTCTTAACTCTTTTGCGATAACACTTTAAGATGCAATGAGCAGCAGGATTTTGGTCTTTTGCATCTGTATCTCGTTGTCCATGAGCATACTAAGATCACGGCTTTGATATGATGGATTGCTGCTACACTGTGCTGACAGAAACACATTGGGTGTGTGTGGGTGTGTGTGTGTGTGTGTGTGTGTGTGTGTGTGTGTGTGTGTGTGTTACCTGTGCGTGAGCCCCTGGCGCTGCCCTGCGAGCCCTTGCTGCCCAGGCTGTCTCCGCGCGTGAGGATGGAGATGCCGCTGAAGCTGCTGGCTTTGGTGACCGGAGGTCTGAGCGTGCGGTTGGAGCTGTCCGAGTCTGTGCTGCTCCACGGACGCGGCTCCAGGCTCTTCATGTCGCTGTCGGTGCTGCTCTGGCGACTGCTGGACGCCCGGCTGGAGCTTTCCCTGTTTCCCCTGCGGACGGGACGAGAACACACACAGAGCTCTGTGAAAACAGACAGAAACACTCACAAACACTCATTCTGACTGTCCAAACACCAGAGGTGGACAGTAGTGAAGTGTTTTTACTCTGCTTTAAAACTAGGGCTGCACGATTAATCGAATGCGATTGTCATGTGCATCTTGTCAGGAAAGCCAGTTCTGTGATTAGTAGTAAATCTCCATCAAATGCTTTAAGATAGAGCGGCATTTACTACACAGAGCCGTAGTTCACAGACAAGCAACGCAAAAAAGCAAATTTCACAGACGATATAATCGCATGATAATGAAATCGAAGGAATCGTTCTGCGATAGTGACAGCTGTTTGTGTAGCCTCTCAGTGCTCGGTGTAGTAAATGCTGCTCCATCTGAAAATACCATATTTAAAGGGATAGTTCACCCAAAAATGAAAATTCTTTCATTAATTACTCACCCTCATGTTGCTCCAAACCTGTAAGACCTTCGGTCATCTTCAGAACACAAATTAAGATATTTTTAATGCATTCCCCTCCATAGACAGCAAGGATCCTAACATGATCAAGGCTCAGAAACACAGCAAGGAGATCGTTCAAATAAAGACATCAGTGGTTATACCTTAATTTTACAAAGCTATGAGAATACTTTTTGTGCACAAAGAAAACAAAAATAATGACTTTATTCAACAATTCGTGTCCGCCGCGTCACCCCATAGTGCCATTTTGGAGAGTATCACATACGTGAACAACGCATGTACGCGGATACATTGTTTACGTTCAGATCAAAGCATGACACGTACATACGTTGCATCAGTTGTTTACATATGTGATGCTCTCTACGTTTCTGAGCCTTGATCGTGTTAGTATCCTTGCTGTTTATGGAGGATCAGAGAGCTCGCAACATGAGGGTGATTAATGACAGAACTTTCATTTTTGGGTGAACTATCCCTTTAATAACACGTTTTTACTCCAAACTCACTTCATAACGTCAGTCGAGTGTTTGAAATAAATCCTTCTGTGAGATGATGTGGCTTCTTACACAGAATAAGGCACGCAACATATTTCATAATATTCTAAGCAGTGATAAAGGCTATGTCAAGTAGCATTGCATTATTATATCCTTTATTACAATAAAAACTGTATAATAATAATTATAATGAAAATGCATATATTGTCGTAGTCGTGTGTTTATCAGTCACGTTGAATCAATGTAAGCAGTTCTATCTTCTGTTTATTCAGCAGCCGCTATAGGGATTGCCTGGGTTTCTTCTGTGAGGCATATTTGGAGTTTCTCTGACCTTCGAATGGAGATTTACTACTGATCACAGAACCGTGCTTCACTGACAAGATGCGCATGTGAAATCACAGCTTTTGCCTAACCACGATTGCGATCTATCGTGCAGCCCTGTTTAAAAGTACATTTTCAAGTGTCTGTACTTTATCCGAGTGTTTTTCTTTAGAAAACTTTTACTTCACAACATTGCAAAAGCATAATATTGTACTTTTTACTGCACTACGTTTCATATTAAATATTATTAAATACTTAATTACGTTAGAAACCTAGTACTTTCTTGCTTTTACTCAAGTAGAAGTACTTCAAAGTTTTACCTGAGTACAAGAAAGTACTACATTTTTAATGTTTTTAAGTATTAAAGGTAAAAAAGCAACTTTTATTTATGAAATGTAGTGCAAAAGTACGATATTATGCTTTGGAATGAAGTGAAGTAAAAGTTTTCCAAAGAAAAACACTCTGATAAAGTACAGATACTTTTTAAAAAAATGTCACTACTGTCCACCTCTGTACACACACACACACACACACACACACACACACACACACAAACATGCAGATCCATCACTGGAGCTCCACACAAACTCGGTTGCAAGATATCAGACACAAAGTGCTGACAATAAACACAAACCTGAACATTAAACACACACATACAGACATACTCAAACACCAGACACATAATACAGACCTGGGCTGCACCGTAGTCATATCCTCCAAGCTTGCATTTAATGCAACAGCGTGGAGCGGAGGTATGGTTTGCAGTGCTACTCATGCAGTTATGCATGAGGATTTCTAGTTTAAATGCACATTTGAAAAATACTTAATTCAAACATTTGCCTGTGTAAATGATTGGTTTTATTTACCGTGCAGCCCTTCGACACACACAAACACACGCACACAGGTCCATCACTGTTAAACTGATGCATACACACTCAGATCTGTGTAATGCGCTGCCCTCCTGCACAAGAGCAGCTGTCGAGAAAACCAATAATCAGTCAATGGTTCTGTGTATTTAACAGCTAAAGATACTCAAAACAGTTACAGAGTTCAGTAAATCTTCATCAATAATGTTACATTACACTCATCAGCTCTCAAAAACACTGTTCAGAAACGCTTCACGCTCACGGACAAAAATCAAACCTACAAAATGTCTGTCTGGGCATCACTTTCATTACACTTCATGTGCAATTTTACAAAACGCACTTCCTCAGAGACCTAACCTTAGACAAACAACAGATGCAACAGACTAAATTCAAATATTTTGTGCAAAGAGTGAAAAATATTTGTGCTAAAAATGCACATTAGCATAGGATGATTAAAATTACTGATCTGTAAAACCATCCTGGTGATGGCAGATGACTTATTTCCTTACAGGAAACGGGACTGGAGGTGACATTTACATTCTAGAGTGCTCTTCCACATTTTGCACATAGAATACTAAAACTACGGAACAGAAAACTACTGGGAACAAACACACAAGTTTCTCCAGAAAAAGGTGATGAAACAAAGCATTTCATCTTATAATCTAATGCAACAAATTTGATTTTGCATCAGCAAAAAGATTAAATCAGATACACGCCAACACAAAAAGTGTCTATTTAATTGGATGAGAGACCTCAAAGGCAAAACTAGGACTTATTTACAAATTACTTTATAATATTTTCCCTTGCCTCACTTTCTTCCTATCATGGAGTCTAAAACTATGAAAGCATGCTTCCACCACACAATTGCAATTTTTATTTCACAATCTGGACAAGTTTCCTTGCAATTCTGAGTTTATATCGCACAATTTTGACTTTTTTTTTCAGAATTGCGAACTGAAAAATGCAGAATTGCAAGATGTAAATGCAGAATTGCAAGCTGAAAACGCGGAATTGAAAAGCTGTAAACCTGGAATTGCGAGCAGTAAACGCAGAATTGCGAGCAGTAAACGCAGAATTGCGAGCAGTAAACGCAGAATTGCGAGCAGTAAACGCAGAATTGCGAGCAGTAAACGCGGAATTGCGAGCAGTAAACGCGGAATTGCGAGCAGTAAGCGCAGAATTGCGAGCAGTAAGCGCAGAATTGCGAGCAGTAAGCACAGAATTGCGAGCAGTAAGCGCAGAATTGCGAGCAGTAAGCGCAGAAATGCGAGCAGTAAGCGCAGAATTGCGAGCAGTAAGCGCAGAATTGCGAGCAGTAAGCGCAGAAATGCGAACAGTTAACGCAGAATTGCGAGCAGTAAGCGCAGAATTGCAAAACTGTAAACACAGAAATGCAAGCAGTAAACGCAGAAATGCGAACAGTAAACGCAGAATTGCGAGCAGTAAACGCAGAAATGCGAACAGTAAACGCAGAAGTGTGAGCAGTAAACGTAGAAATGCGAGCAGTAAACGCAGAATTGCAAAACTGTAAATGCAGAAATGCGAGCAGTAAACGCGGAATTGCGAGCAGTAAACGCGGAATTGCGAGCAGTAAACGCAGAAAACTCACTTTCTTCCTATCATGGAGTATAAAACTATGAAAGCATGCTTCCACCACACAATTTCAATTTTTATTTCACAATCTGGACAAGTTTCCTTGCAATTCTGAGTTTATATCGCACAATTTTGACTTTTTTTTTTTTCAGAATTGCGAACTGAAAAATGCAGAATTGCAAGATGTAAATGCAGAATTGCAAGCTGAAAACGCGGAATTGAAAAGCTGTAAACCTGGAATTGCGAGCAGTAAACGCGGAATTGCGAGCAGTAAACGCAGAATTAAAAAGCTGTAAACGCAGAATTGCGAGCAGTAAACGCAGAATTGCGAGCAGTAAGCGCAGAATTGCGAGCAGTAAGCGCAGAATTGCGAGCAGTAAGCGCAGAATTGCGAGCAGTAAGCGCAGAATTGCGAGCAGTAAACGCAGAATTGCGAGCAGTAAACGCAGAATTGCGAGCAGTAAACGCAGAAATGCGAGCAGTAAACGCAGAATTACGAACAGTAAACGCAGAAATGCGAGCAGTAAACGCAGAATTGTGAGCAGTAAACACAGAAATGCAAGCAGTAAACGCAGAATTGCGAACAGTAAACGCAGAAATGCGAGCTGTAAACGCAGAAATGCGAGCAGTAAATGCAGAATTGCTAAACTGTAAACGCAGAAATGCGAGCAGTAAACGCAGAAATGCGAGCAGTAAACGCAGAATTGCAAAACTGTAAACGCAGAAATGCGAGCAGTAAACGCAGAATTGCGAACAGTAAACGCAGAATTGCGAGCAGTAAACGCAGAATTGCGAACAGTAAACGCAGAATTGCGAGCAGTAAACGCAGAAATGCGAACAGTAAACGCAGAAATGCGAACAGTAAACGCAGAATTGCGAGCAGTAAACGCAGAAATGTGAGCAGTGAATTCAGAATTGCAAAACTGTAAACGCAGAAATGCGAGCAGTAAACGCAGAAGTGTGAGCAGTAAACATAGAAATGCGAGCAGTAAACGCAGAAGTGTGAGCAGTAAACATAGAAATGCGAGCAGTAAACACAGAATTGCAAAACTGTAAATGCAGAAATGCGAACAGTAAACGCAGAATTGGGAACAGTAAACGCAGAAATGTGAACAGTAAACGCAGAAATGCGAACAGTAAACGCAGAAATGCGAACAGTAAACGCAGAAATGCGAACAGTAAACGCAGAAATGCGAACAGTAAACGCAGAAATGCGAACAGTAAACGCAGAAATGCGAGCAGTAAACGCAGAAATGCGAGCAGTAAACGCAGAAATGCGAGCAGTAAACGCAGAAATGCGAACAGTAAACGCAGAATTGCAAAACTGTAAACGCAGAAATGCGAGCAGTAAACGCAGAATTGCAAAACTGTAAACGCAGAATTGCGAGCAGTAAATGCAGAATTGCAAAACTGTAAACACAGAAATGCGAGCAGTAAACGCAGAAATGCGAGCAGTAAACGGAGAAATGCGAGCAGTAAACGCAGAAATGCGAGCAGTAAACGCAGAATTGCAAAACTGTAAACGCAGAAATGCGAGCAGTAAACGCAGAATTGCAAAACTGTAAACGCAGAATTGCGAGCAGTAAACGCAGAATTGCGAGCAGTAAATGCAGAATTGCAAAACTGTAAACGCAGAAATGCGAGCAGTAAACGCAGAATTGCGAGCAGTAAACGCAGAATTGCAAAACTGTAAACGCAGAAATGCGAGCAGTAAACAGAATTGCGAGCAGTAAACGCAGAAATGCGACCAGTAAACACAGAAATGCGAGCAGTAAACAGAATTGCGAGCAGTAAACGCAGAAATGCGACCAGTAAACACAGAAATGTGAGCAGTAAACAGAATTGCGAGCAGTAAACAGAAATACGAGCAGTAAACGCAGAAATGCGAGCAGTGAATTCAGAATTGCAAAACTGTAAACACAGAAATGCGAGCAGTAAACGCAGAAGTGTGAGCAGTAAACATAGAAATGCGAGCAGTAAACGCAGAATTGTGAGCAGTAAACGCAGAAATGCGAGCAGTAAACGCAGAATTGCAAAACTGTAAACGCAGAAGTGTGAGCAGTAAACAGAAATGTGAGCAGTAAACGCAGAATTGCGAGAAGTAAACGCAGAATTGCGAGCTGTAAACGCAGAACTGCGAGCAGTAAACGCAGAATCGCGAGCAGTAATGCAGAAATGCGAGAAGTAAATGCAGAATAGCGAGCTGTCAACTGAAATTGCGAGCTGTAAACGCAGAATCGCGAGCAGTAAACGCAGAAATGCGAGAAGTAAATGCAGAATAGCGAGCGGTCAACTGAAATTGCGAGCTGTAAACGCAGAATCGCGAGCAGTAAATGCAGAAATGCGAGAAGTAAATGCAGAATAGCGAGCTGTCAACTGAAATTGCGAGCTGTAAACGCAGAATCGCGAGCAGTAAATGCAGAAATGCGAGAAGTAAATGCAGAATAGCGAGCTGTCAACTGAAATTGCGAGCTGTAAACGCAGAATCGCGAGCAGTAAATGCAGAAATGCGAGAAGTAAATGCAGAATAGCGAGCTGTTAACTGAAATTGCGAGCTGTAAACGCAGAATTTGTCCGTGTACAGTCAGTAATCAATCATCTGATGCTCAATGTGTTTGATCTCCTGCTTTCAGGAATCACCAACAGAATGAAGTGTCCTCGGTCAGATGAACCTGTGAACATTTGAACACTGAACTAACACATGTCTGTAATGAACCCCAATCTACTGGGAAACCCAACAAACCCTGCAATCTGTGTGTATCTGTGGGGTGTGTGTGTGTAATTAATGAATGAGCTATTTTCAGCAGCAGCTGCACTGTCTATTTTAGAGCTGCGTTCACTGCAAACACGCAAAGCTCTGCTGCTACATGACATTTGCTCTCTTTCATCCACTCGCTCCCACATTTCTCTTCATAATCACGAGGATGAGATCTGGAAATATGATGCAGTAACGTCACGCATTCAACACAGATGCAGAAAGACACTCCAGAAATGCGACACTGGCGTTACTGTGTTAAATGAGGAAACATCACACGCATACACACACACATTGGCATCGGTCATACTGTTATAGCACGGCAAGCAACCAACAGATCCAGAACGTCCTGTTTTGTAACCATAGCGACTGGCAGGACTGGGCGGTATGATGGGATATAAAGACTGACTGCAGATTCAGCTCTATTTGTGGACAGCGATTTAGATGTGGATTTAGTGGAAGTGATGAAGAAATGCAGAATAGTGTGAATTTACAAGCAGGACGTGACTTATAAAAGTTAAGGGGCGTAAATGAAGCACAAATTAGTTGTGTACAGTTGCCAAGAAACGGAAAATGTGAATATGGCTCAACCAATCAGAATTTAGAATTTAGAGAACTATCTGTTTTTATATTCATTATATATTACAACCCATTAATACCATATTGACACGAATATAAGAAAAAGATTTTTTTCTAGGAAATTCATCTGAAAAAGCACGGTCGTCTTATATTCAGGGTCTAGACTTTGACATGTCAATAATACACCCACAACAGTAGGTGGCGCCAAATACGAGTAAAACGAGTGTGCCATGAAATACGTAATGTAAAGTGTGTTGTAAAGATCGTGAGTGAAAAAAGAAAAAGAAAAGCCTGATGGGACCAAACTTCCTCTGTAAGTGATTTTAAAACATAAGATGGTACCCAGATTTGAAGACTACAATAAAATTTCACTTCTACTGTTAATAACATTTTGGTAGGCTACTATGAGATGGATAGACTAAATGTTTTTGTTGGTACATTTTACCAGTATTTACCATACTTTCAAAACAAAGTAAAATAGGAAAAATATGCAATATGAAAATAATTTTAGAAGTAAAAAACAAGATTTGGTTTTCGAAAAGCCTTTTTCCAAAAGGTATATCTGGAAAAAGGGGGATCGTCTTATATTCGGGTCAATACGGTACTTAAGATTTTTAATTTAATTCAATTGATTAAAAGTTTACCTATTTTATATATATATATATATATATATATATATATATATATATATATATATATATATATATATATATATATATATATATATATATATATATATATATATATAACAGAAAGACAGACAGACTTTAATGCATAAAAACAATTAAAAGCATTAGTTCTATTTTAATTAATATACGTATACAGTTTATATACATAAAGAGTTTACTGTTTTTTAAAAGGTAAAGGTTAACAATAATTATTATTATTATAATTATTACAATTAAACTATTACTAGGGCTACATTTATTACATTAAAATATATTAATTCCATGTATAAGTGACAATTAAATATATTTTATTATTATTATCATTATTATTAATTACAATAATATACATTTAGTACAATAATATATACATGTATTATATATTAATATATTATTGTTATTCGCATTTAATATTCATTATATATACACACTTGTTATTTTTATAATTATCATGTAATGTATTCATAAATATATTTAATATATATTTAATTGTAATTGTCATTGGATTATATATAAATAGGCAAAAAATACATGGTTATTTAGAATAAACTTTTTTTTTTATTGGCTGAATCGTGAAATATATAACATCACATATAAATAACCTTATATATATATATATATATATATATATATATATATATATATATATATATATATATATATATATATATATATATATATATATATATATATAATGACTCATACTGTGATATAAGACTTTGATCATACCACCCACCCCTAGTGACTGACCAGTTTCTCTCTCTCTCTCTCTCTCTCACACACACACACACCAAAATGCAGTTGCATGTCAGAGTGCAGTGATGTTGGTCCATTTCCAGAGACTGAAGTACACAGCAGCCATGCACGGGCCGACAGTGCACTGAGCCAACGCAAAGCAACACACGCTCACCACCGAGACGTAGTGCATGAAAACACACAGCAGAGACTGTACCTAAAAATCTGCCTCCGCTTTTGGGAGGACGAGGAGTAGCCGTCAGTGGACAGTCTGTAGGGTCACATCGGAGAAAACAGTTTCCGTGGGTTACAGGAGGAGTGTGTGTGTGTGTGTGTGTGTGTGTTGGGACCCACACATGAAAACCACACTCATTCTACATCATTACAGTACTAGAGAAAGGACTGCTGTGATACGGACTGATCATTGTTGATCATGCATGTGTATTTAATGCTTTGCATTTGTTTTTGTGATGTATTCATCGCTATTGTTTATTCTGCTGATTTAAATGTTTCACTCAGGTTACATTATCTACAGACGGATACATAGATGAAGGCTTTTTGACGAGTTGTGATAGCTGTGAAATCATCAATTAAAATGAGTTGAACATTAAATTGTTAATTCACAGCTTTTTTAAATATTACATATAAAAATAAAATCATAGAAATCTTATTAAAAAATGATATTTAAAACAGATTTGAATGTTGTTACATTGTAAAACTGTATTCCAGCATTAGATACATCAGAGCTTTAAAAAACAAATTAAAAAATAATAAAATCATCATAAATCACAATCATAACCATAAATTAATCATTAAAAAAAAATTGTAATAAAACCTTAAATTGTTCAATTATAACAGTGTTTTCCAGCATTCAGCTTTTTTGTAAAGATAACTTAATGAAATAAATAATAGAAAACTTGCTAAAAATAGATATTGAAAACAGTTGAAAATTAATTGATACTTGAACATTAACATGTTAAATTGTAACACTGTATTCCAGCATTAGTTAGAGCAGCAATTCGCTTGAAAACTTACAAATATTGATTTTAAAATAGAGATTTAAAATAATTAGTAGTTGAACAAACTTTTTAAAATTATAACAGTTTTCCAGCACTGAGCTGTTTTGTAAAGACAACTTAATGAAAAGAGAAAAAACAACAACAACAACAAAAACCCAGATAGTTAAAATAGTCAGCAGAAAACAAGTCCTTATTGTTGAACCTTGCCTTACAAAGAAGTACTGTGATTGTACTACGGTACTGTGATAGCATCACATTTTACAACAAACAAAATAACACTCAATTTAAAATAAATATAATGACTTAATGTCAAAACATGCACATTTTTGTCTTTAAAACCAAACCAGTGGTTTTTGAATGAATTTCTCATTTGTAAACACAACTGAGTTAAACTGTAGATGTAAAGCTGTGCATTAACTAGCAGTGCAGATCAGTTACGGCAGGTTTGTGTCTTACCTGTTATCATTGATGTACCCATTCTGTGAGGACTGTAACGAAAAATGAAGGTATGAACATTTACAAAGTACAAAAACAACAGAGCAGAATAGAATAAAACAGTACAATAAAAATGTCCGGAATTAAAACGAATGCACCTCGCATTACACAGACATTCATTGTGCATTCTGACCTATGCAGTTTTTGCACTGAACTTAAGAGAAAAAGTAGCAAGTTTAAACATGGTTTCATGAATTATGATTGAATTTAAGGATTCTGCAGAGGTTTTTGTGCTTGTGTGTATTTTTGAGCTTGACAGATGAACTACTAATTATTCAAAAACTGTTATGATGTTCCACAGAAACCAAATAACAGCTTTTGTAATCGCTGAAACGTGCATTTTCTGTAAAGCTGCTTTGAAACACTCGGTATTATGACAACCGCTATACAAATAAATAACTAGGGCTGGCCAGTATGACGATGTATCGTTACCGCAAAATAAAATGTCAACCGTAACAGATTTTTTTATTTCGTGCATTACGCGAAATGTAAACAAGCCCCTTAAAAACGCAGTATAAAAAGTAGATTACAGGGAACACATTTAAACAATATAACTAGTATTAAAGTAATTTAAGTAAAACAATAACACGAGATTTAAAAATACTTTAGGAACACTTTATTTGAAGTTTAATTTCACCTAAAAGTTGCATTTAACGCCAATCAGTCGGGGGCAGATAATCTATAAATTGAGTGTGTTTTTACTAAATAAATAATTTACCAAATAAAAGAAAAAGAAAGATCATACAAGGTGAAGTACTTTTCTAAAGTATTTATATTTATATCAAAAGTATTTATTCTCTAAAGTATTTGAGTTATTATATTAAGTCCTTTTTGTCGATTTTCAGAATAACTCTTTATTTGAAAAAACGGAAAACTTTTTTTTTTTTTTTTTTTCAAAAATCAATGTTTTTTATTATGTTATCACATTTTGTGTTTTGTGTTAGTTAGCTGTATTTTTGTTGTTGTTGTTTTTTAGTAATTTTTACTTAATCAAAATAAGTAAAATAATTGAATAAATAAACTGCACAAATAAACTGCAGTTTGATTGAGATTGAGATTTTGAAAATGGTTAAAAACAGAGTTATCTGTTTTTGCAAATGAGCTCTTCATATATTAATGACTATATGTGACCCTGCACCAGAAAACCAGTCATAATGGTCAATTTTTCGAAATTGAGATTTATACATCAGCTGAAAGCTGAATAAATATGGTATTTGTTAGGATCGGACAATATTTAGCTGAGATACAACTATTTGAAAATCTGGAATCTGAGGGTCAGGGCTCTACGCTTTCTTTTAGGAGCGCTTGTGCTCCTAATTTAAAAAATTTAGAAGCACGGTCAAAAATTTAGGAGCACCTTCTAATCAATAATAAAAAATTCTGATCAAAAAATTAACCTTCCTATTACGAGGTGATATTTGACTCAAAGTGATTTACAGGGAATTTTGTTTTTACCTTTGTAATGGCATTTTTCTAACTTTATTAAAAGTATGTCATCTTTTGTCAAATTAAAAAAAAAATACTTTGGTGTATTTTCAGATGTTTAATGAGGCTCAGAGGCGGCATGAGTGCAATTCATAAATTCATGTTGAGGTTAATGTTTTAAATATACAATTTTGAATATAGGAATATTAAATGATTTAAATAACAGAAAAGATACTTTAAAAATTTAATTAAAACTGCCAGCAGGTGGCGGCAAGTCACTGATTTTATCACTGAATCATTCAATTGATTCGTTCGAACGGCCGATTCATTCAGGAACGAAGCATCTGACTGTCTTTATGAACGGGGAATTGAATCATTGACTCACTAGATTCATTTAAAAACGCAGTTCATTCATAAACGAAACACCGCTGTGTTTGAACGGAGATGCGCGGCGGCTCAGATGCGACTTTGTCTGAAACTATTTTCATTGACAAAACAGAGCAAAATAAGGCAATAGTGTTGCAGTCAGAGAACATAAGTCACTTAATATTAACTTTTTGTTTAATGAACTGTTGTATTAAATCAATATCACATTCGCGATCTCACAAAACTCCATATTACTAATCAAAAATTAACTTTTGATATATTTACGGTAGGAAATTTACTAAATATCTAATATCTTCATGGAACATGATCTTTACTTAATATCCTAATGATTTTTGGCATAAAAGAAAAATGGATAATTTTGAGCCATACAATGTATTGTTGGCTATTGCTACAGATATAGCTGTGCTGCTTATGACTGCTTTTGTGCTCCAGGGTCACATATCGTGAAATATATAGTCATACCGTGAAATAGAATTTTGGTCATATCACCCTCCCCTATAAATAACTGAATTGAAATGTTTGGATATAAGCCTGTGTTCTTACTTCTCGTGCAAAGATGCGATCTCTGACGCGCTGGTACTCCTCCTCTCGCTCCTCGATGGACTTACTGCGACGGCCGTCCTGCAGCGGTACTCGAATCTGAGCGCGACAGAGACGCGAGACAATCAGAAACACGACTGAAATGTGATGCAAGAGTGAAACGGTGCGACACACAAACCTGATTATCGTCCTTATCCATGCTGGCATCGTCTCGCTTCAGGATGAACTTCTTCTGGAAGTCCATGTTGCGCTCATCTTTAATGTGCTCAGAGAACCTCTGCTCGGGGCTGAAACACACAGAGTTTGATTAGTTTAATAGACGATGCATCCTGATCATTCCCATCATCCACCGCTGTCTTACATGCGTGTGTTGCTGGTCTTGTTGATGATGACAGCTTTGCCTGTTTGGTCCACGTTGTGATCCATGCCAAAGTAGGCAGCGACCCGATGCAGCAGCATGCGATGATATGAGGTCATTTGAGGAAACTTCTTATACTGATTACTGAAAATACCGATGCAAAAACAACCTTAGTACAAAGAAGTGTCAACACATTTATCACAGCAGCACCACCCTTCACCATAATAATAATTACTGTTTAATAAAAATTATCCTTGAAATTCATGCAAAAACATGCTAAGTAATAGAACGAAACAACCACACTACTGCAATGCTCACAATCCACCAAAAGGGGGCAACAAATATCATCTACACAATAAAGGGAAAAAACACCAGCATACACCAGAGATATTCTCATATACACACACTTAGACAATTTTAATTACATTATATTTTTTTATAAAAAAAATATTTATGAGAATACCTATACATATGTATAATTATTTATTATTACTTATTTATTCTTATTATTTGATATTTAATTAAATTTTACTAAATATAGTTATATCTTATACATATCTTATAATATATACACATTTATTTATTTTATAATATATACAATATAATACATTTTAACACATTTTAATTCTTACAATCATCTATTTACATGCATAAATTTTTACAAATAATGAGACAATATAAAGATACTATTACTATTATTGTTTTATTTTAAATTTAATTTTGACATTTATTTCTCTATTTATTTATTTATTTAACAAATTTAAATTGTTACAACTACATCTATTTGGATACATAAAATGTAAAATATTTTGAGACTATACGCATATACGTAAAACAAATGTATAATTTGTTATTATTATTTGTTCATATATATTTACATTTCATTTATTTTCATTAAATATAAATTATTTTACAGACTTACTTCTCATCACTAATGAAATCCAGGATATCCTGTTCCAGCTTGAGCAGCATCATTCTGTCTCTAAAAGAATAAAGAAGGATTTACAGGTAAAACTGATGCAGAAGAACAGAAAAAACTAATCAAATGGACGCTGACGTTGCATTCAGATTCACATACTTTAATGATGATACACACATGAAATTACATTCATTTGTAACTGGGATGTAAAGATATCAAAATCTCACAATATGATAATATCTCGATATAAAGTCAACGGTACGATATTTATTGTGATATAAAAATAAAAAAATAAAAAGACAAATGAAGAATTTAAATTTTGTACATTTTAAAAAGTTAAATTATTCTATCTAATGCACTTTAAGAGTTCAAAATTAAGAGCTCTCAACCCACGCTTCTTAACTAAGAAAACTTGAGTCAGAAAAAAGAACTTTAACGAGGACTCAATCCTCTTTTTATTTGTGATATAGTGTCTCAGTCTAAATCACACTGCTGGTTTAGGAAGCCAAACTAATTAGAATATAACAACAACAATTTTGCATTACTGTTATTCCTATGACAGTAATAGCCATGTATTGTAGAACAACTGCACTGTAAAATAAATGAAAATGAATATTTCATAGGTATATTATTTTTGCTTTACACTACAGTAGGGAAATTACTATACTTATTTCCTAATTACACTTGATAGAGATATTTTGAATTTGGACTGCATTTAAACCACTCGCTGTCAGCAATTCATACAACACTTTAAGCTTTTATTTTGACGGAAACGGCAGTAGAGCTTTTATTTTGAAGGAAAACGCCAGCTTCAGTGTAAACAGGCACAAAAACACGTCTCAGTACAAATCTGGTGAAATGTGAAAATAATGTTAAAAAATGTTTTGCTGTCGTGATATCATGATATTGATAATACCGTTACATCCCTATTTGTAACACATCATCACATGTAGCATGTCTTAAAACTTCATGTTATACAGGTAATACTTATCTTGATACTAGTGAACACTTAATAACATAATATTCATGCAAACAATAGCATATAAATACATTCACATGTGACTCTGCAGCACAGAAGCAGTCATAAGCAGCACAGCTATATCTGTAGCAATAGCCAACAATACAAAATTAGTTTTCTTTTATGCCAAAAATCATTAGGATATGAAGCAAAGATTATGTTCCATGAAGATATTTAGTAAATTTCCTACCGTAAATATATCAAAACTTCATTTTTGATTAGTAATATGTATTGCTAAGAACTTCATTTTGGACAACTTTAAAGGAGATTTTCTCAATATTTTGCTCCCTCAGATTCCAGATTTTCAAATAGTTGTATAGTTGTATCTCAGTCAAATATTGTCTGATCATAACAAACCATACATCAATATTTATTCAGCTTTCAGATGACGCATAAATCTGAAACATTGACTGGTTTTGTGGTCCAGGGTCACATTTAGGTTAATACACTGAAAATCCCTGAAAGTTGATGGAAAATATCACAAACTCTTTCTCTCTGCACTGAAATCTGGGTTCCTTCAACACACTCGCTACTATAATTTAAGGCTCACTTCTTCTCGTATACCACTTAGTGTGTGATTTGGGACGCAGCCGGAGTGATCCAGACACAGGAAAAGCCGAGCACAACCAGAGACAGATGAGTTTGTGTGAGACGCCGGCGGTATCGGATTTCAGTGTTGTGTCTGAACGCCGTACCTGGGGTTGTTTTTCAGTGTGTTCACCAGGAACTCATGCACATCAATCCCTGTGGAATCAGTGTATTCCTGACTGGAGTCTGGAAGAGAACGGAAAACAATCACAACTAACCCTTCAGTGAATTAATGTCAATTCAACCTTTATTTATATACAGCGCTTTTAACAATACAGATTGTTTACAGTATTAAACAGGAAAATAGTGTGTCAATAATGCAAAAGGACAATAGCAAACACTCAATTTTCAGTTAAAGGCAGTTCATGATGTTATCATCCAGCTCAGCTCGGTTAAAAACAGACCTATAGGTTATTTAGTTAATATTTTGTTGCATCATATAGAGTGCATTAGTGCTGCCGCTGGTTCATTTTTTCCCATACGGACTTTATAAAATTCTAAAATTCTAGATAAAATTTTTAATTGTAAAATATGCACGTATATACAAATATTTAAGTGCTTTGGCCAGGTTAGGCATCATGTGAGTGGGCGGAGCTTTTGCCTCGCTTTCTTCGCTGAGACACTCTGATTGGTGGAGCTTTTCTGTACAGCATCATGGGTAATGTAGTTTTTCACCACAAATTCTGCTTACAGCATGATTATTAAAAAAAAAAAAAAAAATACGTTGAATTAATGTAAACAGATAAGTCTGTCTGTAAAGGTTTATAAGCTATTTTTGAAAATCTATTTCCTTTTATGGAGAAAACGAATAGAGTTTTTACTTCTGGAACCGACTGCTGAGCTCTGTTGTATTGTATGGTGATAACAGGAACTAGTTTCAACAAAACAAACCGTCTTACCGCGCGAGAGCATCTTGCGTGGAGTTTTATCCTTCTTTTCCCTTTCCTCATTCTCGTACTCGTCTTTCGAGGATTTCTCCTCCTCTTTATCGGATGGACAGCTGATGTGAAGCTGAATGATTTCCTTCATGGGCGGAGTCAGATTAAACAAATATTTATGAATAATAATGACCACATCCTAACAGTGGCTTACAGAATCAGTTCTAGTGAGATCACGAGTATTTTATTTGCCAAAACACACTTTGCACAGTCTACACTTCAACCTTTTGAAATCAGAGTCTGAGTTTTGGTAAAAATCATCTTGAATAATGCCACCTGTGATTCTGGAGGGCCGTCGGTTGAAAACGGTCCTGAAGATTCTTCACAAACTGCAAGACTCCTCACCAGCTTGAGCTTCGCATTCGACTGAGACAGAGATGAGAGATACAGGGAGATGCATTATGGAAATAAATTTCAGGCAAATGCTACAGAAAAACAGCTGTTAGTTTTGAATACCGTGCTGCTTCTGATGCGGTCCTTCAACTAATCAGAGGTCAACATGAAATCAATTTACTTCAATTTCACATTTCAGTTCTAATTGTGCGTGTGAAAACGTCTACATTCGTAACCTTCCATTAAAAACATAATCACTCTGCAGCATCTTTTCTGCTGATGCAAACGAGACTGTGGCGGCAAGGAATCATATGCTGCCTGGATGATTATATTTATGCGTCTAATACAATGTGGTAATTACTAGTTGGAAGCTCTCTGACAGGAGTCCTGTCAATTAAAGAATCATAATGAGATAGAGAAATCTGAAAGTGCCCAATGCATCTATTTTGCACTTAAAAATGCATCATGCTGAAAGTATAATTTCAGAAACCCTAAATAGGTTAAATACGTGTTTTCAATCAGATTCTAACAGATACTAACATACAGTCATGCTTTAATTCCTACTGAATGTTACATCATGCATGTTAACGCTTTGGAAATGTTTAATTTAGTTTTGTAAGGGCGGTTAAATGTGGGCTGAGAGTGTGTGTGTGTGTGTGTGTGTGTGTGTGTGTGTGTGTGTGTGTGTGTGTGTGTGTGTGTGTTTGTAGAACATCTGTAAAGTACAAATCACCACACTTGGCAGGTTTGCCAACTAGTGCAAAGGCAACAGAAGTGAGCGAGAGGTCGACAGGAAGATAGTCTCGCTTTCGATTCCCAGCAGCAGTGATGAAATCGAGATATCATACCCTGCATTCATTAAAAGGACTGCTCTGGTTTCATATGCATTTAACATACAGCTTCAAAATGCTTTATTTAGACTTGGAAACTTTGAGACTTGTCATGAACCCTTTGACCCAAGTCCAAACAAATGATAATGCATCATCAATGCACCTGTATTTAATTATTTTTATTTTATTTGATGCTTTTTGGATATCTGTGTAATTTATTTATTACTCTATTATTTTTGTATTCTATCTATTTGTTTTCTTTTTATTTGTTATACAATTCACAAAAAGGAAAAAAAAGGCCTCTAACACTAGCTTGCTCTATTAGTTTTCTATTCTATTTTCTTTTTATTTATTATGCAATTTAAAAAAAATAAAACTTTGCTACGTGTACTGCGTTAAGCTAACTGAGGACTTGTCATAGCACTTGCATATCATTGCTCTTTTGTTAAATTTGAATTCTTCCATTGTCCTCATTTGTAAGTCGCTTTGGATAAAAGCATCTGCTAAATGACTAAACGTAAACGTAATATTATTATTATCATCACTACACATTTATTTTCTCTAATACTGCTAATTGCATACAACTGAATGGTTCATTCTGATTTTTGCATTAAAAACTAATATATAAACAACATAAAACCTACACAAGATTTCATGCAATAAGACATGTGACTGAACCCACAACCAAAAACACAGATGTTATGGGTCTGTAATGTCGAGGTTAAACTCGACTGACTGCTAAAGCCTGTCATGCTTAGGACTGAACTACAGATAGCAGCAGAAGTGTGTGTGTGTGTGTGTGTGTGTGTGTGTGTGTGTGTGTGTGTGTGTCCTCACATGCTTTACCTTGGCTCGTTTCCTAGTGTGGCCGTGATTCTGACAGCGTCGCTGCGGGGAAAGACCAAAATATTTATTAGTGACCATTTAAATCATTCATTAATGATGAACTTCAGCACCAAACAAAACCTCAGCGGGAAAATGACAGATACTTCACAAATGGGTAGCTGGCAAATAACATGGAGAAAATGCATTTTATTCGACATCAAGATTTTATGTCAAAATAGGGCTGTGCAATTAATTGAAATACAGTTTCGATTTCGGCCTCCAACGATTATGAAAACACAATAATCGAGATAAAACTATTATTTTGCCCCATTCCGCCCCCTTTCCAGCGGCGCGCTTTCGCTCCTCCATAAAAGCCCAATTTCACATGCAAATCAGTAAAATCGTGACTTTCGCAAGTTGCAAGTATAGTTATGTTATAAATGGACAAATTTGAGTGAGAGTGAAAATACATGTGTAACAGTAAATTGGATGCGTGCGGCTCTTAAAGTGACAGCAGCCCAATATTCCTGCTGTTAACTGTGAGCTTAATATTAAATCAAACGACAAAAGACAGACAAAATCACTCGCTGCTCTTGACTGAAAGATGTTTGTAGCTTTAATAAGAAACAAATGAAGTTTAATTCTTACAGTGAAAACTATGCTGTTTTAGTTTTACATTTGATTATTAATTTCTGTAGTAGGCTGTTAACCGAATACTTTTCCTTAAATCTAACACTGCACATTATCATCTAGAAGTTTCTTTGAAAGAAAGCAATACTTCTATTAATCAAGAACACATTAAAATTGATTAAACGTGACATTTATAATGTCACATAAGTTTTCTATTTCAAATAAATGCTGTTCTTTTGAACTTTCTATTCATCTGTGGATCCTGAAAAATAAAATTTTCCACTAAAATATTGGGCAGCACAACGTTTTTCAACATTGATAATAATCAGAAATGTTTCTCGAGCAGTAAATCAGTATATTAGAATGATTTCTGAAGATCATGTGACACTGAAGACTGGAGTAATGATGCTGAAAATACAGCTGCGCATCACATAAATAAATTACAGTTTAACACATATTCACATAGAAAACAGATATTTTAAATTCTAATAATATTTCACAATTTTTTATGTATTTCTGATCAAATAAGTGCAGCCTTGTTGAGCAGAAGAGACTTTTAAAACAATAAAACGTCTTACAGACCCCAAACTTTTTAATGCTAATGTAACTGTCTCTAAATAAGAGCAAAAACATCATCTAGATTTGAGGAAGACTAAGGAAAGTCTAAGTAGCTATGTTTCCATCCACTTAATTTAATGCGCATTTTGGAATATCGCATTAAAAAAAAAAAAAAAAAAACGCTGTATGGAAACGCCAAGATGTGCATTAATTCTAAAAATGTTTGAGTAGGATAAACTTTTTATGCGTTAAGAAACAATGTGCATAAACTATGATGGAACCACATTTACCAAATAAATTCCTCCATGCGCATCGAAAGTCATGTGACTTTGCGCTATGAGACGTGATAACTTGACTAGCAGCTGACCGATCTCGTTCACAGCATCTATATGTTGTTATGATCATTCTGAAATGCCTGAGTAAAGTCTATCAAAGTATAGACTGTGTTCCCAAGCAGCAGCATCCACCTCCGAAAGCGTATTGTATTGTGTTTCTTCCGCTCGCTCTGAGGCGCAAGTAATTCATCATATGTGAAAATTATTATATTCAGTGGCTTAGTGATATTTAGTGCCAGTTTACCAGGATTTTGTTCTCTTTGACTCTTTTGGTACTTTATTCGCAAATGTTTTATGCGATATTCCAGTTTTGCACACAAGTTTAATTCGAATATTTGGATGGAAACATAGCTAGTGTTTCTGTGTCTCACCTGTGCATCCTGGGAGAGGTTGTCGTCTGGTTCTGTGCTGTCGGCGTTGGTGTCTTTAGCGGGCGCCGACAGGCTGCTTTTGCCACGGATGCCTGCGGGAGCATCGATGGGCAGAGAGTCGTCGCCCTCCTTCATCCCATCGGGTGTGAAGACCACAGACATGATCCCTCAAAGCGCACACCTCACAAACCCTGAACTCACAAACACGAGCATGTGAGGAGGAGAAGATGCAGTTAGATTTTTTTTGGTCATCGGTAATTTGTTATCAAACACAGTTCAGTCAGTCTTTACCTGACACACCTGGGACTGTAGTGTGATGGTGTGTGTTCTTCTGCGTGTGTGTGGGTGGGTGTGCGTGTGTGTGTGTGTGTGTTCCTATGGCTGAGATGAGGGCGGGGGGGACGTCATGTTGAACGGGTGTCTTCTCAGTTGCCTTGCATCCTGTGCGACGTTCTTATTGACACAATCGTCACAGCTCCACCTGCTGGAGAGAAACACTGCTTAGATGAGACGGAAAGCACAATATAAACAGATTGACTCAAGATATATATGTGTTTAAGTGTGAATACAGCAGCAGACAGTATGAATATTTCTCTAAGGCTGAATGCATCTGCGTGTAAACAGACATGCAGCAGTAGTGTGTGTGCGCATGAAGTCATAAGCCCTGTTTGCCGTGAAATACTAGCACACTACTTACTGAAGTATGCGCAGTATATACTGTACACTGCCTACTAGGTTAAAACAGCAGTGTGCAATTATAAACACAGTTTTCACACGACCCTATTATCAGAAACAAAATCAGAATGAGCTTTACTGCCAAGACTGTTCAAGCACAACAGAAATTTGTCTTGGTGAGAGAAGCATCCAGAACATAGCAAAATATTAAATAAAATGAAAATATAAACAATTAAATAAAATAAATTGATATAATTAAAAATACACAAATAAAAACAAACAAAATCAAATTAATTAAAAAATAAATTAAATGAAAAACATTAAAATGTAAAATAAAAGTTACATTTGTTTTTTTTTAAAAAGGTACACACAGATTAATGTTTATGCAGATATTATATAGAAATATGGGAAATTAAGTAAAAGGAAATTGTGACAGTATGTAGAGGTACTTTTAATAAAAATAATTGAATGCATGAGTAATTTGAGTTCAACTGCAGCAAAAAAAAAAAAAAAAAAATTAGTACAAAATGTCTCATCTGTTCACAGTCCAACCAAATGCTGAGTGAAGAAGGACGATATTAAAGATGACATTGTTTCACGTTCATTCATTACACTTGAAATCGAAGAATGCATTGTGGGATACAGTGTATCTAATGCAGTGTACTGCACATTTGGGAAATGTAGGTCATCCAGGATTTCTGCAAGCAGAACGTTCACATGCTGCAGTTTACACACTACATACTGAGGAGTGTGACAGTATGTGATTCTTACACAATAATGACAGGAATGACTGAAGTATGGCAGTCAAGCATTCGTCCAAAAACACATTAGAACCCAGTGTGTGTGTGTATGTGTGTGTGTGTGTGTGCGCGTGTGTTTGTGTTTGTGTGTGGAGATGGAGGGACAGTTTGTGCACTAGGTTCTGGATTGAGTAACTTGCCATCTGCTGTAAAACACACACACACACACACACACACACACAAACAGAAAATGCTTTTAAAAGCACAAGTCAAGCACATAATGCAGCAGCAGAGTGATTGAGGCGAGAGAGCGGAGGAAACTCCAGCGCTGACGTCATACTGCAGAGAGACTGAAGCAGACGGGTGGAGAGAGAGACTGAGCGCACTCAGATAGCTGGGATTCCCGACTGCAGAAACCACGTCACCGGCAGCACATGACACCGCCGACCAATCATTCACACACACACACACACACACACACACACACACACGAGCGCTGCAGCGACGAGGCCATCCTTAAGAATCAACTGAAGCAGATGAAGAAGATGAAGAGCTCTGAATGAGGGAGAAGAGCATTCATGAATGAGCCGTCGCTCGTTCTCTCTCTCTCTCTCGGTTGCCAAGGAGACGCAGACGTCAGCCTCAGCTGCTTGTGCTAGAGAGAGAGATTTAAACATGAATATGAGGCAAACACTAATGTCTTCGAGGTGTAAAGTGGAGCACATCGCTCAGCCGGACCACCTTAATGGTGCCGGATATAAATAAAGCCGAATCAGTCATACACTGACATATACAACACACCTGAGCAGCTGTGCACACATGTGCTGACACACACACACACATACAGTGACCCAGTTAAGACCGCTACGATGACAACATACTCTATTGTGTCAAATTACCTCAGCCTGTTCGTTCGCTGCAGTACAAGCAAATATCCAAGAAAATAGTTCAAAACAATAACTACATCTTTGTTCTGAGAAGTATCAAAAACATCCATTATAGTAAAATAATTAGGCTGTGTTTTTAATGGTTTACAATGTGATTGTTTACATTCACCCAATTAAACTCCAAAAATAATACTGCCAATGACGGATGGGAAATTTTTAAAGGCCACTGAATTTGAGTTTTGCATTATTTTTGAATCATAAATACATAAAATAAATGAATTACAAATAAATGAATAAATTTTCTATATTTATTTATTCATTTATTTATTTATGGCATCTGCATGGCAGTCTCAGTCTTTCAGAGAAACAGCATTTTACTAAACATGTGAAGATGCATCATGATTTTGATCTTAATTTTTTGTTTTTGGGTTTTAGTTGCATAATGCAAGCCAAATACACATATGAAAGCCAGATAAAACACCACTGACAAATCAAGCCAAAAACAGAAAAAAACTCAGTCCATTGTGAGAAAAGCCCATCACTGTTCAACATGAAGACTGAGAAATGCAGTGTGACTGAAACATCTTAAAATGTCAAAATGCATCTTTGATGTGTGAATCCCACATTTCAGTCCAAAGTGAAATGAAAGAAGTTGAATATTGTATAAAAACAAAGCCTATTTAAGACCAATATGAATGAGAAAAATATGCAAAATAATGTCATGCTATAAAAACATCTCAATAGTCATAAACAATGCATAACATTCCTAACGCATAACATCATTTCTTATAGATTCTAGTTGTGTAATAAACCTGCAATTGTATATTATGAATATTGTTGACAAATTGCTTTTGTTCTGCTTTGGATAAAATCTGCTAAATGCATAAATGTAAATGCAGATTAAATGTGAGCAGGACATGTATTCATGAGATTCACTCAAAACAGACTGAAAAAGAGAGAAAATGCCAGAATAAAGAGCGAAGGACTTCTTGTGATGCTGTGCTGTGGTTTTATAACACTGCCTGTGTGTGTGGGCAGATGCTGTGTGTGTGTGTGTGTGTGTGTGTGTGTGTGTGTGTGTGTGTGTGTGTGTGTGTGTGTGTGTGTGTGTGTGTGTGTGTGTGTGTGAACGCTCATTGATGGCCAGATCGCTGTAACGCGCTGAACTGCAGGGAAAATGCGTCACTGAAGGATTCCCTGCTTTAACAGATCGTGCGGCGAGCGACAGCGCAGACTGAAGGACGGAGCAAGTGAGGAAACCAATAACGAGAGAAGGGAAGGAGGGATGGATTGAAAGAACAGCAGAGGAGGGAGAGATGAGTCAGAGTCGGTCCCACCGGACTGAGTGGGCTGAGAGGGGGAGGATGACGTCACATGACCTGACAATACCAGAGCGAACGAGCATTATACAACCTATAGAGAGAGAGAGAGAGGGGTGGCTCTGCAGGGGGGGTCCCGGCTCCAGCTCATAACCCCAATCAATCAGACAGATCAATATCACTACATACAGGTTCTGCACAAGATTCTGCTGCTTTTGAGTTTTCAAATATCCATTATTGTAAATGTTGTGTAAATTAAAACCATGAATCTATTTTCATTTTTAATGTACTGCACATTTATAACCCAAACGAAGATCACAAACTTAAATGCATTCAAACTTTTGGCTGCTGATGTCCAGATGCATCTGCATCATGTGCCGTTAGGAACGGTACAGTACGTTACACAATCAGACACACCGTTTGTGAACTCTGATTAATAAGACGAGGAGCTCGGATCCAGGAATAACACAAACAGTGCTTCACTAGACCACCGTGCATCGGTGGATGAGCCGAGGCTGTGTGGGAGAGATATCGTTCAGCCCATCTCCATCTTTTATTCTCTAAAAATAAGTGTGTCAGGTTAAAATCTGGGCCTGTTTTGGCTCCCATTACGAGCCTTATGCAATCCTCACTTCCCTCCGTTTGAGACCGAGAGAAAATTCTCAATGATGAAACTGACGCCTCATTGGACGATGCCTCCGCCAATAGCACATGGAGCTCCATGGCAACAGGCTCTGTCACCAAGAGAGAATAGATCTCCCTCCGCCCCATGTGGTGCACATCTGCCCCGTACCCCAATTACACACACACACACGTCTGTGAATCACCCCAGTTACCCGAGTGTGTGTTTGAAGGGCAGAACAAACACACTTCACCCCGTCACACCCATCTCTCTCTCTCTCTCTCTCTCTGTTCTGTCTTCAGTCGCTCGCTCACAGAGATGAACGCCAATCACGTCTCTCTAGTCCTTCTGGACTGACACAGGTAGTAGGCGACATAACAGCCAATAATATTTGCTATTTCTGTAACGGCACACGCAGAAACACAATCAAGACTTCTGATGCCAGAACGCTGGTTTGCTATCGTCAGTCAAATCTCAGTCAATTGATTGACAGGCGATCTGACAAATCATAACGCTGAATCTGCCATCTTGCTCGACAAACAAATCAGACAGGAGAGTAGATTAACTTCGGTGGACTTAAACTTGACAAATGTGGTGTATTGATGTATTTCCGCGGTTGAAATAAAAAAAGGTTCTTCTGTTCATTCATGTTTATTTCGTGCTCTAATTAAATATGAAAAGACGATCGGTTCTAGGGGTGTAACGATAAATCGATTAATCTAATGCAACACAATTCTCTCTGACATCGATTCTGAGCTTAGTTTTAACAGCAGATGGCACTGCATGCTTTAGAAACAGCTTGCTTTCTGTTCCTTACACACACACACACACACACACCAGTTAAACTTAAAATAATCATTCATAAAGTTCAAAAAGGTTGAAGCGAATTACAAGTGTTCACAGTGGGTTGTGTTTACATTAATCTTGCGTCATAAAAGCAGAGGTGCATTTAACCACTCAGTTGAACACACAAGCGGTCTTCGTGAGCATTTGAGTGTGCAGTTAAAAAGCAGCCTAGAGCGCCATCTGCTGTTAAAAACTAAGTTCAGAATCAATTCAAGAGAGAATCACGATGCATTATGGAAAAAAAAAAAAAAAAAAAAAAAAAAATCACAGAATCGATCCATTAATCGATTTATCGTTACACCACTAATCGGTTCACGTGCCGCTTGAATTGAGGCGCTACAGTGATCTGTCACGACACAGATTTTGAGATATAATTTTGAGCTATAGACAAAAAAAAAAAAAAAAAAAAAAAAAAAAAAAAAAAAATGTTGATTTTGGTCGAATTTGAGATTTTCACAAAAATTGTTCATTAAGCCCTTGTCTAGCGATCCCAATGCTCCAAATCGTAATTAAACATCTAAAATTATCTTAATTTGTACTTTTTTTGGAGAAGAGTGCTATTTTCTCTGCTCACTTCTTGCGTTGCCGCTGACGGACGAATCGCACACATTGCTGCGCTTCCGCAAGTGCACGATCCCGATAAATATACACATACTATATACTAGGGCTGGGTATCGTTAAAAATTTGATACCGATACGATACCTTTACTTCGATACTGAACGATACTTTTTAGATACCAATTTTATGAAATCAATTTTAACAAGACCACATTATCTAAAATAATAATAAAAAAAAAACACTTTGGTTTTATTTTTCAGCTTGTTGATGTTTACAGACTCATCTGCCACTGCACAAAGGAACAAAATGTAACCAACACAATAAATCAGTGCAAATAGTATTAATAAAGTTCAAATAGTTTTCAGTTTTCACATCTGTTAGGCTACATTTACACTAGTGCATGCTCGTTTTAAAATGCATAACTCAGAATCATCATTTCTATTAATTTTCCACTGATTTACTGATGAACATTAGCATCTTCCAGCACTGTCTGCCTGTGCTCTCTCTTCCATGATCGCTGTTCTGACTCAGAAATAACATATTTCAGCAATAAAACCATCAACATCAAATCAGAAATCATCTAACTTTAAAGAGCTTTAGCATTTAAAGCGACAGACGCCAAAATTGCAGCTGACACTCATAAAAACAGAACGTTATTGTACATTCGGACGCCAATACAATTATTATAGGCCCTAGTTAACGTTATCGTTCTTGGTGTGAATGGGCCTTAACTCTGGAATACATTTAGAGATAACTGCTTGCAAGTTCATAGTTTTTAAAGTTTTGGTTCTTTTGGCCTTAAAATGTTCATTGAGTGGGATTGTAGTTAACTAATAAATAAAAATAAAGAAATAAAAGCTACTTGAAATAAAACGAATGTTAAATAAATACTTATAAAATACTTAGATAAAATATAAAAATAAATGAAATACGCATTTTACCCAGGCCTAGTTGCCAAGCCAAAAATTTCTAATTTTCATTTAGTTTAACTTGCTGTAGCTAAAACTAAAATTGAAATAAAACGTAAACTAAATAGATATAAAAAAAAAAAAAACTAATTTAAAAAAAGGCTACATTACTAAAACCTTGAACTACAATTAAAATGAGCCTAATGTAAAATAATTCAAAATACTCTATTTCAATTATACTGAAGTAACAGTGATCATATCAAAATTTAAATTCACGATCAGAATTCATTTTCAGTTTTTAATGGATAAATGGAGGTCACAGTCTTTCCAGTTCAACAGAAAAAACAGCTAAACTGTCAATAGTGCAACACATATACAGCCTAACCAAAACTTGTTTTTTGTCACATCAAGAGTCCACCATCACTCAGAAAAGCCTCAAGCTATTAAAAGTTCTCATATTGAACCCTACTGTCTGAGAGCTGAAAACTAAAACCATGTCCAAAACAACAACTGATCAGCATCCGATCCACATGAAACACACGCCGTGCATCATCCAGGACATTCATTTGACACAGATGTAGATGTTTGCATACATAACACGATGTTAATACGAGCAGTGGTTCACCCGGAGCACTCATGAATTATTACAAAGCTACATAAAAATGACATGCAAAAATAGGCATACATTAAAGCCTATATTAGGAGAGTTGTTGCGTACAGCGCTGCATTTTGGTATTAGTGTTTTCTGATAATTATACAAGATAAGTGTGCAAACAAAATAACCAACTATAATTGAGAGCAAAATAAAGGGTTCCCAAAAAATCAGCATAAAGTTAGCATGAGTGATGATTTGCTATGATGACCATTTGATTCAATTACAGCTCTTTACTAAATGAAGCGATGCATCACAAAATCTGAAACATGGGCATGATTTGATTCAATGATCTTGGAACGATTCATAATTATTCTCAAAAATGTGTTGCAAAGGGACAAAATAAGAAGTTGGGCATCTAGATTTGGTTGGTTTCAACAGCTAAAAAGCAGGTGAGAGGATCAAAATATTGGAAATTAACACTTTTACATCAATTATTAAATTCTATAACAGATGCACTATCAGATCAATGGGTTCTGAAGAGACACACACTTCTACCACACACAAAAAAAGCATATGAATGATCTGTATTTAATGAATGAGTTTCTCATATTTGTGCCATCAAATCTGAATCAGCTTCTTAGAAGGGTTTCCACATAACTAGACTGTACAAACACATCAGAGCCCATGCAACGAGACCTCTAAACGAGCCTAATTATACAGGACTTCTTAGGGTTTGACAACCCAGAATCAGTAGTTTCTGATGAACAGATGCACCAAATAAATCAACACTTTCAGCTCGCCACATTCATGTGGACAGCCATGCTGAATTAATAAACAAACACACAGAAATAACAAGCAACAACCCACGCTATAGTGCTCTGCGAGCGCGGCAGACTGGCAGCCATTAGAACGCAGCAGGACGATCCGTGACTGCTGGACTCCCTTCGGCCTGCTAGATTTCCACTGTAGAGGTGTGCATTTTACATGGTTTACAGGGGATTTCAATTCTTAACATTAAAAATGCACCATAAAATAGTTATCTAGGGCCGTCAAGACATTAAAATTTGTAATCTAATTAATTACATTATTTGCAGATTAATTAGTCTAATTAATTGTAAATGAATCACATCAATTTGGGCTCAGAAATTACCCTGAAAGATCATTTAAAGTCATTGCGTTAAATGAGAAAAGCATTAGAGACACATTACAAAAGCAGCGTTAGAAAGTAGTATTTTGATTGCATAATTGTAATAAATAGGTATTAATGTTTTTTATTTTTATTTTTTTAGAAAACTGAATGTTTTTTTTTTTTTTTAAATGACATGATACTCTAAATATGAAATTAAAAGTGCCAGTGGGTGGCGGCAAATCAGTGCCTTAATGAGTGAGTCACTGAATCATTCACTCATCTGATTCATTCAAATGACTCATTCATTCAGAAATGAAGCAAGTGACTGTCTTAGGCTGCGTTCCAGTTCATTTTTTTATGCCCTTCACTAGGGGTGTGCGATATATATCTTCACTAGGGGTGTGCGATATCGTCTGCGATAATATCGTAATTGTAAAACACAAAATTAAAGACATTGGGGCAGAAAATATATATATAGGCTATTTTGTACCACTTCATATGGCCTAGTTAATCAATTTCACACAAAGAATAACGAACAATAATACTCCAAAAATTACTATGATTACAAATGTGACATTGATTTTTTACAACAGTTCAATAAACAAGAGGTTAATTAAGAGACTTACGTTTTAGACACCATATTTCCTGTTTTAGCTTTATTTTGACAACAAAAATCACTCCAAACACAGTCACAGCACTGTTTTGTGTCTCTGAGCAACATGACAGTGATTCGTTCCTGAATGAATCAACCGTTTAAATGATTCGGTTCAATCGCAATGACTCACTTATTAACAGTGACTTGCTGCCACCTGCTGGAGGTTTTAATTTCACATTAGTATCTTTCATTATTTAAATAATTTCAAATATCGGTATTTAACGTTTTGTGAATAATATATCAAAACATGATTTATGCATTTGTAATTGCAGGTTAAATGCATTCATGTCTTGCATTAAACAGTGTGTAAATGCCACTTCAGATGCAGCTGCTGTGTTTTCTCTGCATTGCAAAGATTAATTTTGTCCATATTGATTTCATTTATACGAAAAACTCTTTACCAAACACCAATGACTTGTACATACACTATATGGATAAACGTATTGGACACCCCCTTCTTTAGAACAGAAAAAGGCACTTCCAAAACTGTGACATCAAAGATTGTATTTCCATCTCTGTTGCAACAGTTTTGGAAGTGTCTAAAATGACTGAACCCATATGTACAAGTCATTGGTGTTTAGTAAAGAGTTTTTGGCTCAAGATCTGCATTTAAAGTCACAGCAGAGGTGTTCAGCTTGGATTAGGACTTGGCTTTCTGCAGACCAGTCAAGTTCTTCCACACCTTGCCTTATACACAGAGACATTGTCATGTTAGAATAGAAAAGGGTCCTGTCCAAACTGTTGCTTTAAAATTAGAAGCACACAACTCCCTAGAATATCATTATATGCTTAAACAAAGATTTGTACTCATGGAAATGACTAAAGTATTCAAACCTGTTCATTAGAAGGGGCTGACCCAATACTTTTGGCAATATAGTGTATATTGAATTTTAGGCTCATATAACTGCATTCTAATAGAATCCATCACAGTCAGTCGTCCTGCATCATGTCCATCAGACACTGCATCAATAAAGATGACGGACAGGTCTGGAGTCTGGACGGGGCATTAAATAACTTAATCATTTTAATGCATTATTTTTTCCCTATTTAATTGCACTAAATGAATGCATTAAATCCTATATTTAATGCAATGATTTGCAATAGCTGATTGAGCACATTTCAGTGATGTAGTGGTGCCCTCGGTGACGTGTTTAGCCCTGGCGCTGCCCGCTTCACACTGCGCCGCGCCATCTGCTCAGGTAACACTGTATCCCGTCCTTACACTCTCCTTCCTACAGCTCCAACGCTCTCGGTGTGGAAAAACACGTCTATTTTCATCCATCCTCCTGCTGCTTCAGCCGAGAGAGAGAGAGACAGCAGCAAAACCTTCAAACAACCGTTTTCAACAGAGATTGAGAAAAACGCACTGAGGATTATTGCATTAGCCTGGCATATGCCACAGACTGGCACTCAAACTGGCACCAATCGATCGCCACTCATACTGACCGCATGAATCCAGACAACGCTTCGCTGTCGGTCACTACAGCTTGTGCTGGTACAATCTCCATTTAATCGCCACTCTTTTCCTCACAAAGACTGAATATTTAAACTAGGACTTGTTGCAAAATGTTGAATATTCTTGATATGTCTGACTACTTAATTCTATATTACAATACAATCTTAAGCATGAAAGCATTAATACAAGGACGTATTGTGATCAGCTAGAGACAAAAAAAAGAAGGAAAATCTGACCACGCCCACAAGCCACACCCCCAGCACTTATTAAATATATATATTTTAGCATATTAAAAGATATATCTTATATTGTATTAAATAATACATACTATTATCCTGTAAAAAATAGGGTTGTTCTGATTCCGATACTAGTATCGGAAATTCCACCGATACCACAAAAAATTCTGGCATCGGTATCGGCGAGTACTTGAACCCATGTACCGATCCGATACCATTTTTAAACAAGACCTATAGCTATGCGCGCTAGCTTTGCTTAATGCTGCAAATCGGAAATCAATTCTTCTTCGCTGCTCAGAAAGCAAACACAGGACGTTGTGCTGTGTTGCCACACAAGCAACCACTATTTAGAGCAGCGAAGAAGAAATACAAACGCGCTAGCACATTGCCAGTAAGTTAAATCACTCGCATATGCGACTAAATCTTCACCCTGCGCGACTAAATGATGTCTAATATTAGCCACTGGCTAATAAATGATCAGATTTTACTGGGAGGCTATGTATAAGTTTAGCACAGATATATTGTCACTCGCTGAGCACTCTGATCAAGCGCTTCAGAGTTTCTCTCTCCGCCAAGCGATCTATTTTTCAGATCATCTGAATGGATGCGCAGCGCATTTATTTGTATTTGACGTACCGTAAGCTCTAGTGTGAAGCGCACGACTCGCTGTCGCTTTGCTTTTTTCCTCACACGCAGAGAGAGAGAGAGAGAGAGAGTCTTACGTGTAGCGCGTCAATTCTGCATGGTATGTAAACGTTATTCTTTGTTGTATTTTCCTGTTAAAATAATGGAGTTCCTTTGGAATTCTTCAGCTTTAAAGAACTGCCGGTTTCTCCGGTAGTGGGCGGAGCTAATGCGCAAACGACAATCTCATTGGCCGGCGCTCACCTCCCTGTTTTGATTTCAGCAAATAAGTTCTAGCCAATGCAGACAACCTGATTAATATTCATGAATCCAGCAGCTCGTTAATCCTTAGTGCATTTTATATTGTTCTTAGCAGAATTCATAGTATGATTATTATTAGTATTATTGATAGTTTTTCCCCATTTTTACAGAAACACTGAATGACCAAAAAAGCACCACCACCGTTCCTAAATTCAGTTAAAATTACTCGCCAGACTACCTATCTATCTATCTATCTATCTATCTATCTATGGTGAAGCAGAAGCAAAAGTTTGGAAACATTACAATTATTAATGATTTTGAAATAATTATCTACTTCTCATCACGGCTGAATTTATTTAATCAAAATAAAGTAAAAAAAAAAAAAAAAAGCAGCAATATTGTGAAATATTTTTAAAAAGTTTTCAATTTTAATATATTATAAAATGTAATGTTATTCCTGTGATGCAGAGCAGAATTCTCTTCATTACTCCAGTTTTCAGTGTTACATAAATCATTACAATTTATTTGACTCTTAAGAAACATTTCTGATTATCAATGTTGAAAACAATTTTGCTGCTTCATATTTTGTGTGGAAATGGTGATGCACTTTATTTTTAAGGATTTTTTGATAAATATAAAGTTTAATGAACAGCATTTATTAAACAGAAATAATTTTAAATGTCTTCACTCACTTTTTAATCACTTTCATGCATGATGAATAAAATGATTAATTTCTCTCTTTTTTAAATCTTATACAAATGTTTGAGTGGTATCATTGTTTCCACAAAAATATTAAGCAGCAAAACTGTTATAAAACATTGATAATAATGAGAAATGTTTCTTGAGCTGCAAATCAGCATATTAGAATGATTTCTGAAGATCATGTGACACTGAAACTTCTTTGTAAACAACAGCAGATTTATAAACGTTTTTAACGACGAATGTTGCGTTTCCAAATAGGGGTGTAAGAAAATATCAATACACGTGATTATCGCGATATTTTGTTTGGCGATGCTGTATCGATTCTCAAAAATGGATTATCGATATTTAAAAAGAATAAATTAATATCATGCAAGATTCATGGCAGTTGTTTCGTTTTGAGTTCACATCCCGACCGCTAGATAGCAGTCTTCACGCAATGTTAGCATTAGTTCGCTGCCAGTAATAGAGGATGAAAGAATTGAAAGCGGTGCTCACGTTGCGGTCTCAGCGATTCCACGGGGAACATAAATACAAACAGAAAAACCTGTGAAATCCAAGTTGAAAGGTTCTGAGAATGTTCAACACCTATATTTATTTTATTGCTTTGTTTTCTTTAGGAATCCTGCAAGAACTTTATTTTTCATTGATATTAAGCAGATAAATGAAATTTTTTTGTTCAGATCAAAATGTTGACATTGTATGTTACAATTGTAAACTTAAACTGTGAACCTTTAAAGCAGGGTCTAAAAATATATATGGTCTTTTTATAAAATACATTTCATACATAGCCTAATATACATTTAACTAAAGAATCCTGCAAGTACTTTAATTTCCCCCCTTTACTCGTACTGCACAAAAAGTGGTTCAATAATGTTACAGGGACTGATTATTGCAAATGCAGATCCCACTGTGTTCTCGTTAAATAATTAATTATTTATTTTTTGCTAAGGTTTTCATATGGTGGTGTGTTCTTAATGACAGCTTTCCTAAAAACATATTCTATCCCTAAAATAAGAAATATCACAATATAATCGCCTTGCTTATAGTATCGCAATGTACCGCAACATATCGTTTCGCAACCCCTGTATCGTGATACGTATTGTATCGCCAGATTCTTGCCAATACACAGCCCTATTCCCAAATGCAAATTAAAGCAGCTCAGACCCAGCACAGCTAGCACTAACAGTGAATCGAAACTAAAAAGAGTACTGTAACAGCAGACATGTAGCGTTCGTGTCAGACTACAGCCTATTATAATAATTACATCACAACCGTTGCAAATTTTATTGCCACGATTTTATTTTTTAGAAATAGAGGAATCGTGATTTTAAAACAAATATTACCAAATGTAATAATTATACACAGACTGTATGCCACTGTTAACAGTAAAGAGAAAAGAACGATCCGACCGCATGTCGGCGCACATGATTAACCGCTCACGTGTGACGCGCTCATATCGCTAGACGCCATTCACAAAGAATGCGCTTTTGTGTTGACAAAGATGCGACGCTGGCAGTGGAAGAGGAAAAACATGCAAGAAGATAGGAGTGAGCTTCTTTTAACTTGAGCGCCGTGTTTTTAGAAAGCCGTTTCATGCAGGAGACGCGAGCGCAGCAGTCAAACACGTCCATGTTTACATAGAAAAAAACAGTGGAAAAGCAGCGCAAGCGAAGAAAAAAAAAAAAAAACTACTGCTGTATGTCTGATATTTCATGTTTGCATCATGGTGACAGACTGAAAGCTGCTGTTGTTTTTACAGAACATTTATAGTTAATAATAGTCTACTGGTGTTATACCTTCAGTCATTCTGAATTTGAATTAGCCTACATTGACTTTTCAGATTTTAAAAGCATTTTCCTCGTATTATTTCTGAACATATACTGTATGTATAAGACAAGTTTGTACAAGATGTAGTTGTAGTTCATGCATCTTTTATGCAAATATATTTAACATTTACATCGTGTTGACAACTTCATGTGTGGTGCACTTGGAATAGAAGGGAGCCAATATTGGAGGGCACTGTATGTGCATTTATCAAAAGGGCTAGCTATAATGTTAGGTCCTTTATATATACACACAATGGCAGTTCCTGCCAAAGCATCAGCGTCACGGCGGTGCCAGCGGATCCACCGCGGTCACACACATCTGAGCCACAAATCACCACGTCTGGAGTCCATGACTGACGCTCGTCAACACTGGAGTACAGTTACACTCCTCAAACGCTCCCAATGCGCCTCTGAAAGCAGGACAGCGTGTGATTTCTGCTGCAGGAGATGCACTCAAACTATAACTTCAATACAGCTTCTTATGAACACAAACAGATGGACGCAACAAGAGCTGATCCATTCATACACAGAAAGTACAATAAACGGGATAAAACAGCAGATGAGAAACATACAAGCTCATGAACGACCAATCAACACCTTTTCTCTCATCCGTTTATGCATCATAATAATAAATCATTTATGCATGCAATGAGGACATCCAGAGCACCTTAGTTAATATCCAAGCAAATATTTATCCAACCGTTACGGAGCGTTTCTTATTGTTAAAACTCCAAGAATAAATGGATTGTGTTTTAAGAAGTGAAGCAAAAACTCTACCAAATCAAATCAATTGCGATAATATCGTAATTGTCGTTTTAACGATGTGCAATTTGACATTATCGAGTATTTTGAACAGTGCAGGTGCGCATTTAAAGAGCGTTCTTTCACTGCCCATTAAAGTCTAATTAAAATGCATTAAGAAAGATCACAAAATTCAAGATATGGGGGCAGAAAATGTACATATTTATATCACATAGTTATTTAAAATCACATGAAGAGTGCCGTTTTGTTCTTCAAAACGGCGGTTTTAATTTCACATTTAAAGTATCTTTTCATTTTTAAAATAATTTCAGTGTTCAATGTTTTGTTTAAAATACCAAAACATTATGCATTTGTAGCTGCAGGTTAAAGCACTCCGTGTCCCTCTGAGCTGCATTAAACAGTGTGTAAATACATCTAAATGCCATTCAGATGCACCTTCTGCAAAGATTAATTTTGTTGATACTGGTTTAATTTGTTTGGTAACAACCTAAATGTCTTATTATTCTAATTGACTGATTAAATGTAACAATTTGACTCAAAAGATGCACATTTTAGAAAAAAAAAATGGCTTTATTAAAAAGTAAAAATGCCCATAAAAGGTAAAAATCTATTTAAACTTGCATGAAAATATTAATTTCTGTTTACTTATGTGAACTGACCACACAGAATGAAGAATATCAAAAACTTCAGCCATCCATGATAGTCAGATATCAGCACAATAACACACTTGGCAAAATATCATCTAATTATCGTTACTGAAAAAATCCCCAAAAATATTGCTATATTATTTTTTTCCAATATCGCACACCCCTAGATGAAATACTTTGAGGACTGAGCAGACAGACCAGGATTCACTGTAATACACACACAGACGCTCAACGGCTGCTACTGTATAATATATTATTAACACACTATCTGCCGATTTCACATTTGGACTGTACATGAGAAGAAAGCAGTGAACCTGATGACTTTGAAGCCAATTACACAGTTAGCTGCTCTCTATGGGCTGCTATTGATTTTCCCTTCCTTTGCCTCAATCTCTCCTCTAGCAAACACACACACACACACACACAGAAATTACACACAATTATAGAGCTTTTTCCCACGGTTGCTCATTAGTATGCAAAGAAGACATCAGCTATCAAGTACACAGACAGCACAGATAAACAGACTCCAAAACGACTGGGACGCTCACAAACTATGATCACTCTTATATGAGTTCATCAGGAAAAAAACATGAATCATCAGTGTAAAACCCTACGTGACTAAACGATAAAACACCCGTAAATGCAGAATATGCACTTAATGGAAGTGGTTAAATAGGCATGAAACACACACATTGACATGCATGTTAAATTCATGTGTATTTATGAATGAAGCATACATTTAAGCTTGAACACGCCTGCAACAGAAGCATACAAACAGCCAAAAACAAAAAAAGGACTACATTTATGTAGTGCTCAAACTGGACAGCATGATTAATCGAAATAAAATCTAAATCACAATACAGCTTAGGGCAATTATCAAATTGTAAAGGCGTAAATAGTATTTTATTAAATTTTGCACTGCTTCTTTTAGATTGAAGCGCAGCACTGTGTTCATTTACACACAAGCAGCTCATTGGCATTGTAATTTTAGTTATACTATAAAATATATTTCTATTTTCCAACTTATATTGTTTCATATTTTTAACAAAATTATATAACAATATTTATTATTTATTTTATTTCACTTGAATATCAGTATTATGATTATTAACAATCATGTTATTATTATTATTATTAATAATAATAATAATAATAATAATAATAATAATAATAATAATAATAAAAACAACAACAACATTTATTCGTATATTATTTTCAGTTATTTTTAATAGGGATGCACCAATAGGATTTTTTTTTGGCAGATACCGGTTTTAACAAACAACTATTGGCCGATTCCGATATTGGTCAACTGCATAAAGCAGGGCTTAAAAAAGAAAAAATATATATTTGATCGGTTCACTCAGAGCAGAACTGGTATTTGAATGTTTAATTTTAATTAATTATTTTACCCAGAGAAAAACATTGGATTATGCAACAGACATGCAACTAATTGTCTCCATGCAGTTACATTTAGTCATTTTGCAGACGCTTTTATCCAATGCAATTAATTAATAAAGTTAATTTTTCATGCTATTTCCGATATGCTGATGGCTTTAAAATAATCAAAAATCATCTGATAAATATCGGCGGCCGATACATCGGTGCATCCCTAATTTGTAATTAATTTTACTTGTTTAATATTTATTTTGTATAAATAAAATAATATATTTTTTAATAAATATTATTAATAATAATTATTATTATTATTAATATTATTATTCTAATGTTTTAAGTAATATATTTTGTTTAATATTTATTTTAAAAAACTAATTTTATAATAATAAATTTATATTTTTGTTATTATCAATATTATTATTATTATTGGATTTTAGTTTATTTTTGTTACTATTATTATTATTATTATTATTATTATTATTATTATTATTAAAACTGATTGTTAAAAATCAAATATATGGCAAAATTGTGTAACCCTTCAAACATGCAGAGCAACATAAACAAAAAGGGTGCGATGTGTCAAGCGAGTGCAGATGGCCGGTGAATGACTGCAGGTTCACAGTAAGCGTGAAGATGGCGTGACTGAACCTGAAGAAACTCAACCACACCTGCTACACACCAGCAACGACGCAGAACCAGCCAGATCAACAGCACAACACACACCCACAGAGGACCTGAAAGAGAGAAGGCTGACAAAACCTCAACCATTTACCTTTTCTTTTTTCTTTTTTTTTTTTTGCTTTTAACAAGCAGGGAACATTAATAGCACGAACAATACATCCTGCAGTTGTAAGAAAACAAGATTTACACAGCCATCGTTTGGAAATATTGAGTACAATGTGATCAGCTGAATAATTAAATGCCAAGTTCTTTCATGAAACTATAGATGGCGCAGGCTGATGGGTATTAACATAGCTGATGATATTCACAGCGTTAAACGATTTAGCACAAGCTGATTGGCTCATGTTGCATACACAGCCAATGAGCTTGCTGCTTTACATTTAAAGGGATCATCGGATGCCCATTTTCCACAAGTTGATATGATTCTTTAGGGTCTTAATGAAAAGTCTGTAACATAGTTTGGTTATAATTTCTCAATAGTAGTGTAAAAAAACACCTTTTTAAACCCGTCAAAAACAGCTCTTTTCAGAGCAAGCTGTTTTGTAGCATTTTCCTTTAAATGTTAATGAGCTCTGCAACTACAACTACAGCAATAACCAGCAGCAGTGTAGCAGATCCATTCTGCCAAGACCAAATACATTAACATTGTCAAAACCATTACAAGGGCTGGGCGATAAATCGATAACGATAATTATCACACAATAGAAATTTCCTCGATAAACGATATGAAGAGTTCAATAAATGTTCGATATAATGTTTATGAGGCAAAGGTGGAATAAAAGAGCACTGGTCATTTGAAGCGTCAAAATTGTTTCAGAAATGTTGGTATTCTTGCTGAATTTTATTATATCATTATTGCAAGCATGTATTAAATATATTGAAGGAGGAGTAATGGAATATAATTACAGTATTTTTTTGTGATTAAGCTATAGCATTTATATGTTTATAATAAATGTATTTAGACTATGGCTTTTCATACAAATACCTAGAAGCCATATTACATTTTCACCATGGTATTGAGGTGCTATATTTGTGGTTTTAACTGCGATTATCATGATCTAAAATGTATTCTACTATGGAATACCAATGGTTAAAAAATACGGGGGGGGGACCATTTTTTTTCCCATTTTAATTTTTCTGGACTCCTTTTTAATGGATAAATTAAATTTTATTAAATCAAAAAGCATGTCTAAATTTAAATCATGAAATGTTTAGGGCCCTATGAAAAGTTTTATTTTTTCCAACCTAATGTTTTATTGTTACCAAATTCTGCATGTCTAATTATTTGAAAGCATAAAAACAAGTTTCATTTATTCTTACAATAGCCCTATGATTTTTTCCCCCCTCAGAAATTCTGTTGTGTGTTCATTATATTCATTTAATTTATCTTTTAATTAATGAAAATTAAACAAATTAATTATTTTGGAAAATAAAGGGGGGTTAATATTACAATTAAAAACATTGAAGAAATATTGTATGATTGTATGAAGGTTTTAATAATTTTTGTAGTAGCCTATTACATACATTCTACTAAACAATAGTAATGTAGGCTATTTCTGCCACAATGACTTCAAGTTAAACCGAACTTTTATTTTGACGGGTTGTCGTGAATACCTTTACATTTCTGTGTACACATGATATGAGGATAGTTTCAAATGCTCATTAAGTGACTCTCATAGCAGTTTGTGAGACAACAGACGTGAGACAATATTTGGCCGAGATACAACTATTTGAAAATCTAGAATCTGAGGGTGCAAAAAAAAAAATAATAAAAAAAAAAAATTAAAATATTGAAAAATAAAAAAATGCCTTTAAAGTTGTCCAAACGAAGTTCTTAGCTAAGCATATTACTAATCACAAATTAAGTTGTTTTGATATCCTAATGATTTTTGGCATAAAAGAAAAATCAATAATTTTGACCCATACAATGTATTTTTGGCTATTGCTACAAATATAGCTGTGCTGCTTATGACTGGTTTTGTGGTCCAGGGTCACATGCCTATATTCAGATGAAACGCCTCCACCTTTAACAACACAAGCAGATCCTAAACTACAATACGAGTTTACTAAACACTTCTCATCTACAAGATCAATCCAGTATCACATCCGAGTCTCCTGCACAACTTTACAGCACTAATTCACTTATTGGAAGATGTACAGCTGTTTAATAGAATTCAAGATCTAATTTTTGCACTTGCTGGATAGCAACATCTTTTCCAGTGAATCACTTTGTTCAGCAGATCGGTTATTTATCGTAACGAATGCTATAAATGGACTAGATTGTGCAAATGTGACTCCAGACTGGCACAATGTTCAGTCTATTAAGCTAATTGAGACTGCGCTAATTTCTGTCACAGCTCGATAACAAGATAACAAAAGGCTAAATATTTATTTTCGGGGAACATGTTGACTCAGCGCTCGGACATCTTGCATGTCGTTGTCAGAAGCTGCGTGAGTCATGAGCAATATGTCGAGTTCTTCACGATCCGTCAGCTGTTCCGTTAATATTCATGAGGACAGAGACAGAGGCACACGGTTTTAACTCATTTACTGCACGGATCGAGGAGGAGAATCTGCAGGATTCGGATTTCAAAGAGTTTAGAGAAGTGAAAACGTGGCAAAATATGAAATTAGTAAATGTGTGGATGCGTCATGATGGTTGGCTAAATTAACTAGTTGTCAGGTGAACCTGAGTCAGCTTATCTATGCAGGCTTATTTTGAGATAAGTGTGCAATTTATTACATAATCACAAAACTGACTAGCTGCTCAGGCAAATTACCAATTACTTAATGAATGCATGCAAATAATTTAATAATAATACTTAGTTTGTGTTTAACGCCATACCAGCTTCTGTGGCTATTCTCATGGCGAGGAAATTCATGGCTGAATTATATCAGGTTTTTAAAATTTATTTTTACTAATCTCTAAAACTGTATTTAGCTTAACTCTGTTCAAAATCTCTTCAAAAGAGTTATAATAATACTCAGTGATAGAGATGCACAATTTGGGGAAAAATACTTAATTTAAAAAGGCAAATAAAAAATTAATTGCAATTTTTCTAATAAAAATTGAGATTTAAAATGCAATTTTAAAAAAATTTCCAGATTGGCGGCACTTGTTTGTAGGGCTGAACAACTTTTGTTGTTATAATATCAATATGACTATAATGTTACATTTGAAATTAAATAAAACTATTGTAATATTTTACTGTAACAAAGAATATTTAAGAAAATACAAATAATTTTATTTTACAGTAAAAATGAAATTACAATAAAAAAATTAAACAAAATACTCTTAATATTTTACTGTAAAATAAGAACATTTAGGAAAAAATATTACAATAAATCTTTTACAGTAAAACTGAAAAATTACAAAAACAAGAATAAAAGTATTAATAGTATTGCAATTTTACTGTAAAATAAAAAAGTATTTAAGAAAAATACTCTAATAATTTTTTTACGTTACAACTGAAAAATTACAACAACAATAAATAAAAGTTAAATAATATTGTGATATTTCACTGTAAAATAAGAGCATTTAGGAAAAATTACCAAGTTTTTTACAGCACAGCTGAAAAATTGCAAAAATAATAATAATGTGTAAAATATTAAACAAAATACTATTGTGATATTTTACAGTAAAATAAAAAGGGTATTTATGAAAAATAATAATTTTTTACAGTACAACTGAAAAGTTACAATACTAATATTTTTCTTGTTGATAACAGTCTGTTTATAAGCACTTCTCATTACACCTTTGGGAAAATGCAACATTTACTGCGAAACGAGTCGCTAATAGACACTGAAAACACTAAATCATGAGCTGCATGCGTGCAAATGAACACAGTGCCCTATGAAACATGCTCTGCATATTTAATTAAATCATGCTTTTTTACAACCTCATTTAATGCTTCAGGTTTTCACATCACTGAACAAACACCACTAATTATTATAACCTGCACATATTCATGTGTTATGTAATATATATTCATGCAATGCATGTAATCTGAAGCTGTATGACTCTGAAAAATGTCTCCAAACAGGTGTTTGAGTATCAATTAACACACCCAAGCCATCAAACGTGTGATTAGTTTCCAAATACCCGCTTCAGTACATGCTGAAAAATGAAAAGCGAATGATCAAATGAGTGTTACACGATGAGGAGGGAAAATGTGGCGAAATAACAGTGTGAGAGCGCTGCGTGTTATTTATAGACGCAGATACTTTATTCAGAAGAGCAGCATTGTGCCGTCTCCATTTCTCTGGCTTTATTCGCACCTCTGCTGAGGATTCACTCGCGCTTTGTTTCTCTCTCGCTGACACTCTGTTCTGGCACACGGCGTCCAAAAATAACCTGTGTGTTTGCGTGAGGCTCAGGTGGAGACGCACACGCGTGGATCGGCTCTGCAGGAGAACACGCATCGCTCTCTGTGTGGGGGAGACCCAGCGAAAAACAGTATTCACTATAAACGCACACTGACTTTACTGCCGATTTACAATTAAGCAACATCGTAAATATTGGAAAGATTTCAGTAGTTCTTAAATAGCCAAAACAAGCGTGCAATGTTTTTGATGCTACAATTCAATAATACCATAATAATAATTTTATTTTATTTCTTTTTAAATATCTCTTGGTTTAACATTTTAGTAGAAATAACTATTATTTATTATAAATAATGATTATTATGAGTATTAGTAGTAGTAGTAGTATAGCATGATTATTAATTTAATATTAATAATATTAATATCAATATTAATTGAATATTTTCATTGTTATTATTTTTGTTAATATCTCTAATTTGGTTTCATATTGTATAAAAATCCAAAATATTTACATAACTTATGGTGCATTCACACCAGACGTGAATGAAGTGTCAAGCGCGAGTGATTTATATGTTAAGTCAATGCAAAGACGCGAATAGACATCCGGCTGCGCGAATGACGCGATTTGCACGAATTGAACGTTTCGGGCGTTTGACGCACATAACGCATGATTCGAGTTGAAAAATCTGAACTCTGGCGAAAATTCGCACCGCGTCAACCAATCAGGAGCTTGCTCAAGTAGTAACGACGTAGCGAGGAAGGTAGAAAGCCGAAACAACAATGGAGGAAAGAATCATTGTCGCTGTATGTAGATACCCGGGACTGTACGATACATCTTCGTACATTTATAGAAACAGGAATAAAAAGGATCTTGCTTGGTGTTACTTTGTGCACAACACAGTAAATCATAATTTATAGTCTAATTGTTTCATAAAAATATTATTTCTATGTTAAGAGTAGAATAGCCTACTTATGGCAAACATTTGTACTTTCATTTTAATTATATCCTATTGCAAATATGCTCACAATAGTATAGTAAAAAATCGTTATTTGTGATTGGACCAGCGTAGTGTAATGAGACTGGAGCCGCCTGGCAGAAGCCCCTCCTTGACGCGAATTCGCGTCTGTTGTGAAGTGAATTTCACGCGTGAATGAAGCGAGTAAACTCAAAATATTCAAGCGACCAACTACACACGAATAGTGCGATTTATTCGCGCAAGTCATGTCTGGTGTAATAACAATAATAATAATAATAATTATTATTATTATTATTATTATTATAAAATTATTATTATTATTACTACTACTACTACATTTAATTTTTCTACTACAAATAAATTATTTTTATAAACATTGTATAATAATATATGTATATAGTAGTAGTATTATAGGCATTATAGTTTTCAACTTTTTCATAAATATTTTTTTAATTCATCTTTTTTTATCATTTAGAATTAATTTAACATATAGAATTTGTATTTGACTTTGTAATCTTTAATCAGAATGTCTCAGCTTGCTCTTGACGTCAATGACGCATGTCATTCTGCGCTGAACTAAAGCCAAACATATTCATATCTCCTATATCAACCTTATTTCTCAACTCAGAAACAAGCTCTTTTCGGTGATGCCTGTTTTATACAGTTCAACAAACAAGACACAATATTGTCTGTTTTACCAACAAAAATAGTTACAAAATAATGGAGCACAGTATTTGTACGTCTCAGAACGACTCCATGTTTCAATTCCTGAATGAATCTGTTTGTGAACTAATCATTTGAGTCGGTGATTCAATGTTCCATTCATAAAGACAGTCACTTGCTTTTTTCTAAATTAATCAGCCATTTTGAATGAATCACTCATTAAGACAGCGACTTGCTGCCACCTACTGGCAGTTTTAGTGTAATAGTTATTCATCCATGGCCGGCCTAAACCAGCCAAAATACCATTACAAAAACACACTCAGCAAAATGTCATTTATTGTTATCAAAAAAAAATCCCAAAATATATTAAGGTATATTTTGTGTCAATATTGCACTCCCCCAGCTCCAAGACACTGGATCATGAGCTGCACACGTGTAAATAAACACAAAGCTGCGCTTCACTATGAAACAATACTATTTATTTAATTCAATCACAGCCTTTGTGATTTAATAGTGGCACTAAACCATATTGCAATTTTGGTTTCAATTTGCTTAATCGTGCCAAAATAATTCTTCTCGTCACCTTTCAGAGCAAATGCATGAAAATCAATCTACATAATGAATATTGTGAAAGAGCAGATATTAAATCTGAGCTCCTTCATAATAGTAGTAATAATCCTAAAATTATTAAACAAAATAAGAAAATACTATTGTAATAGATTTTACTGTGAAATTTAAAAAAAGCGAATTTATGAAAACAGCTATAATATTAACAACAACTAGGGATGCTCCGATTAGGATTTTTGCAGCCGATACAGAGTACCGATATCTTGTTATGGTGATCGACCGATGTCAATTCTCATGCTTCAAGCTTTATATAACATATGTAATGTAATGTTATATAAATAATCACAAAAATTATTCTTTATACAGTGAACATTTTAATATGCCTTTAAAAACGAGGTTTATGCATAACATTATGTATACCAGGAATCTTAATATAAGACAAAATTAAATGCAAACAAAACGGAGCATTCTGATGCAACCCACAAGGTTTATTTAAACATTATAGTAAACTGTGGAGGACAAAATAAACATATAATCTCCTAAAAAAAAGAAATCTGGTGTAACTTAAACATTGTCCAATACAAGTCTGAGCAGGAGAAAATTAATAATAATAAAAAAACAAACATTTAAACTCCTAAAAGAAGTAATTGGAGTAGTTTGATGCAGCTCATTAGATTTAATTTAACAATGTTAGAGAGGAAAAAAGAAATAGAAACATTTAAACTACTGAAATAACAAAACCACGGGTTTTATATATCCCTGGGCGCTGCGGATAATCCGCGGGTCGGGTAATAAAAAAATGCATTCTGATTATTTGTGGGTGGGTCACGGGTGGAACCATCCATTCATCATATCATCATGCAAAACATACGATGCGATGACATGACTGTAGCACCAAATCATTTATGTCCCTAATAACAACAACATTATTTACAGCATTATACCCTGTTTGGACAAGAATCAGATTTCAATGTTTACCTGAGGCTCTGGATTACACGTAATAATGTTGTAAATTATATTCAGTTTCTTGCATAGACTGATCGTTTTGCTTCATAAGACCTCAATATATCGCCAGGAGCCACAGGGAATAATTCTGTGTATTCTTAAAAACCAGTAGCCATTGACTTGCATTGTATGAATCACCAAGGAGCACAGTTTCAGCTAAAAACTTCTTTACTGAAGAAAAAAAAGTCACCTACATTTTGGACGGCCTGTGGGTGAGTAAATTAACAGCAAATACAATGTTTTTGATGCTACAATTCAATAATACCATAATAATAATTATATTTAATTTTTTTTTTATTATTATTAATCTCTCTTATTTGGTTTAACATTTTACCAAAAATAACAACTATTTATTATAAATAATGATTAGTAGTAGTAGGAGTAATATTATATTAATAATTTTTATTGTTATTATTTTTATTAATCTCTCTAATTTTCATTTTTTGGGTTAACAATCCCTCCAATGCTAGAGGTTTTGGATATGATGGCTCCTTTCTCATCCTCACCCAAGATCAACCTCACCAAATTCCAGAGCAAATGCATAAAAATCAAACTACATACAGTGCAATAGCTAAAGCATCTAGATATTAAATAATTCCTTTCTGAAGAAACCTCCCATGCTATGCCTCCTCCTGATGTCCCGCGTGTTCTGGTCTCCTCCGCTCTGACATGAATGACGCCTCTCTCCTCTTAACAATCCGCCCCCGGCGTGAGGGACGAGGACGCGGTGGAAGGGAATTCCTCATTACCTCAGCAAACACTGTCTCTCTCTATCGACCTGCACGCGAGTGGGCAGAAGGGGAGCGCTGGCGATAGCATGCACACACACACACACACACCCACAAGCGACTGATCCGCGCAAAGCCTGTCGCTCAAACACCTAACATGATGCACGACATGCATGTGAAGTATTGCATGAAATGCATCCTGGTATCACTCGAGCAAATCAATTGCATAACATTCACAAAACGGTGCTGCTCATTCACCTCTAGCGGCTCCATCTGACGTCAGCGAATGATGTCAAAACCCAGAAAGCTGCGGATGTGTGTCACTTCAGAATGCAGACACACAAACACATGCTAATGCATTTTTAAACAGCCTTACACAAACTTCAGCGCATATTTTCTAAACTCCCTGACCTATTTTCTCCCGTCTCGTACAGAGTCACACAGCTTCTGACTACATATCCCATAATGCACCTGCGGGTTTAGTCATAAGTACAATGGTTTCAGAGTGTGATTTTAAGATCGCTGTGAGAGCGTGATAAATGCAAGATGCAATAGACTCAGAACAGTTTTCACATGCATGCACGCGCACGCTCATGCACCACACACACGGCTTACTGTATTCGCTGGTTTATCGCTGATCTCCGCGCATCATTAGCTGCTTGTGGCTCTGAGGCAGCGGCGAGCGCATTTCAGTCCACACTAACAGAGAACAGACAGATCTCCACCTCTCCGCTTAGTTTCCTCCCTCGCTTCGTTTCTGACGCCCCCCTGCTTTTTCTGAATGAAGCACAGCCGCTCTCTTTCTCTTTCTCTCTCCCTCTCTCTCTCTCTGAGCGAGAGAGCATGCGCTCATTTACTCATCCTCCCGCCCGTCTCCTTCACTCATTTGCTCTGAGACTGAGTGAAACTGTATTGATGAGAAACTCAATACTAATGAAAATGCCATGCTAAAGGCAAATGCACACAAACAGACGGGACTCTACCAGATTATCGGTTAAAATAATATAATAGAATGAGAGAAAGTGTATGTTTTGGGTGCAAAACTAGCTCCTGTTGTGTTAAAAATTAATCTATAAAAGCACATATATTCCATGTATATCCTAATTAATATGAGCTCATAAAAAAAATGCATGGACAAAAATTATAACTGAAACTAGTATTTTAGTATCTGTGTTATTTTTAATTTAATTTAAAAATTTTATTTTTTTATATTTTAATTTGTTAGAATGTTATTTGAAAATGTTCAAATAACAAAAAAATGTTTTTATGGTTATAGTTTTTGTTTTAATTAACTATAATAACCCTGTTTGTAGCTGATATTTAAAGTGTTGATCTATTCTGACTCATTGTTTCCAACTGGTATTACTAATTCCACAAAAATCTGTAAACTTGATCTCATATTATGATAAAATCTCTGGAGGCGTCACACTGCAGAACTCAATAAATGAACTAACAAAATATTACGAACTGTACTAACAGTAGGATGCAAAAGTCTTCCAAGGATGCCCATGAGAAGAGTAACTAAAAACAAATACAGAATAGATATTTTTGGTTTATGGCCAAAATCTTTCTTTGGTGTTTAGCCAAATTATGAAATTCAAATGAGAAAAAAAAAAAAAAAAACTTATTACACAGCAGCCCACATACATACAATTACAGGTTAACTGAGAATATATTCATAATAAATTAAAAAGCAAATAAATAAATGCACAAAAATATGCACTAGTTAGACACTCAGTACAGCACATAAACTAAGCCTAGACACATAAATCATGTTATTTTAGCATCACTGATATTAGAGTTTGTTAATATTTTGAAATATATATTTTTTTGTTTTCGTTTTAATTTTAGCTTACGGTTAAGTAATCGTGTTGTGCGTTTGTCATTTTTACTATTTTTTATTTTTTTACAATAAATGTCTATATAGATTTTAGTAAGTTGTAGTTATTTTAGTATTTGTAACAAAAAAAAACTAAATTTAAATGAGAAATGATGCTTTGGCAACTAGCTGAAATTCTTATTTTATTTTTTAAATTCTGGATGGAACAGAAAGACAAGGAACAGGACACACAGACATCTGTAAAAGCAATGCTAAAGCCAACTGCAAACCTATACTGATTTTAAAGAAAAAGCACTCCTGTCTTAATTTGACAATGAGCCCAACACCTTCTGACAGCGTGTTGAGCGCCGTGTTTGGTCACCGCCTGACATCCATGTGAAATCTGTGTAGCAAAGCAAAAGCAGCGGGGAAGGACTGTGACAGTAGGTCAGAGAATCCTGTTCAGCGGAGCTCTTTATCACGGATCAATAGAAACTGGAGATGCGTGTTTGTGCTGTCGGTCTCTGTTGCTTTTACTGTCCATCTCCAGCAACAGGACAGACACTCGCCTCATCCGGTCATCATTTAATCATCCTCACATCAACCCAGGATTTTCTGAACAGCGTTTTCTGTACAAAAGTTTACAGCGACCACATCTGTCAAACCTTGTCTGAAATACACACTAAAAACAAGCCTTTTTACTTTTTTTTTTTTTTTTTTAACTCAGAAACTGCTAGTAAATTTCATAAATAATTTAAAATGAAATAGTAACATTGAACCAAGCATGAAATTTAAAGTGGAAAGACTTAGTATTTTCTTGCAAAACACATTCCAGTAATCCTTATTTCCAACTTTATGGTGTTTTCCCGTGTTTCTGACTTGTTTTGGAGACTGGCAGACTATAAACTGTTGCTGGATGGAAGAGAGCAGCATGATCATCTTCTAAACTTCACCTTTTGAGCTCCACTAAATAAGATAACGGGTTCAGAATAACATGAGGATTAACTATTGCTTAAAATTTTGGATTAAAAAAATGAATTTTCAGTTTTAGCCAAATTGGTTTTGAAGGACTAAAATAATGGATTGAAACAGTGATGTTTAATTAACGATTCTCCAGTGATGCATTTTGACCGTGCCAGCATCTATTTTGTGCACACAACGTAGATAAGCTACAAGTAAACTGAAATATTGAGATGTGATTTGTTGCTAAAGAACTTTACTACGACTGCTTTAATATATGACCTGAGAACACCACACTTAACCCAACTTAATTATGCATTTTTCTGAAAATAAGTTGCACTGGGTCAAATTTGCATTGTTGAGAGGACAAAGCTGCATTGTTGCATTTTATTTGCTACATTCAGAAATAAGGTAACATACTGGTATATAACATGAAACATTTACAAACAAGCAACATTTTAGTATTTCAGCTCCTCTCACTCCACAACAAATTCTTTAAATTTATCAGTATTCGGAAAAGGAATAATATAACACATAAAACAAACTAATTACAGTGGCATTCATTAGAAACAACGTTTGGTATAAATGCCAAGCCTAAGCTAATTTATTTACAGTGAAAACGCTGTGCGGGAAACGCGCTATACAAAAAAAACATGGGCTTATGTAGCTATTTCAATTAACACAAATATAAATTCTCTGGAAAAAAAAAAAAAAGGTGAGCATTTTCACTCAGAATTGCTGATAAACTCAAAAATAATTACAAAAAAAAAACGACAGGTAATGCATTAAATGAAACATGAAATTTTGAAGCAGAAAGACTGAAATAGTCTTTTCTTGTAATGAAACATTCTATAGGCTACATACTCTAAACAGAATGTGTGTTTTGCATGCTTGAAGTTAACTGCAACGTATATGAAGTGAATAAGTTGCAGCATGTTTTGCATTACTAAAAAAAAAAAAAAAAAAAAGATTTACATTCTGGAAAACATGGTACCCAAACTTTCCGTTTTGGTTTGCGACTAAATGAAAACTTTATTTTCGGTGCATGACTCATTTTTGAAAGCACGTAGTTTCGCACACACAGAGAGCCAATGAAACCTGGTGGAGTCCCTGTCTGTCTATCATCTCAGCATGTCTCGGTCCCGTCTTACGGCAGATAACTGACGGTTATCCTCCGTAAGAGCGGCGATTCTAAGCATCGCCCCCAGTCACTGCCATCCAGCAACCATTAATAATTCACATGCAGAAATCCACAGGGAAGCAGAGGGGAGGTGATCGTGCCGAAAGCACAGAGCTGAGGAAACACAAAATGAGGACAGGAACAACAGATGAGCAGGAATTAGAGGAAGAAAGGTGTAAGATGAGGAAGGAGAATCTAACAGCATCATGAATCCGGGAGGCGAGATGAGATGAGCAGGAGGGAGGAGGCGCAGCACATGCTCGCTGCTCCAGCAGGCGGCTATAAATAGCTCTTCAAATCTCCCAAGAAAAAAAACACAGCGCTGCTGCAAAACCAACACAAGACGGACCGAAACCACACACATGCACGCCGTAACACAAGCACAATCGCTCCGACACGGAGGCCGGCGGTGGATCCGGGGCAAATGGCACGTTAACGTTCACAAACGGCTCCTTATCAATATTACAGCAGCCCTTCCAGCTAAATAAGAGCGAACACCCGCCATCTCATATGTGGGAGGACTGCGCCAAACGCACCCGCAAACGCGCCTTCCAAGCGCATTACAGTCCGCGGCACAAATGCATCCTAATGTGTTTGAATTAAAGCGCAACTTTAGAAACACACCTCGAGATCTGGGCTGATTATTAAAACATGAAGCCCGTGAGGCGCGTTTCATCAATCAGATGTCAGATGCGTGCGTTCATAACTGTGGACGGGTAATTAATCTATCAAGGCGTGATTATCTGCCAGTCTTCAACAAGTCCAGATTAACAGCCTTTATCTGACGCTTGACTCCAAGCGAATGTGTATTAAATGATAAATGACAAAGTTGGTGGCGATGCAGCAGAGATGTGCGTTTCAACAGGTAATAACGTTACAATGCCAGCAAACATCTGACAACAATAATTCATTTTCCAGATCAGAATATGCAGACTTCAATACATGTTCTTGGGGAATAAATGCACAGAACAGATTGAAATGTATTCATTCGTATTGATAGCTGAGAGAAGGGCCGCAAAATTAAGTCAATTCATTATTTGCACAATTATTGCTGTAGTGCTTTAAATACAGATTCAAAGCAGCTTCACAATAATAAACAGTCTTAATATTGCAAAATTCATCAATTATGAAACACATTCAATTTCAGCTCTAAAGCAGCTTTACAGAAGAGTAAAATTAGCGTTCCATTTGTCCCTATTGTATACATTCACCACGCTATCTAAAAGAAAATTTGGTCAAATAAATGTCATTTTCATGGTGTAAAATACATTCAATCAATATGCATCAAATGGTTATTTATATACGTAAATCTGCATGACTGTAACAGCAAGAGAAAGCAATCGAGATGTCGTGAGAAAAACGAATAAAATTACAGCAAAATCATGTAGATTTTATTTGTAGTTACTGATTGGCTTATGAACTAATATAAATACTGATTCATAACTGTTCAAGTGTTGCAACATTTAAAAAAACAGCTAAATATCACAATCTCAACTTCAATAATAATAATAATTCTATTAGGCTAATTCAATTACAATTACAACCAAGCGTAAAAATAAAATAAAAAATTGTCGTCAAAATTGTGAAGTCCTTAATGAGAATATCAAATTAGCTTATTTAATAATAAAAGTATAGAACTTTATGAAGTTCTAAAGTGAACCAACAGCTCAGCTCAGAATTTTCTTAAATATAATTGCATGCGAGTACATAACAGCACATATATTCAATAAAAATAAACAAAACCAATTTAAAGCACAAGGTTTACAAGAAGAATCATTTCATTCGTATTCTACATGACCCTGCTGAAGTATTTCTAATGGCTGACATACATTAAGCATCTCATGCTCTTCATCTAACCAATGCAGCCCATTTCAAAGACAGGTAAGGCTGGGCGATATGAGCAAAAATTCATATCTCTGTATTTTTTTGGCTGATTTGCGGTATACGGTATATATCTCGGTATTTTGTATTTGGATTAAACAAATAAGTGAATTTAAGCATGTAGGCATATATTATGTGCAAAAAAGGGTTAAAATCACATTTACATTCTAACACTGTAACATTGCAACCTAAAAACAAAAATAATCCTTTTAAAGCAGAAGTTAAAATGAAAATAAAAAAGCACAGACTGAGTAAAAAGGCTATTTTGATTACCACATTACACTTACACATAGGCCTACAATTACTTGTAGGTTTAAAATTCTACATATGTCACATTGTCCAACTATAAATATTCCAGCAAAATGTATATTTTAGTCAGAGTTATTGCTCTCCTATTTCATTGCGCTCCATCTGTTTGGCGCGCGGCGGCGCTCGTTCTAAATGAAGTCTGTGAAGTTTAGCGGAGAATCGCAAAGCAAATCCTCATGCTCTTCTGCCAGCGAAATGGAAATATTTCCACGGCTTTCTAACATTTACAGATGGAGAATATACCTGTGAAATATAAGTTACGCATTAAGAAAAACAGCACATCTCAAACCCATTAAACAGCGCGAGCATCTGTCATCCTCACTCGCAGCCTTTCTGTCAGAGCATCTGACGGCGAGCCACTTTAAACTGAACCTATAAACTATAGGCTACTATATCTTACGAGTTTTTTTAAAGCCCTTCACACAAAGCTTGTCACATGTTTCGAACGAATTGTATTATGCACTTTCACCGCAGCAGTTCAGTCTGTGTCCTCCCTAGATATTTTTTCAGATGCGCTCATATCAAACTACTGTCGATATTAACGGTATTGCTTCAAACCGCGTCGCTTATAAAGAATATATCGATATATCGTACAAACTCAATATACCGCCCAGTCGTAAGATAGGGTTGTAACGATGGCGGTTTATCGCGGTTTGAACGTGCACGGTTATCATACCGTAAGCATTTGCATATCTACGGTTAAAAAAAAAATTGAAAAAATGAATGAATGAAAAAAAAAAGAAAAATAAAAAAACCTCACTCGTACATATGCAACTTATTTCTGCTCGGCTGCTTCACTCTGCATTCACTTGGCTGCTTACACACACGTACAGCGGAGACAGATTATAGCTAATCTCCATCATCGCAGAAAAAAAATTAAATCTGCAGTATGGGAATACTTTGGATATTTAAAAAAAAAAAAAAACAACGCAGGGTTGTCCTTGAGGACGGATCCAATTTGCAAAAATGTAGACGCAAAGAGGCTGCAAAAGCAGGCAATGCATCCAACATGTTTACTCATATTCTCATATTTGCAGACGCCATCCGTCCGTGCAGATAAAGGTGTGTCACGTTTATAAAAAGTTATAAGTTAAGGAAGAAGCAGAGGGAATCCCAGTGCAGTCGTTAACATGGAATTTACAGTATAACAAGGATGTCATGTAAAACGCACAATCTGATGGATGGATAAATCAAAAGTAGATGTGATGTGTCTGTGAAGCGCGAAGAGACTGTTATATCAATAACCAGCTTGTTTCTGCATGTCTCCGAGTGGCGCTGTTTTATCTGCTACACACTGCATGACACTAATGGTGTTTTCAGCGTCTACACAAACATGAACATCAGAGAAAACCTAAATAAACATTTCCTAGTTTTATTCGAGAAAAACCACCGTCAAATACACTCTGAAACTCAAAGGTCCGCTACAACCCGTCAAAATAAAAGTTTGATTTAACTTGAAATTATGACAAATATATTAGCATTGTACAATGCACTTCAAAGTTATAACAATAACAACACTATTTTTTTGTAATAGTGAATTTATTTAAACATTATTTTTAAGGAATATCATGTTTGTCCATGGTTTAACTTAGTATAGCCTACTGCAGACCTTTGGCAAAAATAAAAGTTGTTAAATGTTCTTTTGATAACATTTTAAAACATTAATTACGTGCAATATAGATATATATAAGGTGCATAGCTTTATTTTTAATTGTTTTTTTTAATAAAGGAAGACTTTCATTAAAATGTTTTCAAGTTTGTTGTAATAAAGGGTTTGTTCACTCAAATAACTTATTCTTATTCTTTTAAGAGTCAATGTTGCTGATAAGAATTATAGCTTAATACCGTGAAACCATGATATTTTCTGAGGCGATTATCATACCGTAAAAATCTCATACCGTTACAACTCTAATTGTAGATCAGTAGGCCTCGGCGCAGCAGAATTCACCGACGCAAACACAAAACGCTGATAATTAAGCGTTTCTGCACTCTTGAATAATTCAGCAAAGATTGATTTTCCCATTTCTGCACTCGTTTACTAAAACAACTACGCCTATCTACTGTATTAGTGACAACAGGAACAGAACATCTTGACCACAAAGCTTGGACGTCACTTCTCAGGACGATCTGCCTGTTTATATGATAGCGACAATCACAAACACACTCAGGACTCGTCCAGGAATTTTAAACCAACACTAAGCATTTCTTTCTGCCATGCAAAGCCAAACACAAACCTCAACATATAAACCTCAATGGAGAAGACTGGATATCAGCTCTGTTCTGAAACACAAACTCTACGCTCCTTTCACTAAGAACACATGGACACGGACTGAGTGTGATTGATGGTTGGGTGCTGACTTCTCAAAGCTCAAAGCAGCTTTAAACACGACAAACCTGATGAACTGACGTCATAACTTCTGCCGGAGGCGGCGTTTCTAGGCGTGAATCTTCAGCTTTTCATGAAGTAAATCCGTGTAAATATCATGAAGTAGGGTCAGTCGCTCAAACAACACTGTGATCTGACAAGCTTGATTTAAAAAGCAGTTTTAAAGTTTTGTTCTACTGTATTTCAAGGGAAACCTGCTGTGACGGGATCTGAAGCATCACACACACTCAAGATTTCTCAAGAAATCCATCATAACATCTCTAACCTACACTAAACATTTCTTTCTTCCATGCAAAGCCAAAAACAAAACTCTACAGACGTCACGTAAAATGCTATTTGTCGGACAGGAATTTCCTTGCGACCCTGCTTACACTCTTACGAATAAATGTTCTTTATCCGAATTGATGGTTCCGTGAAGGATCTTTAAAATCAATGGAAACCTTCCACTGCACAGAAAGTTTTTATTAAAAAAAAAAAAAAAAATGGAAAAAGGGAAAAAACTAAGACAACAAATTACTTAAAGGTTCAAGGAAACTAAAATGCACTACTGTGGAAAAAAAACCTTTTTGGCACCTTTATTTTTAAGAGTGCAGGACAAGCGGTTTAGAAAATAAACAAAAAGTCTATTAACAAAAATAATATTAAGATGCTGCATTGTGCACAATTACAGACTCCTGAAGCGTGTACTTGGTGAAATACAATGTTTGAAGACATTGCACGGAAAATCTGAGCAACTTGTTACTCAAAGCATCCTTTTGTTAGCTTCAGTAAGTACATCGTGCATAACTCATATGAGCAATCTTACCTAATCAATACATTCCTACTCCCATTCTGAATCCATTTCATCAAGCAAACAAAACAAATGAGCTCTAAAACAAGAGTAAACAGTGCTGGACATCTAGTAGACTACACTTCTAAATACTTCCAAAGGAGGCAAAAGCATTATAGAGTCGTGACAGAAGGTGAGATGACCCTCAGATTTACAATAAATAAGTTTGCATGACTTCTCCACACATGTGAATTACTGGATAAGTCTTCATACAAATTTTTTATACTGAGCAACATTAAAGGGATAGTTCACCCAAAAATGTAAATTCTGGCATCATTTACTCACCCTCAAGTTGTTCCAAACCTGTACGAGTTTCTTTCTTCTGTTGAACACAAAAGAAGATATTTTGAGCAATGTTGGTAACCAAACAATTGACGGTAGCCATTGACTTCCATAGCATGGAAACAGATACTATGGAAGTCGATGGCTACCGGCAACAGTAACCAAAATTCTTCAAAATGGCAATGACAATTTTATTTATATAGCACTATTTACTACAACGAAAGCTGACAATAAAATACAATGAAATAACACAGCAATAACACAATGAAAAATAAAAAGCAGTAAAAAAATAAATAAAATACATCATAAAATGCAACAAAAACATAGGACAAGGATAAAGAGTGCTTCAACCAGAATTAAAAGCATTATCGAACAGATAGTTTTTTTTTATTTAGACTTAAAAATAGCCACAGACGAAACAATTCTAATAAAAGTGTGCAGATCATTTCAGAGTCTCGGGGCAATTGTTGAAAACGCGCGATCACCCCTACACTTTCACCTCGTCTTGGGGATAAACAAGAGTCTCTGGTAAAACATCATCTTTTGTGTTCAGCAAAAGAAAATAAATGACTACATATTTGGAACAACATAAGGGTGAGTAACTGATTTTTCAGTGAACTATCCCTTTAATTAACCTGATGAATTATACTAGAGATAATCAAAACTACAAACATGCATTAACCTCATCAACTTCCACAAGTTTTCTATATCTGCTAATCTCAATTTAGATTTTTCAGAGTCAAGCACTGATTCAACAAACTCCTCCCTGTTGTGTTCACATTATGTCACATTATGTATGTTTATGAATGAGTACTGTGACATTACCACATTTACCATGGTACTTAAACGGTAAGTGTCCAAAACAAAACATGGTATTATCTCAGCACTTTTTGTGAAATATGATAAAAGCACCTGCTATCTAGGTAGATACTACAACTTAGTGAGCGTTTAATCCGTTTAAACAGGGACTTGCATGACACCTTCCCACTAATGTCAAGCCAAAAATTAGTATTTATGTCCCGTTCACACCAGGAACGATAGCGTTCTGTTTATTTACATATGAGCTCTTTAAATTTAGATGATTCTGATTGGCTGTCAATGTTTTCACAGTTCATTAGATGGAAAAAACGTTCTAAAAGTGATTCTGTGCTATTATCACTACAGTTGTGGTGTGAAATTAGAACGATTGTTAAAACTTTATTGTTCTAGATATCGCTTTACATGTTGTTCTTGGTGTGAACGGCGCTTTAAACGGAAGAACTCTGTTCTGATGAGTTTTAATAATAAACGCGCCACGCGACGCGTCACATCTAGAATCAACGTCAACCGTAATAAGAACGGCACCGTTCTGCTTCTCACGAGTCAGTGCAGTCACGCTTTAAGTGAAGAATTACACATTGCCCTTTCACTGACTACTTCTGTGAGCTTTACTAGCGACACACACATCGATACCTGTTCCATTTAAAGCGTTCAAACGCGAGTCACTTACCCGTTAATCCCTCGCGTTCATTCAATACGACGAAACAGCACTGGTCCTCGCTGTAGGTCGGCGTTCTGGACGCGTTGTGGCGTTTTTGTCGCGTTTCCGATGATTTGGAGTGAATATTTACCTCACACTATGGGTTAATTAATTAGCCTGTGGCGGCTAAGCGAACGCGAGCTAAGTCAAAATGACAATCGGCCGCCTCACGAACTCGTGAGCGCATTACTGCCGCTCAGGATGGGTTAGGTGAACATGTTTAAAGTGATAACCCACCGAGCCCCCCGGTAACCGAATAACGACAGCCCGCTGCCGCTTAACACCGTTTAATCGCCTCCAAGCACGAGTTCGCGGCAGCTCTCTGTCAACAGCGCGCAGCGATCAAACAGAACTTGAGTGGGCGGGGCCGTGACGTCAGAGGTAAACCGTACAAAAAGACCCCAACAAAACAGAGTTTGAGAAACACGCGGCTTCTGAGAGCAGCACGAGCCCTGGTCCGCATTCTCACGCGCTCGTGATCAGCAAACGGAGGAATTAAATAACGGGGAAGCGCTGAAACAAGAACGCTGTCTCTTTCTGTGCTTTACGTCACAGTTCCATGTGTTTGTGCTTACAGGAAACAGAAGATGGCGCTGTTGGCATCGTTTCAGTTTCAGATGAAAATGCAAACAAGGGTTTAAAAATAGCCGGGTTTGCATCTGATGGTTAAATATCGTAATACTCAGCTGCGATTTATTCTGTAGGAGTAAACCTCAAAATCACGGTCTGTCTGTCTATTTATCTATCTATCTTAGAGTAATAGAGTATTGCTTTATATATACAGTATATATATATATATATATATATATATATATATATATATATATATATATATATATATATATATATATATATATATATATATATGTGTGTGTGTGTGTGTGTGTGTGTGTGTGTGTGTGTATATATACTGAGTAGCACTTTTCAATACGGGTGCACAAATATGCATTAAATAATGCTTAACTAATGCACAGATATTCATGAGTTAATGTGTAACTCATGAAGAACTAAACCATTTATTAATGATTACTGCATCAGCAACTAATGAACATTTGATATGATTCACAGATTAAGTAATCAATAAATTGTTATCAGTTAAATGCGTCATAATATATTAACTACCTAATAACTTATTTTATTAACTAATGAAGTAAATTCATATGTTAATTACCACATTGGGTCGAAGCCATGTTTTTAAACGTCCAGTTTTCTGCTTTAATTAATCATTAGCTAATGATTTACATGGGTATAATTATGTTATGACTTTACTTGTTAAGGCACATGACTATTAACTAATTCAAAATCTATAACCACAATGACATATTACTTAACAATTAGTTAATAGTCATGTGCCTCAACAAGTAAAGTCATAACATAATTATACCCATGCAAATCATTAGCTAATGATTAATTAAAGCAGAAAACTGGACGTTTAAAAACATGGCTTCGACCCAATGTGGTAATTAACATATGAATTTACTTCATTAGTTAATAAAATAAGTTATTAGGTAGTTAATATATTATGACGCATTTAACTGATAACAATTTATTGATTACTTAATCTGTGAATCATATCAAATGTTCATTAGTTGCTGATGCAGTAATCATTAATAAATGGTTTAGTTCATCATGAGTTACACATTAACTCATGATTATCTGTGCAGTAGTTAAGCATTATTTAATGCATATTATTGTCACCGTATTGTAAAGTGTTATCATATACTGTATATACGTAGGCTATATATATATATATATATATATATATATATATATATATATACACACACACATATACGTGTATATATATAGCATATATAAATACTGCATAAATAGCAATATAAATATTGCATATATTTTATATTTAACATTTTATGCTCTTATGTAGTATTAGCCTATAGTACACTGGAAAAAAGCGGTTACGGTTTAAGGTGTCCTTGTTACAGTGTACTTATACATTTAAGTACTGAGTAATATTAATTAACTACATGTACTTACTACATGTGTGGCAACGTCGTCTCATATTATTGATGTTACTTATGGCAGGAAATGTTCAATCAAACCCAAGCCCTGAACCTGAATGTTTGTATGTTCCTTCGGAGTTTTCAAGTCGACCTGGTTTGAAAGATATCCGTAGTTTGATGCCTAAAATCGATTTTATTAGAATATGGGCGGTATCTACGAAGGCAGATATTATTATATCAGAGACGTGGCCAAAGAAGACCCTCTCAAATAATGATAATACCTGGTTACAATAGGCTATATTTCATGTAGATAGGAAGAGTAAAGGAGGGGGTGTCATTATATATGTAAATTGTAGGCTAAATGCCACTTTGATGAAGTCTATGATTGTTCCTAAGTGCCTTGAAATGCTGGCTATTGATTTAAAGTTAGGAAATACCAGACTAACTGTTGTTTGTTGCTATAGACCCCCTTCAGCGAACAAGGAAGCCTTATCCATACTTTCAACTGCAATTTCAGATATTGTGCATCAGAAAGAAATTATTTTCCTTGGTGATTTGAACTGGAATTGGTTGACAGACGTGTCAAAGGATCTTAAAGATTACTGTGATTACTGTGAAGTAATAAATGCTCCCACCCGTTCAAACGCTAAGGACTTAAAAAAGTCCACATTAATAGATTTGATCTTAACTAATAACCCAGATAAATGCACACAAATAGATATTTTCTCAATTAGAAATTGCAAACTTAAAAAGCCACAAATTGTGGAGAAAAGGTATTTCAAATCATTCGGTCAGCAAGCTTTTATTCATGATATTTTTCATTTTGATTGGAAAAAGGTCTGTTTAATTCCTGATGTTGATTGGCGTGGTCATATTTTAAGCATTCATTCATTCACGGGTATTATGAATAAACATGCACCCTTGAGAAGGTTCAAAGTAAAGGGGAGGAATAATCCCTGGTTTTCCGATGCATTATCCACTCTCCTGCATGAACGAAATGATTGGGTCAATTTCAGATTTTTAAGAACTAATTGTACTACACAAATACGTAAAGCTAAGTCACAGTTCTACCTTGATGAGATGACGAGAAATTTAAAAAACCCACCTAAGTTTTGGAAAATTATCAACAAAACTTTTCATTTTTGGCTCTTCCTAAACTTGTAAATGTTAACTATCTAAAAACTATCTGTCTAGTAGATATCAGTGTGTTACTTGTGAAGGCATTATGTCAGGGGAGGCAGAACTAATAGTTGGAGTCCCTCAAGGTTCTATATTAGGGCCTTTGTTGTTTACAATCTACATAAATGATATTTGTACAAACATAGATGCAGCTGTACATCTCTATTATATACAGCACTGCTAGATCTCCATATGAGGCATTAAAGAAATTGCAGGATGCTTTCACAACTTTACAAAAAAATCTACTTAAATTAAAATTGGTACTAAATTCTAAAAAGACAAAATTTATGTTATTTACTCACTCTAGTAATGTACTGGATTTGCCTCAAATTGTCACTCTATATTGAAACCCAGGAAATCGAAAGAGTGTCATGTTATAATTACTTGGGTTTTTTACTGTTTTTTACATCACTGGCTTATCTTTATTTATAAGGCGGTGATAGGATTGTTGCCCTCTTATTTATCAGTCTTCTCTTTTGTAGAAAACAATTGATACAATCTTAGGTCTAAAAACAGTAATCTTTTTACTATATCTGCTGTAAAATCTGAATTTGGTCAAATTGCCCCTTCAACTTGGAATGCTCTGCAGAAACAGCTGAAGCTAAGCACTTTCATCACACTTAATGATTTTAAATTATATGTCACAAAAACCTTCAGCTATAAGTGTGATTGAATATAGGTTACTGTTTTTGCTTGTGGTTTCTTGTACTGCTTGTTGTGTGATGTCTTGGTTATATTTTTGTGTTATATTTTGTTTGTTGTTGTATTTAATTTTTGTCCTTGTTAGGTGTTGTGGTATAGTTTTTGTGGTGCTGTTATATCATTGTGTAATGTGGTATGTTTTGTTTGTTGTAGATGAGGTTTCTCTTTCTCTATTTTTATTTTATTTTAATTTTAAGTGTTGCCTTTCTTGGCCAGGGACCATTTGAAAAAGAGACTATAATCTCAATATGACCCCCAATCCCCTGGATAAATAAAGGAATAAAAAATAAATAAATAATAAAAAATATGGTTACTACAAAGCAGAGTCTAAATTAGACATTAGATTCATATTGTTCATGATTTTACATTTAAAACAATGACTAATACAGTGTTTACGCAGCCTATCAGTCAAATCAAAGGGCTGGAGCTTGTGGTTTTTTCCGCACATGTTGAGATATCAGACGAGCGACGTGCAGATCCACAGCCTAATTTCTGTGCATGTGTCCTATCTGTCACTTGTTGATCTTTCTTCTTTTTCTGAGGTCAGGAACATTCCAAATAAAGCACAGAATGAACTCACGCTTCACTTTCACCTTTCTCCTATATAGTGTGACCTCAGCAGATCAGACTGTACCTGCACGTACTGATGAATTAGGCCTGTTTTTTCTCAAACACTGAGCCCTTTAGGTCATTTTGTGGGGTTATTTTCACAATCTTGGGTATTTTTGTGCAACTCATCTGCTGTATCAGCGGTCGGGTCAGTGTCACTGACAAACTGATGCGTTACTATCTGGAGCGCTGGATAAAACTGGATTGGTTTGCCAACGGTCGTTTTGTCTCCTGTTCTGAGAAAAACATCATGAGGGCCATTAAACCTCGTGCATTGCTTACTAGTTAATCAGAAATGATACTTTTTTCAGTTAAAATTTAAGTTTTAAGTGAAAATAACCATTTTATGCACCATTCTAATAAACATGAACTGCAATTTGTTGGAGTGTAAGAACTGCGATGCAGCAATTTATGCTGGATAGTAACATGACACGTCATGTGGATCATGTTTCCAAAAATTACTTGTAAGAGTAGCTATATTACATTTTAAAATGCTCATGACAGATTACAGTTACCTATTTATGGATTACATGATTACAAGTTTAAAGCATTTTTCTGATTTAATTAATTATTAGCTTTATATCCACTCACAAACCCACTTCAGTTCTTACATTATAAGCCCAGTTTGGGAAACCCTGGTGTAATGCAATATTTAATGCACTTTATGATGTTGATATATTTAAAAAATTGAGTTCTACTAACCAATGTAAAGAAGCAGCCTAAACAAAGAATTTTTAGTATCAAGTCAGTTTAATTTTTTGTGTGAACCGAACAAAAATACTCTAAACCTTACTTAGATGCTCAAGAATTTGTTCACAACATATTCAAATGTTCTCCCAACAATTTTATATTGAACAATGTTGCACAAGTTCCCAGCATGCACTGCAGCTTGAAAACATTTTATGTTCATTATTATTCAAATATTATCAATGTTTTAAATGGTACTGGCTTAATTTATGCTGCTGCTGCTGTCAGTTAGCTCTCATGTGGATCAGAGTTCATATTTTTACTGATTTAACATTTGTTGATCCTCACCATGGTTTAGAATCGAGTGCTGAAAAAAATTATTCATTGAATTTACTCAATTTTTTTTAAGGTAAGTGGTTGCAATCAATTTATTTTAGCTACATTTAAATAAACAAATTTAATTGACTAACTTTCAACATTTTTTTTTTAAATTAAATGTAGCTACAATAAATTGTTTGCGACCACTTACCTTAAAAGGGACGCACCAATGAAAAAAAGTTGATTGTGATAGGTTGCCTTATTTTTTTTGAGTTAGGTCAACTTTTTATTTATTTTTTTTTATTTTATTTTTTTTTAACAGTGTAATGGACCATTACTGTTACAGTGCTGTTAACTATATATCTGTTGACCATCAGAATGTCCAGATTTTGTAATCTGTAAATATTGGGGTAAAATCTGCTGATAGAAGCTTCATCAAGCAAACGGCTCAAATGTAACTCCTCATGATATTTTTGAGTTCTAAAATTTACATGCAGTGATGCCTTTCTAAGAAGTTTTTGTCTAAATAAACATAAAATTTTCTGTAGAAGTTCTCAAGCTCCCCTAATAAAGATTAGATGTCAATTACGATGTCTGAAAGCACATTTTTCAGAATCCGCATCTGTGATTCATTTTATTGTGCTGGACGTATTTAGTGGCATAATAGTTTTCTGTGGAGAACATAAAAAAAAGCTTGTATTTGTGAGGTAATGATTGTCTGAAATGATCAAATTCCACATTTAAATATAACCTGAGAGACAAAATAAACCAAACCAAAGCATTTAACGGAATGTGTTATTTACAGATGTAGGTAAAAGGTTATTAGAACACATTTGGTACAGCAAAGCAAACATTTATTGGCTTCAACGTGAACGTGAATACAACATGACGTAACCCATGCACAGATGTCATTACGCGCCGAATGACAGCATTCCTCATTCATTATTGTCTGGTCAGTGATCTCCATATGAACACTGGTGATGTGTGTCCACTAGACGGCGCCTGCGCACTGCGAGTCTGAGCATCTGCTGATGGTCAGATGTCCCGTGGGTTCATTATCCGTGTCAATTAATCACCCTCAGTTACACCACATGCCCATGTAGGGATGAAGATGTTATTCATATATTTTCCTGTTGCTTTTTATTTGTTTCTCGTGCTTATTGCAATATTCAGTAAAAGTAACTTTAGAATGGCCAGACATTGCATATTAGTGCATATTAACATATGAACTCACTAAAAGCACGAGAACCTGATGCACAAACTCACTGCCTCTAAAGTCTGAACATTTCACCACTGAAAAAATCAACTACAAAAAAAAAAGAAGGCAAGTAACACTAAATTAAACGTGAAATTGTTAAGCAGAAAGACTTTTTTCATGTAGTCCAATAAACTTTGTATTATTTACAAGCGATCCTGAAACTCTGGCACTTCTTATTTTACGGTCCTCTTAATAAATGAACACATTTATGTATTTATTTTTATTTAAAATGGGTCATTATGTTATCATTTAGCCTATCTATTTGGCTTTCTTCTGAAGAACACAAGAAGATATTTTAAAAACTTTGGGAACCAAACAACATTGCGCCCCATAGACATTTTTCGGTTGCACTATATTTATGTACAGTGTACCTAAGAAAGTTTCTGGTAATATAAGGTAACTACATTGGGTTCAGGATTAGTACCTAGTTATTAATAACTATAATAAGTAGCCTACATGAGGAACAGGACTGTAAAGTAAAGTTCTACCCATTTTTCAAACCATGCAAACAGGTTCGGAACGACAGTAAGTGGTGCATAATGCTCGTTTTTGGGTGATCTACACCTTTAATTGTCATAGTTTGGGATCTTTACGCTAAATAGAGTCAATTAGTAAAGTTTCTGCAGACACTAGTGCGCATCTGCACCATGCACGCTGGTTTTTCCCCGTTTGAAACAGCCGGGCTTGCGTCATATTTACCGATCTCGTGTTGTCTTGTTTGGTTTGGATGCTTTAGGGTTACAATGTTGGGGGTCATTGGGACAGAGGTGAGCCTTTGGACTTCGCTTGGGCAGCCGCGTCTCGACGTGGCACTGTAAGTGTCGTATGTTTATTTGTTCGCGCTAATGATTAACCCCAGCAGAGCTATATATATGCTTCTGTGAGGAGTGTGCATAATGTGCACTCAAGCAGCGTGTCCTCCCTCCCCTCGAGCGCACTCGTGCACATGTGTGACAGTCATTGGTGCGTCCCTTAAACGTGTCACAACTTTTGATGGATTACCCCACTTCTGAGTGCTCAGGTGCGGCTCACTCCTCTCCATCCACTCGCTAGTGCGCGTCTCTCCAAACTCTCTCAGACTCAGACGAGCAAACGCAAAGTCAATATGATCTTAGTCTCGTTCTCGTTGGAGCACCTGTGCGGGCTCGCGTCCGCGGTGCTGTCCACGCTGGTGGTGCTGAGCGCGTTTACGGTGAAGGGAACGAGCGCAGCCGCCACCGGCTGCACGACGTGCGGCATGCCTGCGATGGACAAGGGCGCTGAGGAGCGTTACCTGGTCGAGATAGCCAAACAGCAGATCCTGAGCAAGCTTCACCTGCGGGAGAGGCCAAACATCACGCAGACGGTGCCGCGTGCCGCGCTCATGACGGCGCTGCGCAAGCTCCACGCGGGTCGCGTCAGACAAGACGGAACGCTGGAGCTGGACAATAACGTGCCAAACTCGCGCACGAGTAACCAGGCATACGAGATAGTGAGCTTCGCTGATGTCGGTGAGTGCATCTGACTTAAAGTTGATTTTAAGCATTCTTAACACGTTCAGGGCGCACAAATTCTCGCACTGAATTGAATGGGTTTTGGAACGATTTATACAGAAATGTCGATGAGTGCATCTGACTTAATAGTTTATAGAAGCATTCTTAAAGCGTTCAGTGTAAACTTGTTCGTGCGCACGTCCAATTTAACACAAATCCTCACACTGAATTTAACTTTTTTTTTTTTTTTTGGAACGATTTATACAGAAAAACTATTCTTGGATGACAAACTGCGTTCTTAAAGGTAAAAAAAAAAAAAAACTATGTTATGGAGATAATTACAAACTGAAAGGTGTGTACATCTGACTAATGAATTGTTCATAAAAGCATAATTAAAACGTTTCTGCGTTGATTGTAAATTGGTAAGCGCACACGCCCCCTAAATATTGGTTTTACTAGGCAGAAAGCATATTCAGATCCAGTTTCTTCAACTATGAAAATACTAAAATTAATGGCTTAAGAACGATTTACACGGTTCAAATCCGGTTTCTTCGATGATTAACTGGTTTTTCAAGGTCAGAACAAACTATAGCCTATGCTAAACAATGTTATATACATGTTTACAAACTAAAAGGTGGGTACATCTGACTCTTTGTGCATCTAAATCGTTCATAAAAGCAGTTTTAAACGTTTGGTACCGGCACACCTCGTGCAAACTATACATTAAACATTTTATATACATATCTACACACTGAAAACTGCATTGGAATGTTGTTCCAATCCACCTTTTTTGACTTAAGAGTGGGCGTGGCCATTAGTAATAGGAATGTGCTGGACTTCCGGTATTATCGCGGTATTATCGCTTCCAGTTATTTTAGCTGTACAAAATCAGCGGCTATGCCGCTTGAAACTGATTTTTGTCATCATATAATTTTAATTTATTATCATGATCATAAAACAGAATGCAGTTTGTTATTCTAAAAAATAAAAATGTTCTACAAAAAAATTTTCATTCAAAAATTACTAAATGTAAAAATGAATTAAAGTGAATTAAACTTGAACTTGCGAAACATGAATACTACAACAGTGTTTTCTTATCAAATCGTTGTTTTATTTACAACTTCAAAACATATTTTTATAGCATATAAACATAAAATATCTTACTTCCGCTTGCAAAACAAGCACTTCTTCTAAGCACCTCTGATGTCTGATTTCTCTCCAGGTGACCAGGTTTCTGACGGCACCGACACCAGTCTGTCGTTCCAGTTCCTGCAGGAGAAGGGTCACAGCGTTCTGGTGCTGCAGTCGTCACTGTGGCTTTACGTGCGTCCAGCCGACGCACCTCATCACGGCGGTCGCGTAAACGCAGAAATCTCCCTGCCGGCGTCGAGCGGCGCTAATCGCACGCTGCTGCTCCAGAGAAGCGTGGATGTGTCTCGAGGCGGATGGCACACGTTCCCGGTCACCGGAGCCCTGCAGGCCTTTCTGGACGGCGGTCAGCGGAGTCTCCGTCTGGAGGTGCACTGCGAAGACGGCGGACGCAACCTGTGCAGTAGCGAAGCATCGGGCGAATCTTCCCATCAGCCGTTTCTAGTTGCGCAGGTGCAGTTGCGCGAAGACCCCAACAAACACGCGCTGAGCAAACGCTCGCTGCGCTGCGGCGACGACGTGAGCGTGTGCTGCAAAAAAGACTTCTACATCAAGTTCCGTGACATACAGTGGCAGGACTGGATCATAGCGCCCGAGGGCTACCATATGAACTACTGCATGGGACAGTGTCCACAGCATTTATCCGGCTCGCCCGGCATCGCCTCCTCATTCCACGCCACCGTCTTCAGTCAGCTGAAGGCCAACGGCATCCACACCGCCGTGTCGTCTTGCTGCGTTCCCATCCAAAGACGGCCGCTCTCCATGGTCTACTTCAACTCGCAGCACACCATCGTGAAGACCGACGTCCCGGACATGATCGTCGAATCCTGTGGGTGCACATAAAGAACAATTATGTGACTTAAAGGGGTAGCTCACGCAAAAATGAAAATTAGCCCATGATTTAATCACCCTAAAGGAATCCTAGGTGCATATGTGACCCTGAACCACAAAACCAGTCATAAGGGATGAAACGAGCTTTCAATATGGTTTGTTAGGATCGGACAATATTTGGCTGAGATACGATTATTAGAAAATCTGGAATCTGAGGGTGCAAAAAAATCAAAATGTTGAGAAAATCGCCTTTAAAGTTGTCCAAATGAAGTTCTTAGCAATGCATATTACTAATCAAAAATGAAGTTTTGATATATTTACGGTAGGAAATTTACAAAATATTTTCATGCAACATGATCTTAATATCCCAATGATTTTTGGCATAAAAGAAACATTGATAAATTTAACCCATGCGATGCATTGTTTGCTTTTGCTACAAATATACCCCGTGCTACTTATGACTGCTTTTGTGCTCCAGGGTCACGTATGACTTTCTACTTTTATTCCGAGTCCAATCGGGAGTTATATTTTAAAAATGGTCCTTGCTCTTCCAAGCTTTATAACAGGAGTAGGTGGGTGTTTCTGTTCAACAGTCCAAAAGAAGTGCAATAAAGTGCATCCATCCATAATAAAATGTGCCTCACACGGCTCCGCGGGGAGAATAAAGGCCTTCTGCAGCGAATCGATGCGTTATTGTAAAAAAAATATCCATATTTAAAACTATCACTTCCGCTAATTGTCAGATGATGTAAGACGGAGGATGGATGCGCTTTATCTGACGTTATAAAGCTTGGAAGAGCAAGGATCATTTTTAATATAACTCTGATTGGATTCGTCTGAAAGAAGAAGGTTATATACACATAGGATGGCTTGAGGGTGAGTAAATCCCTGGCCAATTTTCACTAACCCTTTAACAGTACACCTATTTAACCGCTTTATCAGGACGAGGCGAAATATACTCTAATCAAGGCTTTCTGTCTAAGCAAAGCTTATTCATTATGGGTTTTTATAGATGTTGAAATACTCAGGGAAATCAAAGCCACTGTAAAAGCCACGCTTAGGCCTGACTCAGCACGGTTACCCAACATGACAGTAAACATTTAGATATTGCCACACGTCCCAGAAAAGGTCTGACAGCAAGGGAAAGTGGTGCATTAATATCTAATACATATTTCAGTATTTCTCTCACAATAGTTCTCAAAGCTTATTTTGACTGTTTACGCTAAGCACCAGCAAATGCAACTAAATACATGTACTGGCTTTCTTTTCAAGCTGCTTATTTTCTGTTTGAGCAGATACACTTACTTTTATTTGTAATATTGATAAGTCTTATTTATATAGCGCCTTTGCAAAATAATCTACGAACAGTACAATCACCTACATTGTACGTGTTACAGGTGTATTTTTTGCCATGTTTTGTGTTTATTTTGTGTCTCATTTTCTCATTTTGTTTAGTCTGAAGCACTTCCTAGGGATGCATAGTGTAGAGAATCTGCAACTGCACTTTATATGTTATTTTGCGTAGTTAGTACGAATCAAGCCATGCAAATCCAATCTACATGTGTTGTTTATTTTTGCTTTGACAAAAGTGATAATGTAACTTATGGCACGATATTAAAGCTGTTCGTTAACGCTCGTTTAAGGAGCAAAAACTCACTGAGATTAATTTCTATAATTTTTTAATAAAGGAATATTTTCTTATAAGTGAGAGAGCTTGGAAATCTGTACTGTATTGTACATTGTAATTTTGCTGAATATGTGTATTTTTTTAAATAAATATTTTATCTATTACTTCATGTGTGCTTTAATGAGAGGACTTGAATAAGGACAAAGGTCATGTCAAACATCAATAAAGCAAACAACCCCTAATATTTGACATGTCCTTCTGTATCCCTTTGATGAGCAAATCCAGACCGATATTACAATATTTCCCCGTCCCTATGTCATACAGTCTCTTATCACTTGACAACCAATTGATCATTATCCTCAGAAAAAGGCAGTATTTCTATGAAGACAATCAATAACGTCTAAAAGGCAAAGAGCGTGTTTGCTTGGGCAAATAACTGAATTGGTTTTTATAGATGTCTATGTTTGACGAGTAAACATCGGTGCAATTTTTCTGGCATGACTACTACAGAAAGACATAAAAAGGATTGTTAATCATAAAAAAAAATATTTGTTTGCTTTAGCTGCAAACATGATATTCAATATAAATATAAAGAAACTCACCGAACAACACAAACTACTGCTTGTGCTACAGTCGTCCGAAATCTGGGATTATGTTCATTTCAACCTGGAAATAAAGAAAGTTTTACATTTTGAAACAAATAAAACAAAGAAAAGTTATGATGTGAAATGAAGAAGAAATATAGGACAGCTGGTTAGATGAACTTTACACAGTTATTAAACTGAACCCAGTCAGCAATGAACTGACTTTAACTGAAAAACTGACTGTTTACTATTGTCCTCTTTTTAGAGCTGCTTTACAGCAGAATTGAATTTTGTGTGCATCAGAAAAATTAATTTCCATTTTTTAGAAACATTATTTTCCTGTTTTACACTGTAAAGCTGCTTTGACACAATCTGTATTATATAAAGTGCTATAGAAATAAAATGGACTTGATGGTTAGACAATCTTCTTCCATTGACTGAAGCTCAAGGTGCTCTTTGGAGGATCTCAGGTCCTGCTGGAGAACACGATCATCAGGTTTAGTTCATGTCGTTTCAGTGCTGCTGAGAGACACACGACAAATACTGAGATATTCTGACATTTTGTGTTCATTTTAAACCTAAATTTCTCTCTCAAATCATGATAAAATAATTTGTAATGCAACAAGTGTTTTAAATCAGAAAGAGAAGCATTCTAGGTCTCAGACTTTTGGACCTAACTGTACGTGAGACATAAGAGAACGATAAACTCTTTGGCAGTTCTTCTCAGGTTGTGTACAGAAGAGTTGCATTTTGTCCCTGACTGACGGTGCATGCGCCTGCATGCGTGATTTGATATGTAACTGTGACTCAGACCGTCCGTTTGTACTGATTTCATCAGGTCAAATAAGTCTTGCCACGTTGAAAAGGGTGTCACTCATTGTACTCAGTAAACACACCTGCAGAATGCCAGTAATATTAGTAAAACACCAAAACAGTGATGCAATAAATCAGAAAACAGAGCCATGCTTTCATCTGTCGGTAAATGCTCATGAATCAACCTCAAATAAGCATTGCATGATGCCTTAAAATAAAGCAAATCAACATTATCCAATAAACTTGATTGTTAAGATTTATTTAAACTCCTAGTTGCATAATTCATTACAGACTTTCACTTCTCAAATGTACAAATGCACCATGGTACTCAAAGTTTCTACATAAAAAGCAAGTGGAAACAAATACAAAAACAACAGTACATTTATATATATATATGCTGTATATATACATATCTTTGTATTAGCTACTATGATCAACCAAACGACAAATGAAATTCTCAAAGTTTCTGAAACTCTTTGAACGAGATTATAAATTATAAATACATTTAATTAATTTATAATTATTCTAAACTACAGAAACAATAATTGTAGTGTTTTGTGTTTTGAAGCTACTCCACACTGAAAAAAAAAATTGGTGTAGAAACTTTTACACAGAAATTGCTTGAGAATTATACAAACAATTTCACAGAAATGGCACGTAACACTGAATTAAATGTGAAATCTTTAAGTACAAAAATTTGAAATTGAATTTTCTTGTAATCCAATAATCTTTGTTTCATTTACAACTTTGACATTTTTTTAATTTTTAATTTTTAAGTACAGTACTAAGGTCATTTTTTTGTGAGGTCATTTTTCCATGAAGGTAAACACTACAACATCATGACCTGTGTTGGGTCAAAGAAGGCTGCGCGTGCGTGTGTGTGTGTGTGTGTGTGTGTGTGTGTTCTCACATACGCATGCACTGAGTGAGTGTTCACAAACGCAGGAAGCAGCGGCTTTGTGCATTTAACTCAAAGACGTTTATGTTCCGGTGAAACCTACTGACTTACTGATACACTGACATACTAACCCACAGACACACTGAATTACTCTAATCCTGCATCCATAAACACACACACCCTACGCACTGATAATCTGCACGCAGCGTGATGTGTAAGACGTGTCCTCATGAATGTCGTGAACCGCTCACAGAATCACACGGACAAACAGAACCAGGTCAGGAGACGCAGCAAGAGTAGCTTGAGACTCTCAGGTTAAAACATTCAATTACAGCAAACTAATGCATCATCATGACAGAAAAGGAAACATAGGAAAACTACCTTCCAAACTAAACTGACAACTGAAAGCCAAGATGACTGACAATCCAGAAAAAGTGCTGAAAACTTTGATTTCTTCCCTAAAATCAGCACCTTAGAAACAAATATGCAATATTTAATATATATTTGTTTTGCAGTCTTTTCTACAGCGACCCCAAAGAGTATTTGGACACTTCAGTCACACTTATAAATGTCTGAATGTGATTGTATGAGATACAAATTATAAAAATCAAGTGTCATTCAAAATCAACACATTTTTAAAATCAAAACATTTGGCAGATAAAAGTTTGTTGGGTTTTAAAATGCTAATTCAATAGATGAAGACAATCAGTGCACGCTCAGAAAAAAAAGAAAGTACAAAGCTGTCATTGGGGCGATAAAATCTAACATTTTAGTAATTTAAAAGTACAGAAAGAGTACATATTAGTACCTTTTGAAAGGGTACTGCAACAGTGACAGTTTTGTGCCTTTTTTTCCTGAGAGTTTGTGTTTGGTTTGTTTAGTTTGTGGATGTTGTTAGTTAATGTGATTCTCTACATCTATGTTGTAAATTTGAGGAAAACTGACTTCATACATCCAGTAAAAATCACCAAAACACCAGCAGATTCAAACACACGAAGAAGAAATCTGTGCATTATTTTAAACGTGCAGATAGAAACACTTGATCTGATGAAATAATGTTCAGACATTTAGGAAAGTGACTAACTGAGACAAACACTTTTTGGAGTTTCTGTATATTTAAAAAAAAATTAGAGGTCAAATGCGAAATGTTTATGTGCATGTGTGCATTCCCACAATGCGGTGCGTCAGCCACTTCAAATAACTTGTAAATCCACGAGCTGATCCTATTACTGTAGACCCCATTACCTGAAATATCCGCTCAGTTACATCACATTTAGAACACAAGCTCCTCTCATGAGTGACAGTGACCGGCGTTCACTACACAACACGATGTGCCGTGAACTCAAGAGTTCAAATCAGTCATTTTCCAGGATTTTCCAAAGTAAACCAAAGACACAAAAAAAGTCTTCAATTCGAATCCGATTAGAATCAGACAGTGGTTCCTTTGGAGTTTATGATTTAATTCAACTGATACTGGTTGTGATGTACATAATATATTTACCTTTACATTTACATTTATGAGTCTGACAGATGTTTTTATCCGTACATTGCATTAAAGGTATACTGTACATTTTATCAGTTCATGCATTCCCTAAGCATATATTATATATATGTGACCCTGGACCACAAAACCAACATTTTCGAAATTGAGATCGAGAATAAATCAGCTTTCCATTGATGTACGGTTTGTTAGGATCGGATAATATTTGTCTGAGATACAACTATTTGAAAATCTGGAATCTGAGGGAGCAAAAAAATCTAAATATTGAGAAAATCGCCTTTAAAGTTGTTCAAATGAAGTTCTTATCTATGCATATTAGTGATCAAAAATTACGTTTTGATATATTTACGGTAGGAAATTCACTAAATATCTTCATGGAACATGATCTTTACTTAATATCCTCATGATTTTTTGCATAAAAGAAAAATTTATAATTTTGACCCATACAATGTATTGTTGGTTATTTCTACAAATATAGCTGTGCTGCTTATGACTGCTTTTGTGCTCCAGGGACACACATATGTGCACACATACAGTGCTGTGAAAAGGTATTTGCCCCCTTCCTGTTTTTATAATTTTTTACACACACTTAAAAGATCCAGATCATCAAACAAATTTTAATATTACAGAAAGATAATGCAAGTAAATACAAAATGCAGTTTTCAAATGATGATTTCATTTATTAAGGGAAAAAAGCTGTCCAAACCTGCCTGGCCCTACATGAAAAATTAATTTCTCCCTCCTGTGAAATCATGAAAGAACTGCGATTAAACACATTATTTTAGAAAGCCGAGTTAAATTTCACAAGCCAAACCCAGACCTGATTACTGCCAGACCTGTTCACTTCAATAGAGCCTGTCTGACAAAGTGAAGCATGTTTAAAGAGCAACACATCATGCCACAATCTAAAGAAATTCAAGAACAGATGAGAAACAAAATAGTTTACATGCATCAGTCTGGAAAGGGTTATAAAGCCATTTCTAAAGCTTTGGGACTCCAGCAAACCACGGTCAGAGCCATTATCCACAAACAGAGAAAACTTGTAACAGTGGTGAACCTTCCCAGGAGCGGCCGGCCGACCAACATTACTCCAAGAGCACAAAGACGACTCGTCCAGGAGCTCATAAAAGAACCCAGAACAACATCTAAAGAACTGCAGGCCTCACTCGCCTCAATTAAGGTCAGTGTTCATGATTCAACAATAAGAAAGAGACTGGACAAAAACAGCATCCACGGGAGAGTTCAGAGGCAAAAGGCATTGTTAACCTAAAAGAATACAAAGGCTCGTCTCACATTTGCCAAAAAATATCTTGATTATCCCCAAGACTTTTGGGCAAATATTCTGTGGTTCAACTGACAAAAGTTTAACTTTTTGGAAGATGTGTGTCCCGTTACATCTGACGTAAAACCAACACAGCATTTCATAAAAAGATCATCATACCAGCAGTCAAACATGGTGGAGGTGGTGTGACGGTCTGAGCTTCAGAACCTGGATGACGTGCCATAATTGATGGAATCATGAATTCTGCTTTCTATCAGAAAATCCTGAAGGAGAATGTCCGGCCGTCTGTTCATGACCTCAAGCTCAAGCGCACTTGGGTTCTGCAGCAGGACAATGATCTGAAACACAGCAGCAAGTCCACCTCAAGAAAAACCAAGTCAAAGTCTGGACTTACCGTATTGACCCGAATATAAGACGATGTTTTTTTCTTGGAAATACATATGAAAAAAACGCGGTCGTCTTATATTCGGGGTCTAGGCTTTGACATATCAGTAATACACCCACAACAATAGGTGGCGCCAAAAACGCATAAAACGAGTGTGCCATGAAATATGTAATGTATGTGTGCTGTAAAGATGCGAGTGAAAACAAAAGAAAAAGAAAAGCTTACAGCGGCACGAGTCGTAACTTATGTTAGCCTGATGGGACCAAACTTCCTCTGTAAGTGATTTTAAAACATAAGACTATACCCAGATTTGAAGACTACAATAAGATTTCACTTCTACTGTTAATAAAATTTTGGTAGGCTACTATGAGATGGATAGCCTAAATGTTATATAATTCAGATGGGCTGCCTGTTATTTCAATGGTATATCAAAAAGTGTATATTTTTCAATGTCATTGTTAGAACATTTTACCAGTATTTACCATACTTTCAAAACAAAAATTAAAATAGGAAAAATATGCAATTTGAAAATAATTTAAGAAAAAAATGTTTTACAGAGAGAGAAAGAAAAAAAATAAATAAATATGATTTGGTTTTCAAAAAGCCTTTTTCCAAAAGGTACATCTGGAAAAAGGGGGGTCGTCTCATAATCAGGATCGTCTTATATTCGGGACAATACGGTAAATCCGACTGAGATGCTGTGGCATGACCTTAAAGAGTCCATTCATGCCCAAAAACCCTCCAATGTGGCTGAATTAAAACAATTCTGCAAAAAACAGTGGGCCAAAATTCCTCCACAGCGATGTGAAAGACTTATCATAGTTATCACAAACACTTGATTGCAGTTGTTGCTGCAAAGGGTGGCACAACCAGTTATTAGGTTTAGGGTGCAATTATTATTCACTTAGTGCCAGGCAGGTTTGAACAGCTTTTTTCCCTTAATAAATAAAATCATCATTTCAAAACTGCATTTTGTATTTACCTGGGTTATCTTTGTGTAATATTAAAATTAGTTTGATGATCTGAATCTTTTAAGTGTGACAAACATGCAAAAAATAAAAAAAAATAAAAACGAGAAGGGGCAAAAACCTTTTCATACATATATACTGTATATATATATACATATACATGTATACACATACTGTCCTGGTGCACATACTGTACAGTGCTGTGAAAAAGTTTTCCCCACTAATGAAAACTGTTTCATTTAAAGGCACGTTTGCTTCCCATAAAGTATCTTTCTGGCTCCTGCTCGCTCATTTACTAACTAACAAACTAACCAACCAACCATTATCGGACTACTATTCTAATAACAGCACAGATAAATCCAGAGAAACATCTTGATTCCAGGTTATCATGCACAAGACATTGACCCAAACACACTACAAGAGAAACGATATTCATGACACATCTAGTGAAAGAATGATGCAAACACAACCAGGTATTGCGCGCTCACATTGTACAGGTCAACCAGGACAAGAGCCCAGAAAACCTGCAGCCTCACATTTACAAATAAACAGCATTTTCAAGCAATTCCAAGAATCCGGGTTCAAATTGTGTTATCTGTGCACATTGAATTGCAAATACTAAAACATTAATAACCTTCCAACACAAACTGTTGACAACAAATCAGAATGAGACAGCTTCCAACGTGTATTGGAGATTGCCTACAAATTAACTAATATTACTACCTGCATTCTAACTGAAATGTATCTATAAAAGATTTGAGACTTCCTAGTTTAAAAAAAGACCCCCAAATGCACTCACAAATGCATTTAGTACAGATGAAAAAGAACATCACGATACATTAATAACTAAACATACACTACTGCTCAAAAGTTTGTGTTCAGTATGTGTTTTTTTTTTAAGGAAAGTAATATATCCTGGTTTTTAGTTAAAATTCAAGCTGCAGAATTTTGGATGTGCTGCAATTTTTTAATGCATTACAATAAACAAAGATATTAACTAATTATCACTGAGAAGGCTATCATGGGATGCAATTTTGCAATACTTCTAAAATTAAAAAAAGAAGAAGAAACCTTGACGACTACATTACATACAAGGATGGCAAATGTCAATTAAAAATCAAATATAACTAATATATTCATTATTTTTTCTAAAACTGTAGTACCAAACCATTAATAATAAAAGGTGGTTGACCAGTCTTTGCAAACCTCTTGTGGAGAGCCTAAGCATAACCTCATTTTTTTTGCATTTAAACAAAGAAAACTGTTAGCCATTCATGATTTCCTATCAAAAATGCATTTAGCATGACATTAGACAGCTTCATTGTGTTTGCAGTGAATATAAATTTGAGTGTCAGCACCATAGTAATGATACTTATTACCAAAAGAAGTTGGAAATAATTATTAAAAAGTAAAGGTCCCAAAATCGAGCCCTGAGGGACACTAGTACAAACTGGTCTAATATCAGACCTTAGCAACAAACTGTCTTTAACCAAAGCTGTTTCAGATTTTTTCTAATTATTGAAAGCCATGAAACTGCTCAAAAAGATTATTCAAAGAATGGTGGTTGTGCAACTGTAAAGCAACAACATGCTCTAAAAGGTTTGCCAGGAAAGAAAGATTTGATTCAGTATGGTAGTTATTTAATTTGTCCAAGTCTTCGTTGGACACCAGAACTCAATGATTCATTAATTATTTTAAGCACCACCGGGCACAAAAATATCAAACAACAAGCCTGTAAGTAGAGGATCAAGCATGCAAGTGGTAGTTTTCAGACCTAAAACCACTGTGAAGTAGCGTCAAGTTGCAGAAAAAAAAAAAAAAGTAAAAACTTTGGTCAAAGGAAGGCAACACCATTAAAGGGATAGTTCACCCAAAAATGATCAATCAGTCATCATTCACTCACATCATTCCAAACCTGTATGAGTTTCTTTCTTCTGTGGAGCATAAAAGAAGATATTTAGTCGAATGTTTGAAACAAAACAACATTAATGTGTGGACAAAAACACTTTCAAAATTTCTTCCCTTCCACGGAAGAATTAAAATCATACAGGTTTGGAACGACATGAAGGTGAGTAAATGATGACAGCTATAGGCTGAGTGATAAAAAGATTGATAGAATTGTGACACATTTGCATGAGACAGTGGACTGTCACTCAAGATGAGACTAGACGTGGACCACAGACTTCAGGAAGATGTCACACGCTTATAAAATACATCACAAACACGTGCTTCATGACTAACTGAACTTTCACCTGTCATCAGTCATCAGTGTTCAGTCATCAGAAACAGTGTTCAAATATGAACTTTATACTTATACTATGAAGTTATGAAGTTACATCACTGTTTAACAATGCGTGCAGTGTTTGCACATATTCTGAAAAAAAAAAAAATCTCATGTATGACTCATTTAATCGAAACATGAAAAGTCAAATAATAGGCACAAATGTGCTATTCAATGAGTTTCCATCCCTGGTTGGGCTAGAATGCAAACAAAGCCCTAAAGTCATCAGATGATCATTATGTATATAGGACTTAGTCATAATTATCATAAGCATCTCAAATTATAGAAGAAATGACCCTCAAACTTGGCTGCTCTTGCTAAGAACAGATTTACAGAACGTTCCATAGAAATGCATTGAAAATTTTGGCGATTTTCAGTCAAATGTGTTCAAAGAATAGTCAAATCGATTAGATATTTTTTTTGCATCAATTGCAAAGCATTTTTTTCTGCCATTTTTCATTAAATGAATAGTAAAAAAAATAAAAAATAAATCAAATCACACATGAACAAAAACAGCAGACTGTTAATCAAAATGGAAGCAAATGCTTTTCATAGTCAACAGAAAAGAGAAACGCTTCACTTGAAAATGAAAAGACAGCCAAAGCTTGTCAGAGAACAAAGGGTCAATGGTGTGATGAGAAATTAACATAAAATTATATATAATAAACAGAGGATCCTGCCTCTGTCATTACAGGACAGTTTCCACCAGGTGGCGCCGTTTTAATAACAGGGAAAAACTCAAGTAACTATTTGATGCAATTCCCTTTTCTGCCACAAGAGGAACATATTCACACCTCATAGATCAGTGGTCTTCAACCCTGCTCCTGGAGACCCAAAGTCCTGCAGACTTCAGCTCCTAATCAAACACACCTGAACCAGCTAATCAAGGACTTCAGGATCGCATGAAAATAAATCACAGACAGGGGTCTTGAAGCAGGTTGGAAATCAATTTTGCAGGACAGTGGGTCCCCAGGAGATTGAAGGGTTAGACTTCAACTCTTAGATGCATGTGCATGTTCATCGACCACCAACATAACCTCTGCTCACCTGCTGTAGTAATATAGTGCAGTTTGTTAATATTAGTATTACAACTAAAGTTGAGAAACGGCATCATTAAGACATGCTCTCACTTGTAGCTCAAACAGTAAAGCATGATGCTTGCAATGCCTACGTCATGGGTTCGATTCCTAGAGAATGCATGATCGAATGCATATCTTGAATGCAATATAAAAGTGTCTGCCAAATGCATAAATGTAATCACTGCTATGCACTTTGACCCTTATTCTGATATTGATGGTCTCTGGCAGGGTTAGATACGGGTCAAGATAATGTAATAGTGAAAGTGAGGTAATAGTAAAGAACTTAGAACCCTTAGTTAAAAACCATTAGAGGCTGATTTGAACTATAGGTCATAAAGAGAAGGTGGTACAAAGAGGTATGTGACGACACCGCTCTCAGAAATGGTCAAAGGCGTGTAAGTGACCTGTTTGACACACTTTCACCACTCCAGATGTTTTATATGGTAGAATTATGACTCTAAACTGCATACCACTTTCCCGCAGTGTAAGGGAAGACAGGTAACCGGCTAAATGTATAGCTTTTCAGCACCTACATCAGAGTGACAAACATAGCTATCAGATGTGTATTCTGGGACTGTTTTAAACGTATGATTTTCTCAGACAAACCTTAATTCTTCCAGTGCCTTGATTGTGAAACTTCTGACTGAACATCGTTCTTGCCCCAACATGCAACTCTGGAGAAAACAAAACACAACAACACTTGCATTGATTTTTCTAAATGGTTTAGTTTTGCATTTAAAAAAAAACTAGAAGGTCTTTTCAGGTAGTCATACCTTAAACAGACAGCAGGCGGCGCCTAAGGATTTATCAGAGACTGTGAGTGCAACTCATTCTGAATTCCTACATTTAAATTTATATGAAAAGACATTCATTCAGCAGACACGTTCACCCAATGCAACCTACAGTACACACACTTAGAAGCGATATAGTCGCCTACAGGAGGAACCTGAGGGAAGGTGTCATTTCTCGAGGGGTCATGGCTCGTTCTTTGCAGGGCTCAAACTAACAGACTTCTACATATTGGCCCTAATTTTTAGCCACCAGACAACCATGTTTCCAGAGAATTCAAAGCATCTCTGGAAAGTCCTGATGTATGTAACTGTAAAACCTAACTATTCTGACAATAAAAACATTTTTTTAACATGTATAGACATTGATACGCATTTTACCAAATTTATTAGGTGTTTTGTGAAGTGGTGTGATGAGGTTCAGTGGTTACGGATCTCCATTTGTGACTGAAAGATTGCAGGTTCAAATCCTAGAAGATCGGATCCATGATCTACCACCATTGTGATGCACCCAGGCCCCAACGAGAAGACCGTACCTGAGGTAAAGATGTACTGTAGGTCCAAACATCAGCAGAATGAAGAAAACCCAGAATAGCAACCAATCAGAACAAACCAAGAGGTGCTGCAAGTGTTTTGTTTTGGAATTTGAAAGTGTTTATTTTTCAGTGGAGTCTGAAATTTGGTTCTCCAACCTTAATTCTTGGTTTCTTTGCTTCCTACACACCTCGAGTCCTTGACCGATCAAACAGCTACTTTGGCCAAAGGTTGAAAAATGGAGGAAGACAAGACAAAGGACACTTTCATCCAAAAACCAGACAGTGTACATACCCCATTCATTTTGCTAGTGGATCCTGGACTCCTAGAATTCAAAGGAGACTGTTGACTCTTTGTGCCAACTGTAAGCAACAAAGTCGTCTTCAGTCGTTAGCATTAACTGCTGGGTCTGATGACGAGTTCCTGCAAATTGACACAGGAACTCAAGGACAGAAGAACTCAAGGATGCAACCTCTCTGGTTCTACTCGGCCCCTCCGAGCGGGATTCGAACCAGGGTTTCCGGCATGGGATGCAAGCGTGCTAACAAGGATGCAAAAGACCGCAGCCTCCAGCATCACTCACCAGTCACTCCGTTACATACAAAGGGAATTGAATCAGCCACCCAAGCAGGGTAATGATCTAGAGGGAATGTTAGATTGGGAACCTTGGACATTGTGCCCACCAAACCAAATATTTTGGAGTCCTGACCTAAACTTTGTTGTAGGTGTACTCTGACGAGTGGCGTAGTCTAAAGATAAAAAAGATCTGGACAGGTAACAGTTTGCTTGAAACCCTGCAAGAATGGATCCTTGATCCCAAGCCAAAACCTCTTCAGGAGGACCATCCCTACAAGAGAATATGATGATAGTGAGTGAAAGCTGCGGGAACAAATCCATTCCAAAGGGAATGTGAGATGAGAGACCTCTTATACACTGGGGTCGAAGTATTTCTACCCATGCAATTCAATTGCAATGAAACGAGGAGGAGATGGAATGGAATTGCCAACAAAAATGCTGCTTCGAGGCTAGTGCACCAGTGATCTTGGTGGACTTTATAAGCACCTGTTTGCTTGTCTATCAGCTTAAATAAGTGTCTAAGGTTTGAGAGACTTATTCCGGTCCCAAAAATGGGGAATCTAGTAATATCTAAGATACTTAGAGAGGCTCAATCTGAAGGACCTTCAACCCATTGATCTTACTGAACACAGACCTGATCGAAGGTGGTCTTCTTCCACCAGAATAAAGTTTGACAATGCACAACGTCCACCGGGATCAGCCAGGACCACAGTTTAACACCTGGTTCAAAGGATGGTGTCACTGTCCTGGGCTACTTGGACCGACGCAGATCGGCACCTTAGTTTTCTCCAGGAGGTCTGCCATCCTGGTACTGTCCTGGTTCAACCCTGCTTTACTTCAGTGGGTAACTAGTCAAGAGCTGCAGAGTGATAGGCTGCCAGCGGCCAACTCCCTCGACAATATTTGCCAAAAGGGTTGGGAAAAAAGGTAGAAGGTAGCAGTAGGAGGACTTTGAATGTGCCATTGCCTGACCTCATACAAACTGTATGGGGTTTCTGCATGTGATATCCCACAACTCAATCTTTGCCAATGCATGTCCAAGTTGGAGACCCCAGAGGTGGTGAAGCGTAACTACCACAAAAGTGCATGGCTGCCTTCTTGGCTTCCAGCTCAAATTTATTCGATTACAAACATTTCTTTTGCAACATAAGGAAAATGTTCTAGCCTCATACATCAGTGATGAAACATTTGTGTGGTTTGGATCTACTGTCTGGCTGCAGGCCCACCTCTTTGTCCAGCCAAGCGGTTGTGGGAATGTATGATAGCTGCTGCCATTAGCAGTGCTGAAATCTTATTTCAACAAAACAGAAGCATGTTCATATATGGATTGACAGAAAACCACTCACCAAGAAAACATCTTGCTGATTTACTTTACAAATGACTACAGATTCAATTAGCTTGAGATCAGGCTCAATCCCAGCCTTCTGGCTCAGAACCTCTCTAACTCGGGTCATTTTTATCTTTGAATATATATATATATATATATATATATGGTTCAGTTGGGGAAAATGGTGCATCTCATCAATTGCAGCACTAAGGATTTGAGGAATCATTCCTTATATGTGACCCTGGACCACAAAACCAGTCATAAGAGTTAATTTTATGAAATTGAGATTGAGAATAAATAATCTCTCCATTGATGTATGGTTTGTTAGGATCGGACAATATTTGGCTGAGATACAAATATTTGAAAATCTGGAATCTGAGGGAGCAAAAAAATCTAAATATTGAGAAAATCACCTTTAAAGTTGTTCAAATGAAGTTCTTAGCAATGCATATTACTAATCAAAAAGTTTTGATATATTTACAGTAGGAAGTTAATAAAATATCTTCATGCAACATGATCTTTAATTAATATCCTAATGATTTTTGGCATAAAAAAAATCTAAATGTACTGTATCGTTGGCTATTGCTACAAATATACCTGTGCTGCTTATGACTGCTTTTGTGCTGCAGAGACACATATGGTCAACATAGTGCTAGCAACTTCCAAGTCATGGGTTTGATTCCCAGGGAATGCATGCACCGATAAAATGTAAAGACTGTCGAATGTGTCAACGAGTTATGCATCCGAGTTTAATACTTTGGGTTGGTGGTTTTGAAGTATTTGTAATCCAAAGTATGAGCTATCATAACATAGCGATGCACTTCCTAAAATCGAAGTTGTTTTCAAGATCCAAACTTGTTCAGTAGCCAATGTTCAGTTCATAGCTCGACTTAAATTGGTCAACTGACAAAAACAGAGCCCCCTGTTGGCAGTGCTGGGTAGCAACTGATTACATGCAAACTGGTTTATAAAATCATAAAACTTGTGATTAGATGATAAAACACTCGTAATCAGACTACAGTTACGTTTTTATTGATTGCATGATTACATTAACACAATAGCAATAAACTATTCATCATTCATTTATTCTGATTGATAAAAATGAAAGAATTTGACAGTAATTTAGAACGAGTATATTAATGTGTAATTTCTTAAATTAAGATGACTGGCTTAAAGGTGCAGTGTGATGACATACTGTTGTATAATTTATTGTTCAGTCTGAAAAGTAAGTCACAGTGAGTAAGCCAATATTCAACATATGCTGTTTCACTATTGTGATATAAACTGTAAGCATCTACATCATTATAAGAGCGCAGTGTTGGGTGTTTTCAGCAAGGACACTGGTAGTTTATCTAGAGTAAGCTAGCATCAGTACAGGTCAGGGAATTAATGTCACCTGTCTTTTCATTCTCTCTAAACCCTCATTGGCTCAAAGCCCCAACCACTCACATAATTTCCTGAGCAGACCTAATTCTTGTGGACGGAAACTACTAGGCCGCCTTGGAAGGTTCTTAAGCTACAGCGAGAGACACTTTCAACTCGTAGAGAAGAAAGTGTGTCTATATTAGTAGGTCAAGGGGGAAAGCCTCAGTTTCATTTATACTATCACAGTGTTTCTTCCCAAACCATAAGCATACTAAAGGGTGAATCCCACAAAAGCATGCCCAGGTCACATTTCACAATCAAATAAATAAATAAAATACAAAATAAAAACAATTCTAAAATGTTGCACAATTATTTGAATTATTTATTATTATTTTGCAGTAGGTAATGAGAATGTTGATGGTAAACATGTTTATTTGTCATGAAACTAATGTCATAATGCAAAAAAAGTGCCGTTTTTAAAGTAAAAGGTGTACCAAAGCACAAAACTTACAGGACTATAAATTTGCACATTATATTAGTATACCCACCCAAAAATGGTAACTGATCATGCAAAAGCACCATCAGACTGTACTGTCCAGGTGAACCTCCTGCTTTTTCACATTTATTCATTGCTATAAAGAAAGAGGCAAAGGTATAAGAAACTTATAAAGCTATATCTATGAATTCTATAAATAAAAACTGAACAAATGTGGCGACTGATGGGGATGGATATTGGTCATTATGTGAGATCATTCATTAATGCCTGACATACTGTGAACATACTGAACGCATTAGTATTGTTGAACAGCACTGACCTCTGGTGGAAGAAACATGAGATGAAGCTCCCACAGTTTTAAAAGTCAAAACTGATGCTGAAAAGGAACACGTTCAAAATCTTGTCAAATGCACTCCTATTAGAAAGCCATTTTGCACGAATTGAGGTGAAATATTTATTGCTCATTCATTTGATGCAACCTTTACAAAGAAAGCTACATAAATTAACCTGCATCTTGATATTTCATTGCCAACACATGGAATCGAATTGTTTGCTGTAGCTGAAGAGCAACTTATATTTATAGCTTCTTTCTCAAATGCACAAAATTACACAGGAATCACTGACAGAACTGTCAATCTGTTCTAAAGAAACACTGTCTTCTGCTTCTAATGAAGTTATGAACAGTGCATGCATTTCTAAGTATAAAAGACACATATGTTGCACACATTTGCAACTTTAAGGCTAAAGTGAGATGCAAGGGAAAAATGTAAGGAATAAATTAAAAGATACATATGTTCTCTAAATGTTAATATCTAAGGAGAACACAATGAGTTGTATTAGCAGCACTGAAGTTATCTCAATTATTAATAGTACAAAAAAAATTACTTTAAAAATAACTTTTACTGTACCTTCTGATCACACTGCAAAAAAGAGAAGTTCTTCTTCAGTATTTTGTCTTGTTTTCCAGTGCAAATGTCTAAGAATTCTTAAATAAAGGTAGATGCAAAAATTACATATGATAAGCAATCTTGTTTTCTGATAAATGAATCAAAATGAAGTCAATTTGTGATTAAAAAGGACAAAAATCTGCCACTGGACTCAGGAAAAACAACTTAACTCAAAGGGAAAATAAGATTCTGTTCTCTACCGACAGCTGTTTGTTTGTGTTTTAAGCAGCAACTCGCTGAATTTTGTTCTCTCAAAAAACAAGACATCATAATATCTTATGAATAAGATAAATGTATGCCGATTTCAGGATGTTTAGATATTTGTATTGGAAACAAGACAAAAACACAGACAAAGATCTTAATTTTTGCATTGCATGCAACATTTAATGCCATAACTTTATGAGTTGAAGACTTTCTGCTCCAGTTTAAGACCTTTTAAAGCCTTAATTTGTAAGTAATAATAAAACAAACAAAAACAATAATAAAGAATGATTGAAAGTGTTCATATATACAGACATGATCATGCATGCTTACCTGTATCTGCGTGTCTCGTGCACATGCATCTCTGCCTCTCTCTGTGCCGGTCTCTCCTCAGCCGTGTGTGTGCAGACGGGGTGGAACAGACGGTGTGAAAGCGTCCTTTTATGCAGAACGGTGTGTGTTGTGCCAGTAGCAGGGTCGAACCCAGAGCCAATGGGAGGGAACATGTGCACAGGACCATCTGCAATGGAAAAACAAATCCTGTAAAGACTGGATGGATTTCGTTGCACGAGGGAAAACTGCCCAGATGTCGAAGGCCTGAGCAACAGATGTTGTGTTGCACTCTCTACCTAACATACAGAAACATACACACACATTAGTGTGCTTATCAGCTGGTCAATGAGAACTACTGAATTCGTTAGAAAAACATATTGACTAATTAAATTATGGAACGTAATATTTGTGCTTTTAAAAAAATCACTTGTTACCACAAAAATCTTGACACGAACTGCAAAAAAAAACTAAAAGGTGATTAAAAATGGTGGGGAAAAAAAACATTAACTTATCCTTATGCATGCATGCAAACTTAAAATATACATTTGTCCTTATGTATGCATGCATAAAGTTATACACTTGCCCTTATGCATGCATGTAAACTTAAAACATATGCTTGCCGTTGTGCATGCATGTACACTTAAAATATACACTTGCCCTTATGCATGCATGTAAACTTAAAACATATGCTTGCCGTTGTGCATGCATAAACTTAAAATATACACTTGCCCTTATGCATGCATGTTAACCTAAAATATACACTTGCCCTTGCATGCATACTTCATATATTTGCCATCTTCCCTTTTCCAGTACCATTTATCTCAGTATAAAGCATGAATAATTCTGTAATTTTGCTGGCATCGCTGCTGCTTTAGAAAGTGATGGGCAAAGCTTCTGCTTTTCACTCTGACTCTGTGAATAGGTTGACGGCGTTCGCCTTTAGCTCGGCTGACCGTATGCCATCACGCTAATCTAGAAAGAGTTGTAAAGCTCTCAATGAGCTTGAGGAGGTTTATGTGAATGGACACCTGCAACTTTTATTTGTGAACCGAGGCTCATACAGTAGATTCTCACACAGGTGGTTGATATTTACTTTCACCTGATTTAGATTGGACTGATTTAACTAGCGAACAGATGCAATCTGGGGAAAGCCTCTTAGGACACTTCTTTTAGACACTTTCAAGCAGCACAGAATGGTAATGGTAATAATAAACCACGTGCACTCACTCACACGAGGGCTTTAGTACACATGCACTTAAAAGAATGAAACACAAATGACAATTTCACCATCTGATAACTCAAAAGAAGAAAATAGCTCATTCATAGAAACATTATCTCTGACTCTCTGTGTGTGTGTGTGTGTGTGTGTGTGTGTGTGTGTGGTATATATGGTTTACGAGGACATAAATGTGTATAACCACATGGGTACTACAACGTAAACATGGTTTATGAGAGCACTTCCTGTGTCTCCGTAAAACAAAAGGCTTAAAAAACAAACTAAACGGTGTTTTATGAAATTCAAAAATTGCCAGTAGTTTCCTGTAAGGGGTGAGGTTAGGTGTAGGGCAATAGAAAATATGGTTTGTACAGTAGAAAAACCATTACGCCTATGGAGAGTCCCCATAAACTACAAATACCATCATGTGTATGTGTGTGTGTGTGTGTGTGTGTGTGTGTGTGTGTGTGTGTGTGTGTGTGTGTGTGTGTGTGTGTGTGTGTGTGTGTGTGTGTGTGTGTGTGTGTGTGTGTGTGAGAGAGAAAGAGAGAGCTTAACCTGGCAGTCTGGAAGTGCCTGTGCATATGGTGATAGCATCTGTGTGAGCGTAAGCCAGCAAACACCAACCAATCACATGACATCAACTCTCATTCACAATGTTCTCTCAACACAGACAATACTCTCTCAGTGATGATGACCAAACCTCTGTAACGTTAATATGTATTCAAGTTGTGTAGTGAAAATTATTCACATTAAAAGAATTAAATAAATAAATAAAATTAATATTTAAATAAAATAAATAAATTAAATAAATACATTTAAATAAATAAATAAATAAAATAATAAATATATTAAATTAACAAAATAACCATAAATAAAATAATTTAAATAATTAAATTTAATAATAAAATTCATTTTAATTCAATCAATTACACATAAAACTTAAAAATTAAATAAAATAAATAAAAATAATAAATACATTAAAATAATGAATTTTAAAAAATAAATTAAAATTATTAACAAATTGTACTTAAAACTTGTCAAATCTACTGTAGACCTACAGAGCGAATAACGTTATAATCATCATAACCCTGAATCTGTGGAGTCTTTCAGCATAAATGACACTTTGCACAAATGATTTGATGATATACATTTTAAGTGACTTAAGCCAACAAATAGGCTACATACTGATGCATTTTCCTCATTGGGTTCAAACCAGGTATTTTTATATTTCATAACTCAAAACCATCAAATCATCAAATTAAAATCCCAAACTTTCATGCTGCCATTTTTACGTTCGCAACCACTTCAGTATGAAACACCTGAATGGAAATCACTTATTTTTATTTATTTTATTTTAATTCATAATTTGACAGGGGCAATAGACAGTCAAAAACTGCCCCAGAATTAGCATCAGAGCTAAATTTCATATGCTCTCCCACAGGAGAGTACCAAAACAAATTATATAACAAAATACAATAAAATCCTAAAAGATAAAGAGTGTAATCCCCCACATAAAAACCACATTTCTACAAAATATCCCTATAAATAACATCACCCTTCAAAAATGTATAATTCACCAAAGTTATATATAGACATTCAAGATATAGAAATACTCAATGGTCACACACCTGACTCATCTTTAACCATATTTTCAATTGTAGCTTAAACTGTGCTAAAGTGGAACACGGTCTAATATTAATTGGTAAATTATTCCAGTGATTAACAGCTCTTACAGAAAAAGCTGAACGACTGAAAGCAGTCTTGTGCATCACCTCTTGATGAGGCTTTGTCTTATATTTTCAGTACAAGAGAAAACAAATTCTTTCAAGCGTGAAGGTGCAAGGTTATTAACAATTTTGTACTTTAAACAATTGTAGAACACAACAAAATTATCAAAAGTAAAAAAAAAAAAAGTACTTATTCATAATTAAAGAGTGATGATGTCTGTTGGGTTTCTTGTCAAATACTTTTAAAGCACGTTTAGTACATAAAGGTCTAAGAGTATAGATTTTTTCATGAAGTAATACAATAATAAAAATTTGAAAATAATTCAGTCACGTGACTGATCGCTCTGGCGTAACAGGAAATGTCGCGATATACGCTGAATATGCCACGATAACGCGGGCACTCCGAAGATGTTCCGATTGATCGGCCGATATTACTTCTTATATAGGCTATCAGTCAACGATATGTCACGTTTGACGCGCAGATTTCTGATGACGACCAAACAAACCTGATTCAGCGTTCAAGAACAGCGAACGTAGCCTATGTTCGAGCCACCCGCGCGGTCTCGGTCTCCGTCGAGTTCGAGCTCGAGCGTGAGTAAAAAAACAAAAAACATTAAAAAAAACACACAAAATTCCCCGAGTTACACTTAAAAATACCAACTTACTTCCATACGCATGCGCTGTTCTCCTTCCACTCCCTCCAACAGAATGACGAGGCAGGGAATTTAATTATAAATAAATACTTTTTATTTTATTAAAATTGGTAAATAAAATCTAAATAATGAAATGCTATAAATAATCGTAATGATAATCCAGTGAAACGATAAATGCATTTGTATTGTTTATATTTAATATCAATTAATAGTGAAAACTTAACAAAAGAGTTCAAATAAAGTTATATATTATTCTTAATATATATATATATATATATATATATATATATAAGGTAAAATGTGATCTATTATGTTCTTGACATTGATTCTCTGCAAAATCCTGTGATCATTATTTCGAATTCTTGGACTTCACTTGCGCTTTAAGCACTTGTAAGGTCACTTGGAGTAGCAAACTTTACTGTCCTGAGGAAAGTGCTGCAGATTGCCAGCATATTAGGATGGGATTGTGTGGAAGGTGGTTAAGATCTTGGCAAAATGCCGATAGTCTTGTCACTCAAGGTCAGCGCTTTGTTAGTGGATTACAGCGTGAAACACCTGTAACCGGACACACTGCTTTTAGACCTTATCAACCCGCAACAAATCCTCCAGGATTCAGTGTGGACTGTGAGTGGAAAACCACTGGACAGAGTCCAGCAGAAACGGGATAGAACCGAATTAGAGTTTACTTGATTGTGGAGATGATATTTAGAACAGGACCATATTATCCGAGAGATTTTAGTTTTACATTGCGTTTTTAGCATTATGAACTCGTATTTTCTCGACTGTTGTTGTCAGCACGCCCCCATGCGAATTATTAGGAACCATGTTGCCATTTTCAGCTTTTACTGACTTGCTGCTGTTTACATGGTTTACAGTGTGTGAAATGTTTAGCGCTTTATATTGTGTTAATGTCACAGATTTGCCATTGAAGTTTGTTGGTAAGCTTTATTTTCCTTGTTAAGCAGTCAAACACTGTCTAATGTTCCACAAAGTTGTCATGTGAGTGGCTGTATTTTTCACTAACAAGTCTAAAAAATTACCGTGATTTTAACGGTAAAAAACAGTAAAAATGCTAAAAACCTGTTATATGGTTAACGGTAAGTTCCCCTAATATATATGGTGAAAAACTGTAATAGACATTTCACCCAATTTTACGGTGAAATACTGTTTTTGGAAGTGAAAAAGAAATGTACAGGGAAAAACCATAAATTGACGTTCCCAGAATTCCCTGCGTTGCATTTCAAATTGGATGTTTTTTCTTAGTTTTTTCTTATCAGTTATGTTTGTTAGGGTTGTATGTTACATCTAATGTTGTTAAATTAATGTTTATTGCATATTTCACCATGATGTCTCACCATGATGGTGTTTAGTGTTTGTGTGAATGACACTGTGCACCTTCTATATATCTTATTATTTAAAATCTGCTTGTGATGGGCTTTGGTTCATCATGTGACTTTCTCATCACCTCCTGCATTTGGTTGTTATCAGTGCATTTCAAAGGTACAAAACAGATTTCAGTACTTCAATAGGTTGGTATTAACATTATATCAGTTAATGAAATTACGGTATTTAACTGTAAATTTAAGTTAAAACTGTAAAGCCTAAAATGTTGCTACCGCATTTTTTACGGTAGAATTCCGGCAACCACAGCTTCTGTTATTTTACCGTAAATTTTACGGATTTTTTTTTTTACAGTGTAGGCTACAAGGTACGGTTGTTCCTAAAATGTTTAATTAATAAGATTGTATTTAATATTTAGATTTGGTTTGTATAAAGTTGAAAAATGTATTGAGACGTTAACGAACTCTGGCCAGAACACAAACATTGTGATTTTTAAAAAAACATTTTGTACTTAGATTAGCGCTTAATAGGGTTGCACGATATACCGGTACTACGGTAGCATCGCGATACTAAAGCTTAAAAATACCCGCGGTGCCATTGCATTTTTTTAAACGGTAGTATTGTCCATACGGTAGTACCGTAAGATATGTTGTATGCACGGCAGGAACACCGTTTAAAACATTCATTTGAACATGCATGCCAGCAGAAACATTACAAGTTGATTGCCAAATGTCTTTCTGCTGTGCTCTATGTAGTATAGTCTGTGTATACGCTTTATATGGTATTGAGTGTTTCCTGACGCTTCAGTTCAGTTTGAGAAGTACTTCATACTATGTCATTGTTCATGCTGCAGTTTATCAGAAGAAAGGGTCTGATTCAGACCGTCTGATGTTATTTAACAAAAAATAACAACAATGGTCCTAACAGTTCGGCAATACGACACGAGCAACAGTCAAGAGTGCTGTTTTTGTTGTGTTTCTGTGTTCGAATCCAAATCCGCGTTGGCTTGGGCGAATCACTGATTCAATCGTGAACACTCGCTGCCACCTGCTGGCGGTTTTAAGTTTCCATATTTAGTTTCTATATTTAGAATTCTGAATTTAAAACATTAATCTCATAACATTATTTATGCAATTATAAATAGTCTAAATGTATAAATACCACACCTAAATGTCACTTCACTTTGCTAAGATGAATTTTGTTTACATCATTTCATTGATAATTCATTCACATTAGACAAGGCAAGTTATACATAAAATACAGTGCAGTTAGTTCGGATGCAGCACAGTGCTCATTCAACAAATGCACAGCTGAACATATTAATGAAATCATTAATGAAACAGATGAGTTTCATTAATGAAGTATTCAGAGAAAAATCTTGTCTGTTTTCACTTACACCTATTTATGAAATTTTGATTCATTTTGTAGAACAGAATTTTAAATGAACACAATATCGTGATACTTCAGCTGGTATAATATCGTAAGACATATTTATGGTATCGTGACAACCCTAGCGCTTAATTTGAAGAGTAGGTTAGGCATAGCAATTTTCAAAATCGTAAGATTTTTATTCGTCACATACACAGTTAGGCTATAGCCTATATACAGAATACAACTTGGAGTGAGATGTAAAACTCAGAATATGTAGGCTATTAAATATATAAATATTAGATGATAAGATAAAGTCAATAAAAAATAGTTGTAATGATTAATAAAAATGTGTTTCATTGCATTGGACAGATTCATTATTATACGCAAGTCTAATTAATTCTGATGACTTTTATTTCACATCCCTCTCTATCTCCCCGATCTTCACTCCTTCAAACCCAGACTCAGTCCCGTCAGGTCTCGCGCTCCGCCGCGTCTCTGTCCACAAACAGCGCACGGCGATCTCCTTTCGGTAAAACAGTAGTTTACAGTTTTGAATCCTGTGGTTATTGAGTTGAGTTGAGACATTATAATAAAGGATTTTTAAAAAAAACTGACAGAGAAAACCCCTAAGCAACAGGCCCAATTCATTTCTAAAATATTTGTTTCAAAATATCAGTGCTTGCTATAAATAAATTTATTATTATTATTATTATTATTATGGAAGTTACTGATGCTGCAGGAATGACGCTGTCCAGCAGGGCTTTCTCTTTTTTTCCCTCAAGAAAAACAAAAAGTGAACTTCCTGTTTCGGGGTGGTCCACGGAGTCTGAGAGAGAGAGAGGGAGAGAGAGAGAGAAAGAGGGAGAGAGAGAGGGAGAGAGGGGGAGGTCTCGCATTCTCGCGCTGCCGCTGCAACTTTGGGCTCTCGGGAACCGGCGGCACCGAATATGGAATCTTTTTTCTAAATTCCAACTTTAGAGAAAACTTCTGCGGAGTTTGTGCTGAGGACAAAGCGGAGAATAAAATTCACAAGAGGAGAGTTTAGCGCTCCTATCTGCATCTGCATCTGTCTCTCTCTCTCTCTCTCTGTGTGTGTGTGTGTGTGTGTGTGTGTGTGTGTGTGTGAGTGAGCGAGTGTGTGTGTGTGTGTGTGTGTGAGGAGAAAGAGGGGCTTTATTGGAAATTCTCGAACCCCCATCGGGACGCTCTCGGCTTTCAGCTCCGCTCGCGCAAGTTTTCCAGGGAAAAGTGGAGTTTTCTGGGATCAGCGCGAGGCCACACAGACTGATGAAGGCAGGAGCGAGTCTTCAAAGGTAACGCGCTATTCCTTCATATTACACAGATGCGTGCAACTTATGTTTACTGTATAGAACGTGATGCGAACTTTCACAGATGTGATGTTACTTTGTATCATGTCAGTGTAAGTGTGAATAGGATCCTCAGTGCTGTCTAGTAAGTGTGCTGGAGTGTTAATCAAGTGGAATGTTTGCGTATTGATTAACAATCCAAACATGTGTGTCTATTACACACTCAGGCTGAGGGTCTCTTGAGTAAATGATGAACACATAAGCTACTAAAGCTTATTAAACGGGAGGAGAGATGTCATTTAAAGAGCAAAATGCTCAAATGTCAAGAACTTTTCAGCACGGCTTTATTCTGAGTGTTAGTTGTAATATCTGTGTGATCTATTGGTTTTGTCCTGGATTTAATTTCGCACGTTATTTCTGCTTGTGAAGCGTGCATGGCGGTGGTCTCTCGGGAGTTTTGCTGTAGTATCCTGGTGGTCTCGCTGCAGTCTTATCTCAAACTCAGACATTGCAGCTAACGCACGAAGCCAGCAAGCAAGCTGTGGTGTAATATGTGTATTTGCATGCTTCTATGTTTCATTCGGTTCTCTTCTGCATGTGTTTTGTCGGTTGATGTGATAGCTCCATTGTGGAGGTCAGTCTCTTCTTCTACAGGCCTCATCTCAACAGCTGTTTCTTGTAACGGGAAATACTTGAAGTGCCGAATATCTTTTCCAAATGTGTCTATCTAACCTGAAGCCCCACCACAACACTGACTACGTGTCTTTTGACCGGAGGTCTTCATATAAAGAGACAGAAAAACAACAAAAAAATGTTGCATGTCGACATTTAATTGTATTGAATTATTTTTAAGCCCATAGGCTACATAAGTTTTCTCTTGTGCATATATATATATATATATATGTGTGTGTGTGTGTGTGTGTGTGTGTGTGTGTGTGTGTATTTAGAGGCTGTAGTAGTCAGTATATGTTGGATTATTTAGGTTTTCATGAAGAATTTGCTGTGTAAGGGTATTCTTTATATAAAAAGCTATATAATCCCAAGTAAACTATATATATATAATCCTCAAAGAATTTTTCCACTTTTATTAATAGGATTTTAATTATCCTGGAGGGAGATTTCATATTTTGTTGTGCAGCATTTGATTGTCATGATGGGTTCTTAAACACAAACTACATATTATGTTATGAGACCGTGAAAGTTTAGAATGGGGGTTAAAAACAAACATCTAATATGATCTTCACAAATCTGTGTAATTGCCGTGTGAAAATCTCAGATGAGTCAGCGTAGTAGATCAGTAATAAGGGGATGATGTCATAATGCCATAAAGCCCTGCTTCACGTTTTGATTTTCTTTAACATTAAAGAGAGTTGCTTAAAATTTTTTGTTAAAGAAAAGTCTACAACAAATGAAAAGAAGTTACCGGTCCGTTACGTGATTTGGAAAAGCTTCTTTTTTCTGACCAGATTTTGAGGCTTTGAAGGCCTTGTCTGGTTTGCTAATATGTCAACAGTTCAGTACTAATAGTTCAGTACCACTATTAGTCATAACTACAGTTGTCATGCTTTTATGTGCAACGCAGAGGCTTTCCGAAAGCTGTTTTTGGTTTGTTTCAGCACAGTTGCACATAGAGGTCATTGCTTGCGAATCCACTCCAGGTTGATGTGGTATCTGGTTTGGAGGTGAGAAAGACTCTGTAGGGTGTCTTCCTCTTCCCTTTGAGCTCATTAGTGTTTGATGGACCTGCGTTAGTGCCAAAAGGCTTCCGTTAGCATACTCGCACTCACGCAGATCTGGCCTGAAACCTCCCTCTGAGTCGGTCTTTCAGACAGCTTGAGATGTTACACACCGAAGTGCTAAAGAGGCGATGCATGTATGTCACCTTTTGCTAACCTGTGGGTGGAGATCCAGAGATTGAACTCGTCAAATGAAGGTTCAGTAGCAGTGCTGCTATAATATCCTGAGACTGAGAGCGATTCACACTTCTGCATGAGAGACGTCTTGAGTTTTAAAGGTGTTTCAGAGCAACTACACTCTCAGAAACTTTTCAAAAGGTACTCTTTTGTACCTATTAGGTTCAAATATGTACACTTTAAGTACTGATATGTACCTTTAAGGTACCAAAATGGACCGTTTAGGTACAAACATGTACCTTTACCTTGTGTAGAACTGCGTGATTAATCAGAATAAAACTGAAATTGTGATCCGGCTTAGTGCGATTTAATTAAATATATACGATGTGTGTTTCATAGTGAAGCGTGGCACTGTGTTCATTTGCACGCGAGCAGCTCCAGTGTTTTCAGTGTCTTGAAGCGACTCGGTTTGCACAAACTCCATCTTTGCATTTACTCGGAGTTTGAGTCGCTTATAATGTGCATGTGAAAATGCATCATCTTCCTAATCTTGTAAGGAGAAGTGCAAATACAGCAAACTAAGAATTTTTAAAACCAATTTTAAAACATTTGATAAATTTATCAGTAATTTTCATAGTTTCTCCCCCAAATCGTGCCACTGTATGGAAGCCCGTTTCTGCCACAGAATAAAAAAGGTAATTGTGACCTTTTATCCCACAATTCGGACTTGGTGATAATTGTGCAATATAAACACAGAATTTTGACTTTTTTCTTGCAACTTTACATCTCACAATTCTCAGCATATATCTTACAGCTGACTTTTTTTTTCTTTCTCCGATTTCTAAGTTTACATCACACAATTCTGAATAAAAAATAAAAAACATAAATGCAACTTTTTTTTCTCCCAATTTGAACTTTTCTTGTCAGAATCCTGAATTTATATCTTGAAATTCTGAGTTAATATCTCATAATTCTGAGTATATCTTAAATTCTGAGTTAATATCTTTATATTCTGCAGTGCGAACTGACTGCACTGTATTTTATGTATAATCATTTTATATTCTTAACAGTTTTAATTCATTTTAAATCAATTTTTAAATCATTCTAAAAGTTTTTAAATTCCTTGTTTTATTGTTGTGATTGTTTTTTTATGATTATTTTACTTCCTTTATGTAAAGCACTTTGAATTACCATCGTGTATGAAATGTGCTGTATAAATAAACTTGACCTGCCTATATCCTGCAATTCTGAGTTAATATCTCATAATTCTGAGTATATTTTGAATTCTGAGTTTACATCTCAATTCTGGGTTTATATCTTGCAATTCCGAGGGTATATCTCCTAATTCTGAGTATATATCTTGAATTCTGAGTACACATCTCATAATCTTGCAAGTCTGAGTTTTTCCTCAGAATTACTAGAAAAAGTCCGAATTGTGTGATTAAATAGTTGCATTACATTTTAATTTTTTTTATGCTGTGACGGAAACGGGCTTCCACACCTGTGAGCAACTATAGTGTGTGTGTTGTTTTCTCTGTTTATTCTAAATAAATGTGTGTGTATTTGTGGGTGGGATGTTCCTCGCTGTGTTTTACTGTGTGAATCCAAGTGTGTGAGAGACGGCGTTCACTAAAGCTCGCCAAGGCAGAATCCAGGCAGGCAGGCGGCAACAAGTGGTGTGTTTTTCCGCCAGATTCCTTTTTGGGGCTGCGCAGCGAGACTCGTGTCACGTGACACTTTCCTTTGCCTCCCCCTCTCTCCCTCTCTGCGGCGTGGAGACCACCCTCACGGGGATCGTAGACCCCAATAACACCCTTTCACACTCCGTGAACCTGAAACAATCAACTTTTAATAGCAGCTGTCCATCCAGTCAGCGGCCCGAGCGGCACAGAGCCGGAGCTCAGAGACCGAAGCAGGGAAGGAAGGAGTCAGAGAGGGTAAAACCCGCTAAATACCCCCGGTCCCTCTTTTATGCTCCTCGGGCTTTTCCTCCATCCTCTTTTTTGTCCCTCTTTCATTCATGAAGGACAAGAGAGCCAGAATAAAGCTCAGGACTGATGCTGCGCGTCTTCTCAGGTCTTACAGTGCATGTGTCAGCTGGATTCACATTATTGGCCTTTCTTTCGTTCTTTCTGTCTTTTCTACCTTCTTTCTTGCTTGCTTTTTTGTGCTCTTTCTGTTTTTTTGCTTTCTTTTTTCTTTGCTTTCTTGCATTTTCTTTTTTGCATTCTTTTGTTATCTGGCTTGCTTTTTTTGCTTTCTTTACTTATATCTGTCTTTTATCTTTCTTTCTTACATGCTTTCTATTTTTCTTGCATTTTTAGTTTCCTTCTGTTTTTCTTTCTTTCTTGCCTTCTTTCCTCAAGTCTTGCTTTTTCTCTCTTACATTTTACCTCCCTTTTTCTGTCTTTCTTGCTTTTCTGAGTTCTTGCTTTTTTCATTCTTTCTGTCTTTTTAAAATTTCTTTTTCTTGCTTTTTTGCATATTTTTATATCTATTTTGTTATCTTTCTTGTTTTTAGGCCTACTTATTTCTGTCTTTTATCTTTCTTGCTTTCTGTCTTTCTCTCTCTTTCTTGCATGCTTTCTTGAATTCTTTCCTTCTGTCTTGTCTTTCATGTATTTTTGGCTTCCTTCTCTTTTTCTTTCTGTCTTTTTTGTTTTCCTTCATGCTTTCTTTCCTTCTTTCTCTTTTTTATCAATTTTGCAGTCGTTCGTTCTTGCTTTCATTCTGTCTTTCTTGGCTTCTTTCTTTTCTCTTTTCTCTTCATTAAAGGAATAATTCACCCCAAACCGACAGTTCTCTCATCATTTTTCCCTCTCGTGTCATTTCAAACCTCTATGGTGTCCTTTCTGCACTGGAACAGAAAAGATGTTTAGCACAATGTTCCAGCGGCTAAAAAAAAGCAATGTAAACAAAGAGCAGCGTGAACATTCTGCTAAACATCTCCTTCTGTGCTCCACAGCAGAAACACAGTCGTTAGGGTTTGGAATGACATGAAGGTGAAGACAGGATGACCTTTTTCAAATAAATTCATTTTTGCATGAACTTTTCCTTCAAGTCACAGGCATCCAGATGACCATTTCAGCCAAGTCCAAGCGTTTCTTCAGTGGTCATTCTCATAGTTTGCGCTGACATTAAGCGTCGGATCATCTGTCATCGGTTTCGGGTGGAAAAATGTCGCTACATCATGTTTGAACAGAACATAAGCATATGTATAAATGTTTAAATAACAAAGCGCTGGCACAGACCACTAAACCTGGATTGTTTTCTCTCACCACACCTCCGTCTCTCTGGTTTGGTTTCCGTCTCTCTGATGTGAGATCTGAATGAAACGGTCAATAACTCTTTCATAGTCGAGATGATTCCCTCGCTGATCTGGTGCGAGGAGATGCTCTGTAAATGAAAGCGATCGCTCTGACAGGAATCGTTTGAGATTTAGACGGCGAGACCTGTTTATCAACTTTATCAGCCCCTGATTCTACCTTTCACTTCAATTACTGTTCACTTCATGCCGTCTTGACGTTTAGCCTCCAAATAAATGAATCACTTTAAACCAGCTCAGCAAGTTTCAGTAGTCTAATTCATCGTTCTGGTGTTTGGCATGTTTCAAAGAAAAGAAAGATCACAAATATAAGAACTCTTTAAAATCCTTTGTTTTCGTTGCTCTGAAACCGCAATGAGAGCAAACGAAGACTTTCTTTCATTGTTTCTTACTCCTCAGATGCTTCTTCTGAGAAAAAGACACCTTTAATCTCGCACGTGTCTCCGCTGGAGTTTCAGAAGAGATCTTGACAACGTCTCAAACTCAAAACAGAACTAATGTTCTGAGCAACAAATGATCTGAGCTGCTTTCCACGTTGGTTTTTATTAATGAACTCTATACGCTTGCTGTATGACTAACTATTGAAGTCTCCAAAAGCTCTCCACACTCTCAGAAATAAAAGCCGTCAGTGGGGCGGTATCTTTTTAAAAGGTACATGTTTGTACTTAAAGGTCCATTTTGGTACCTTAAGGATACATATCAGTACTTAAAGTGTACATATTTGAACTTAATAGGTACAAAAGTGGACCTTTTGAAAAGGTACTGCACCAGTGACAGCTTTTGTACCTTTATTTCTGAGAGTGCATTAGTTTACACTGAACAGAAAATGTTGTAAAAATGATTTTCACTCAGAAATTGGTAGTAGATTTCACAAAGAATTATAAAGAATTGCCAAATAAGCTTTTTAAAATGGCTTGTAAATGTGCTATATTATCACCAAATCTTGTATTCAATCTTTTTATCGTTTGTTTTCTTTCAGCTAGCATAGGTTTTATATTTCTTTATTTTTTGGAGCTGATTGATCGTAAGCCTCATTGATTTGATCTCATGCACCTCAGAGTGAAAAAAGCATTATTTGTGGTTAATTTTGGCAGTAATCGCTCAAAAACTGAGGTGCATGAACTCAGATCAACCAGCCAGTTGGTAATAATATAACATGACGAGAGATTCATAAGCCATTTGGTCACTTGTGACCAGAAATGTAACAAGGTGGGGGAAAATCCCCCCAAAAATTATCAACAATAAATAAATAAATAAATAAATAAAAATTGGTAAATTGTTATAACACCGTATGAGCAAAGTTAGTAGGTTTTAGTCTAATGCAATAACATTAACTAGCAAAAACAAAATCCTCTCTGGATCAAAATGGATTAGTGTGAAGTTTTGATAAAATAATATTTATTCCAACAATCTTTGAGGCAATTTTTACAGTAAAGGAGAAACAACCGAGTTACTAAAGAGTGCTTTCCTATTGGTTTGCGTAGAAACTGAATTTGAGTCTGGATTTCTCAGCTGAGTTTGGGGTCTCTCTCTATCCGTACACATTTGTTTGTGTGTGTGTGTGTGTGTGTGTGTGTGTGATGACTCACTGGTGTGCAGAGCTGCGAGGGGGCGTGTTTATTATTCACTCGGTTGTCATGGAGACACTGGAGTTTTGAACTCGCATCATTGTAATTACGCGTCTTTGATGTGTTTCTTGCGCTTTGGATTTTTGGCATTTGACAAATCAGATGCTACCCAGAGGAATCATCAAAAGAAAGTTCAATTAATTACTCGGAGTACTTGGCGGCAGTATGTTTTAGCAGCAGTGCAGATAATAATCCAGACATGCGCAAGCACACACGCATGCACAAACACGCAGACGCTCACCTCTACACACAGCTTCACCTGCGCACGCTTTCGTGTGCTCGTCATTGCATAAGTTTGCGTCACCTCACACGCATGCCAAGCGCATTACTTCCGCTGTTACGTACACGTATGCGCACACATGTTCCCTTCACTCAAAGGCAAACCCAATTAAGTCTTTACAAAAATAATATTGTTGGCCGGAGCTGAGAGGAGTTGAGTTTTATTAGCACTGGGGAGAATAATGCGCAGCGAGAGAGAGACTGAGAGAGAGAGAGAGAGAGAGAGCTGCAGATTGTTTGAAACGCGCTGTGAGTCAGACTCTCAGATTTATGCCCATGGGCTGCTGCGGCTTCTTGGGTGGGCTGCACAGACGCATTCGACCAATCAGAGACGCAGAAACTCAGTGCTGCTTTCCTGCTGTTGCACACTGCTGCCCAGACGCTTTCTGTCTTTCTTTCTTCCTTCCTTGCTTTCTTACTTGATTTCTTTATTTCTTTCTTTCTTGCTTTCTTTCTTTATTTCTTACTTTCTTGCTTTCTTTCTTTCTTTCTTTCTTTCTTTCTTTCTTTCTTTCTTTCTTTCTTACTTTCTTGCTTTCTTACTTGATTTCTTTATTTCTTTCTTTCTTGCTTTCTTTATTTCTTACTTTCTTGCTTTCTTTCTTTCTTTCTTTCTTTCTTACTTTCTTTCTTTCTTTCTTTCTTTCTTTCTTTCTTTCTTTCTTTCTTACTTTCTTGCTTTCTTTCTTACTTTCTTGCTTTCTTTCTTACTTTCTTTTTCTTTCTTTCTTTCTTTCTTTCTTTCTTACTTTCTTGCTTTCTTTCTTACTTTCTTGCTTTCTTTCTTACTTTCTTTTTCTTTCTTTCTTGCTTTCTTACTTTCTTTCTTTCTTGCTTTCTTTATTTCTTACTTTCTTGCTTTCTTTCTTACTTTCTTGCTTTCTTTCTTACTTTCTTTTTCTTTCTTGCTTTCTTTCTTACTTTCTTGCTTTCTTTCTTACTTTCTTTTTCTTTCTTGCTTTCTTTCTTTCTTTCTTGCTTGCTTGCTTGCTTTCTTTCTTTCTTTCTTTCTTTCTTTCTTTCTTTCTTGCTTTCTTGCTTTCTTGCTTTCTTTCTTGCTTTCTTGCTTGCTTTCTTTCTTACTTGCTTTCGTTTTCCTTTTCCTTTTTGTGATTGTCTTTATTATTTCTTCCTTCCTTTCAAAATTCTACTTACTACAGTTTTGTTACATTTTACATTATATTTACATCTAGTCATTTAGCAGATGCTTTCATTCAAAGCGACTTATAAACGAGGACAATGGATGCAATCAAAATCAACAAAAGAGCGATGATATGCAAGCGCTATGACAAGTCTGAGTTATCTTAACGCTTATCTTAAAGTTTTATTTTTTTAAATTACATAATAAATGAAAAGAAAACAGAATAGAGCAAGCTAGTGTTAGATTTTTTTTTTTTTAAGAAAAGCAGTGAATGAATAGAGTGCAAGTCTAAAAGAGGCACATTTTTAAAAAATAAAATTAGAATAGATTAATATTTTATATTATTATTTTATATTTATATTATTACATTTTATACTTATTTTTCAACTGCTTCCACACAAAATCTTCACTTGTCACACAATTTCTGAAAGCTGTCGCTCAAACAGCAGAAGCACGCACCAAATCTGCAAAACATACACTGATTATCAGCCTTTGACTCAGTTTTCAATTTCATAAAACACTTTTTGCAAAATATAACACACAGTTCTCTACGTAACACACAGGAATTAATATTACGGCAAACGTTTGCTTTTGAGATGTGTTTGTGATATTTTGAATGCAGCGCTTTATTTTGCAAGAGATGCGAGGCATTTTGCAATTTGTGTGCAATTCTTGGATTTGTGTGTAAAGTTTTGAAAAAAATAGGCGAAGTTTTGAAAATGTTTGTCAGCAGCTGAAAAAAAAACAAAAAAAACAGTAGTTGTTCACCAAAAATAAAAATGCATAATTTATTCACCTCATGTCTCATGATGTTTCAAAGCTGCATGATTTTCTTTCTTCTGTGGAGATATTTAGGTGAATGTTCACGCTGCTCTTCTCTAATGCAAGCCGACACACTGCAAAAAACACAAAGAAAGTTGGCTAATAAAAAGTGTTGAGCTTAAAATAAGTGAAAATAAGACTTTCATGCTTAAAATAAGTAAAAAAATAGAAGACGAAATACACTTCTGTCTCAATATCTTGTGCAGTTTTGTTTCTCTGTTATTGCACCTTTTATTTTTTTAGGATGTTTGGTTATTAATATTTTTTAATTAATATATATATTTTTATTTTTTTGCATTGTGAAGGCCATCAGAGTTATTATAGTTAGCGAAAACCATAAAAAGTTCATTGCTTGAAATGAAATAAACGGAATTAAATAAAATATTAAAATTGAGTTGCCAGGACAAGACACGGATTTCTCAATTTCATTTAGTTTAACTTGATGCACTAAAATAACTAACTAAAACTAAAATAAAAATTATTAAAACTATTTAGCCATATTTAAAAAAACAAAACAAAACAATCCACAGAATAAAATTGCTAAAACTTTAACTGAAATTAAAATGAAAACATAAAAAATAAATAAAAACTAATTCAAAATATCAATA